>JALAZF010000272.1:3000000-3377500 GCA_022829125.1 Lathyrus tuberosus
TTTCAGGTGTTATAAAGTGGTTGCAGTTTGGAATAACATGTGTGATTGGATGGTGGTGAATTGTTCATTTAATGGAGTAGGAACTGAACATTTAAGGGAGTGGTGCTGCAAATTAAATGGAAAAGTGGAAATATCAAATGTTGTGGGTTTGTGGATTATAGTTTGTTAGAGTGTTTGGACAGCGATAAATTGCATCATTTTTGCGGATGAAATAGCCAACACAAGTCTTATTACTCAAAGGATCAAGAATCTGGCTTGGTGGTGGTTGAGTAAGGATAGTAAGTTGTTGTATAAATGTAATTATTACGACTGGGTCAAATTCCCTTGGTTTTATTTTTAGAATGAGTTTGGCAAGTGCTGGTTGTTTTAGATAGTTGGTTTGGCTGGATGTTGTTAGTTTTTCTAAATCAGTCCTTTTTTGTATAGTGTTGGGATACCCCTAGTATCCCGTGTGAATTGAATCTTTTAGCCTATATAAAAAAGTATTAGTCAAATAATAAGGAAATGATTGAAGAATCAACCGACCAATTGTATAATGTTTGAAGTATTTTTGTTATCAACTTTTTTCTTCACCATATATATGGTATACATTAATATATTTTTGTTTATTATATTGGATTAAGATAGTTAGTTTGATGTTTTATTTGAAATGATATAATAAATTTAGATTAGATTTGAAATTCTAATTTGTATGTTGTTTAAAAATATGTATATAAAATGTTAAAATTACATGATATTAAATTAGATTAGAAAGTGTTGAGATAATGAACATTGGTGAAAGTGATCTGAGGTGAGTTTTGTATAAGAGATAAAAAAATATCTTTTTTGTTGACCCGGGGTGAAGACATGGTTCACAGTTTCATTAGAAGAAAAACTTGGATTGCATCATATTAAAAAATTCCTGACAAAAAGATTTATCTATAGCATCGATTATATATCATCAATATAAATTTGAATACGTAAAATGTTATTCTTAAATTTTTTTTATAAATAAAGTTGTATCAATTTTTCCTCTTTAAAAATTATTTTCAAATAGAAACATGCTCAAATGGTAATACCAAATGCAAGGGACTTGTTTTAAACTGTAAATAGCACTTTTTAACTTGATGACATGATTAAGACAAGAGAAAATTTTAAAACCATGGGGTTTATCAACATACACTACCTCTTATATGTAATTATTTAAAAATGCATTCTTTACATTCATTGGAAAAAGTTTGAAATTCATAATATAAAAAATAAGAAGCATTCTTGTGGATTTTAATCTTGAGGCTTCATTGACTTCGTTTGGATGAATTTGGGAAACAAAATCATAAATGTGCATACCTGGTTTAGAGAGTAAGTAATTATCTCTTTTGAGATGTTTTCTATCACATTCGGAATTGAATGTCCTCTTAACGTTCTCCACTCTGTTGATAGTTCTTAATGACTATCTTCATCTATCTCTTTTTCTTTATATGTTTGTTCATTTTGATTTTTATCTTTGTCTTCTTTGTCTTCATTTGTATTTTTGTTTTTTAAGAGATATTTCTGCAAAATCCTTGCACAATCAAATCCTTTTACCTTTACTATATACTAAGGGTTAGTTTCATCAAAAGTAACATATATATATATATATATATATATATATATATATATATATATATATATATATATATATATATATATATATATATATATATATATATATATATTCTTCTATAATCATAGATCGCTTGAATATCCAAGAAAGAGACTTTTATTAGCTTTAGCGCCAAATTTTTCAAAGTTATCTATCTTGTTATTTAGGACAAAAAAATTTCAACTAAAGACATGGAGGTGATAAATATTTGGAATCCTTCTTTTAAATATTTCATAGAGCGTAATTTTTAGAATTTGTCTTAACAAGACTCTATTCAATACATAGAAAGCATTGTTTACTGCATCAGCCCATAAATATTTAAAAATATTAGTTCTGTTAAGCATCATCGCTAACTCTTCAAGAGATCTATTGTTTGTTCCACTACTTAGTTTTGTTGTGGAGTTCATGGAGTAGAAAAATATATTTTATTTCATTCTTAATACAAAAGGTTTCGATTCAAATTCCATATTTTAAAATTCACCTTTTTTATCGCTTTAGATAGATGCAATATTTAAACTTTTTTTTTCATTTTTGATAACTTTAAATAACTTTTGAAAGACAAAAAAAAATATTTTCTTTTTTTGAAAAAGAAATTATGTGTATAGGTAGAGCTAGAACATTCGTTCGGTATAACAAATACATAGTAGTTAGCACCAAAACTCATGGATTAATTTTAAGAAAGGAGAAAAGGAAGATAATTGAACCGGAAAAATGAATAGATTAGAAAAGAAGAAAAAAAAACATATGAGCGAATACTTATTTAACTCAAAACCACATGATCTACTTTAGTCCCTAAGAATTACTCTGTGAGATTTCCACTACCACAAAATTTTTAACATACGCGCAGACTTCAACCTTCAACCTTCTTACATCAAAATTTGACTAAAGATTCAATTTGCAATAAAGTTCAGATCAAACGAATTACTATTACTTTAACTTTATCATTAAACATTCATCATATTATTTTATTTTGGATCAAGTGTAATTTTGATCCCCTATTTAAGTGTTTTTAACTTTTTGATCCTCTATTTTAAATTTAGTATCTTGGTCCTCAATTTTACTTTCCTTGGGTTTTTTTTTTAAGGGGAGCAAAAAATTAAAGGGTTAATAGTCATTTTGCCCTCTGTCATATAGGCGATGTTCGAAAAATTCCCCTGTAAAAAAAACTTGCAAAAAAAACCCTAACATTTGAAGATTCTCTCAATTTTGACCTTCATCACATCCAGTCACCAAAAAAGTTGATGTGGCAGGGGTCAAAATAAAAACGCTGCCAAAATGGCAGGGGTCAAAATAAAAACGCTGACAAAATGGCAGGGGTCAAAATGACAGGTTTTTGGTGACTGGATGTGATGAAGGTCAAAATTGAGAGAATCTTCAAATGTTAGGGTTTTTTTTTGCAAGTTTTTTTTTTACAGGGGGATTTTTCGAACATCGCCTATATGGCAGAGGCAAAATGGCTATTAACCCAAAATTAAATTATAAAGTTGTATTTTGTGGTTGTTTTAACTTCTCGTTTTCTTCTGACATCTTGCAGATTTTCTACTTCAACTAGGTGGAATCACTTCCTATAAAACAGTTGCATCCCAATGATTCAAAATTAATAAATAGTCAATATGATGCATAAATTTCAGTTTTGGGCAAAAGTTACATAAGAAATTTAAAGATGCTCAAGTGTTTGTTGTTGAATCTTGTGCACTGGGATGTGTTTCACAATATCTTTTGTGAAAACTTGAGTGTTGTGTTTAATGCACTAAACAATGTGAATGCATAACTATATGTAGATCATTGATGGTTGTATTTTTAGAAACCACTACTTGAATTTAGAACATTTTGTGCTAAATGCAATACCAAGAAGGTCACTCCCCACCTAATAGAAAACTATGGTGCTTCAAGAGATTCACCTGAGATATAATCATTGATGTGTATTATGCACTCATTTGCACACAATATTGGTCATTGCCTGACAAGGGCTCGATGAGAGTTTAAGGGTTTGATAGAGAAAACTCCATATAAAGTAAATGCATATTTATCAAACCCAAATGCATATACTAGTGCAATGAGGAATGTTGGTTATGCTCAAATTAAAGATAACTTATAGTGTGTACTTCAATGTTTGGACGAGGAGAAGTATGAGACTTTAGAAGATTGTATTGTACAATGATTTATTGGATTTGTTTATTATTGAAGTCCGACATATAGTTTTTAACAAATATTATTAGAGGATTTCTTTTTTCACCCCATGCATTTCTTAGGCATCATGTGGATTTCCAATTATGCCCCCAGTATTCAGAGATATATCTCTGGACGCACCATTTACAGCCCTAACAAAGGTCATTCTGAGTGTCACCCCATGCATTTGCTAAAGATCTATTGCGGAGATATATCTCCGGAATAATTTGGGAAAACATCTAAATTATTCAGTTCAGTGAATATTTCAGAGATATATATCCGGAATTTTAGACGACAATTTGGATTTTCCTATCACCTTTGTAAGTCAGATTTTTTTGGAGATGTATCTCCGAAAATATCTAATATAGTTTCCAACTGCATGATCAATCCCCCATTGTTTCCATTCTTCATTTTCAACTTAAACCCTCACCCTAAAAAACCTACATTCTTAATCTCATTTCTCACTTCAAATTTCCATCCTTTAGGTTCAACATATCATAGGGAGCAAAAGAAGATTGAATTTTAGGTGAAGATTGTTCATTTTCATCTATATTGCTCACATTAATCATGAAAGTTTGCTGAAGAACCTACGCAGTGTCTAGAGATACATCTCTAGAATATATGTATATGAACTTTTTCGGAGATACATCTCTGAAATGTTTCTGTGTTCATTTTCCAACCCCTTCTGCAACAGGAGATTGATTAATGTTTCATTATTATTTGTATTGTTTCCAATAGATATGGTGCACCCCGATATTTTCCCAAAACAAGCAGTTTCTCGAATGCTTAAGGGGTTGTTATGAAGGCAATAGATGACGACAACGACTTTAATAATAAGAAAGAGTTTGAAAATCCTGATAACATGATCGAACGGATTTGTATGGAGGCACCTAGACTTGGATTTGGTGTAGTTATCGAAAGTTAGGATAATGTCTCGGATAGAAGAAACACCTTTGTGACTATGTTGTCCGAAAGAAGCGGGAGCTATTGAAATCTTGTTCGGAATTTAAAGAAAGACGACGCGGGTAGTAGAAAATGTGAGTGTCCATTTAGGCTTCGTGGTTACATGTTGGCTAACAAAAAATGGAGATTTAATGTCATTTGTGGTTTGCGTAACCATGATTTGTGCTTAAAATTGGTCGGTTATCCTAGTGCATGTCGCCTCAAGCCGGAAGAGAAGGAATGTATTAATGACATGACCTTGAATCATGTCCAACAGAAAAATATACTTGCAAAATTGAAACGGAAGTAACCCGACAATATATCAGATATCAAGAAAGTGTATAACATTCAGTACCTCACTAACAAGGCGATTAGGGGGGATAAAACTGAGATGCAACAACTATTGAAATTGTTGAACGATAACAGTTACGTGTCCCAGTACCGAACTTGTGACAATGAAGTTACGGTTAGAGATAATTTTTGGACTCATCCGGATTCGATAACGTTGTTCAACACATTTTCGACATTGCTCACACTTAATTCTACCTACAAGACCAACAAGTATAGACTTCCATTATTTGTGATGGTTGGTGTTACCACAACTGAGAAGACATACTCTGTTAGTTTTTCATTTTTAGAGTGTGAAAATGAGGACAATTTTACTTGGGCATTAGAGGTGTGTCGATCACTTTTGAAGGATCAAGGTGAGATACCTAAAGCTATTGTTACGGATCGCGATAGCGCATTGATGAATGCGGTTGAAAAGGTATTTCCTCTTCTTATGCATTACTTTGTAAGTATCACATAACAAAGAATGTGAGAAGTCGGGTTAAACCTGCGGTAGGGACAAAACAAGTAGAGTGTGAAGGTGGAAATTTGGTGAAGTCGGGTGTGATTGTGGAAAAAATAATGGATGCATGGAATCCTATGATAAATTCTTCCACAAAAGAATTATATGCCGATTATGTCATTCATTTTCGGAAAGTGTGTGAAAAGTATCCTGCTTTGTTAAAATATGTTGAAAGCATCATTCTTGATCAGGTGAAGGAAAAGATAGTTTGTGCATAGACTGATACTGCTAGACACCTTGGAAATACAACTACTAACAGAGTTAAGTCGTCCCATGCTACTTTGAAAAATTGGTTGGGAAATAGCAAGGGGGATTTGTGTCGAGACTAGGACTCCGTGAACCACATGATTCAAACCAGCATAATGAGATACAAACAACATTTGGTCGGAGCATCACGGTTTTGGAGCACCAATTTAAAGACAACACTTTATATTCTCAGTTGGTCGGTAACATTTCTCAGGTGGGTTTGAACTATATTTTTCACGAAGTTAATCGAGCTGATAATGTAGGCTCCGATGGCGCAAAGTGTGGTTGCATTATTGTGAAAATATATGGTCTCCCGTATGGTTGTCCTCTTGCTAAAAAGGTGAAACTTGGTGAACCAATAAGAATGGCTGAGGTTTTCTCTAATTGGAAGAGACTTAGGTTCGATGATGATGGATGCATGGATGACGGGAAATCGAATATCTCAATTTTGACCGAATGGGAAGCGATACAAGAGAGATTTTTGAAGGCCGGTGACAACATGAAACTACACCTCAAAGAACAATTGAGGAAGATTTCCTATCCCAAAACCCCCGACATGAAACCGCCTTCTCAATTGGTAAAAATAAAAGGTACTCCAAAGAAAATGAAGTCTACATTGAATGACAACTCGACTACATAGTCTTTTTCATACTTTGAACACACTGACAAAGTTTTTCCTGACTCACCGAATCCAAAATCTCAAAAAAATGTTGTGAAATGAGCCCGCATTAGTAAACCACCTCTGACGCCGCTTCCATCGAAGATTTCGTTCATTGACGAGATGCCGGTTTTTATGCACAAATATATCGAGTGTATAGTCAATGTTGAGGGGGACGGTAATTGCGGTTGCCGACCTGTTTCAGCTTTACTCGGTAAATGAGAAGATGGTTATGCGTTTGTCCGTCATCAACTTATCCAAGAGTTGAAGACGCATAAAGAATCGTACACGTGGTTGTACGAAAATAAAGAAAAATTCGATGCGATTTATGAGTCTCTTGTTCCTTGCTTGAGCGGTCTGGCACCGTAGTCAAATTGGATAAGTTTCCCAGATATGGGTCACCTAATTGCATGTGCATATGATAGGGTGTGCATTGACCTGACACGCTACGGTTTTTCGGAAAGCTTTTTCCCAATACGCACTGCACCACACCAAAATCCAAATGATCGTATCATGTGTATCGGATTGCTTCATACCACCTACATTACCGGAGTGGGCGGCTCATTCGACTGTAAAAGTCGAGACGTGGTCGGATCATTTCATGGAAAGGATGCAAGAATTTGAGAGATTGAACAATATTGAAAAATAATCGAATGCACAAAAGTCCAAGGGGTGCCACCTATAGAATTAGTCGGCGACACTTGTTTCGATTCGTTTTGATTTCTTGTTTAACCGGACAAATATTTGTATAAATTTATATCTCAATATAAATGAAGTGTTACATATTCACTTTTTCTTCATATTTGGTCTTTAGGCATATTTGGTTCATATTTATTCTTAATATGAATGTTTGTTATATGGTTCTGTTTTGGAAATGTTGTAGGGAAAGTTTCGGAGATACATCTCGGGAAGGTTAATTTATTTGTTTTGTTTTGAAGTGGTTCAGGGAAAGCTCTGGAGATGCATCTCTGAAACAAGATAATAAGGTGCATTTCCGGAGATATATATCTGAAATCAATATGACAGTTAATTAGTGATCCATATTGAACTAGGTATTTTATAAATTTAGGTGTTCTTGTGTTGTATTTCACACAAACTCAAAATGTCTCAAATCTCACAAATAAACATCTGTTGGTATGTCGCAAGTGTCTCCTACTTCGACGGCTCTACACCTGGGAGGACGTTTAATTTCACCGATCTCACCTTCCTCGAAGATATCCTAGACGAAATTCAATATCTCCTACTTTACGGAGATAAACGAAGGGTTGTGAAGCTCGAGTACCGTTCACCTTCGGTTGACAACGAAAGGAACATTGTGTTCAGAAAATTTGAGCTCAAGACTCAAGCGGATGTTAGGGTTGTGTGAGATACATATTTCAGTTTCGAAGAGAAAGTTCCAATTGAGTTTGAAGCGATACTACGAAGATCGATCGAAGATATACTGAAGATGTGCAAGCGTCCACTGAGATATTGAAATGTAATATTGAATTTTTTGTTGAAATCATCATTGTAATGCTCATTTTATGTTATGTCAATTGCATTTTGGAAAATTTATTTTTCTGTTTATGGTGTTTTTCCATAAATGTAATAACGGATTTGTTCCGGTGATGCATCTCCGGAACATATCACATGCAATATATAGGGTGCCACTCAGAATGGTCTCCCTTGAGTGTGCAAAGGGTGTGTCTGGAGATATTTCTCCGAAAACAGAGGGCATATTTGAAAAATCACACGGTGCGCTAGAAATATAAGGGGGAAAAAGAAATTCTCTAAAGTAAATGCATATTTATCAAACCCTAATGCATATACTAGCGCAATGAGGAATGCTGGTGATGCTCATATTAAGGATAACTTGTAGTGTGTATTTCAACGCTTGGACAAAGAGATGTGTGAGACTTTAGAAGATTGTATTATTGAAGTCCAACATAGAGTTTTTAATGAATATTATAGGGCAAGATACTATTTTTGGTCCCTTAACTATACCCTTGGGTTCATATTGGTCCCTTAATTTTTTTCCGTGTCAAATAGGTCTCTTAACTCTTAAAATATGTCATGTTAGTCTTTTTTGTCTAATTAGCGACAAAAAAAAATAAAAAATCAGTCCCTACATTCGTAGCTAATTAGACAAAAATGACTAACCTGACACGTTTTAAGAGTTAAGAGACCGGTCTGACACGAAAAAAAATTAAGGAATCAAATCAAAATTTAAAAGTATAATTTAAAGACCAAAAGGGTATTTTGTCATATTATAACTAGTGTGGCTTAGTTATTTATAGGTAGTTTTAATATTGAATATTGGGCTAATGCCATAACAAAATGAGCATAAGGCCTTAAAAATTTAATTAAAGTTATTAATTATTAATTTATTTTAAAAAATACATATTAATTAATAAATTTTCCTATTCATCATTGTCATGTCATTGAAAATTTTATATCCTAGTTATCACTATCATGTCAACAAAAGTAAAAGGGGATTAAAAAATTTTCAAAAAAATAAAATAAAATTGACGGACCAAATAGCTGAATTTTAAAATGTGAGGAAAAAAATTAAAAACACATAAATAAGATTATAACGTTTCCATAAACACCAATTATAAAATCAATAATTTTTCATACAAATATAACAAATCCACCCTTTCTACTATATTAAAAATAATAATTTTCTTTAAAATAAATAAAATGTAAAGTTACTGTTCAAATGTATTCTACATAAAAGTAACTTTTTAAAAAGAACATAAAGTTAAACGATTAAAAATTATGTTTAAAGACAAAAACAAAGTCCCAATCTCAAAATATAACTAATTTTGGAGGCAAAAATACAATTTCATTCAATAACACCAAAAAATCTTTTATATGTTTCAAATTCTCCTTTACTCTAAACAAAATAAATGCAAACATGAGAGGATTGTATCAAAAATCAATTTTTACATAATTCCTTGGATGAGACCTGTATTTGGAATCTAAATAGAGAATTGCAGGTGAGTAGAGCATACACCCACCCTTCCTCCAAAAAAACAACCTTGAACACAACCCCTTTAATTAAGAGAATTGCTTTTCACACAATTACTTAAACAACAAAGTAATAATGGATTCAAAGAATAATATTTTAATTTAAATCTATAAATGAAAAGGTACTTTGTTCCAACAACATGAAAATATCCCTGATAAAACCTTTCCATCAAAGGCTTTTTATTTGAAAAGGTGGACTTGTAAAACTGTATGCTTTTGCAGAAATTTGAATGGATTCTCATCCATCTAAACATCTATTTTTTTAAGTACAAAATGGTATACTGGCACAGAGACTAATGGAAAGAGCCTCTCTCAAGAAATTACAACGAAGACTCAAAACATTATTCTATTTACATCTACAACAAGGACATTTCAAACAAGGTCTATTTCTTCACAATAATCTTCTGATAAAGGCTAAACCTGCATAGAACCACTTTCCATGAATAATTTATGTAAGATGTCGAAAATGCCACCTAATGTTTCAGTCTTCACACTTCAATCAAGCAGGGATCGTCTGCAAATTCAAACGTGCAAAAAGTTAAAATACCACATCAATTTGATAGGAAATTAAAAAAAGCAAACAGATAATCACTGATAGCCTAAAAGAATGTCTCTAAAATGATAAATTCCCCACAGCCAAATCACATTTCTAATCATTTTAGATGATCGGTTTTGAGAAGTGATGCACTCTATGCCCTAGTAAGCAGGTTATATGGAAAAACAAAAATAAAATATTGGCATTACCATATAATATCATATGTAAATATAAAAATAAAAATAAAATAAAATAATAATAATTCATTTTATGCCATTTTGCATCCAAGTACAAGTAGCATACAAAAGCGTCTTCTACGTGTCCTATTAATACATTATGTTATAGTATTACAAAGAAAGGAAAAGCCAGGATTTACCGTCTTTGGGGTATTTTTCTTCCCCTTCACTGATTTCATTGCAGCATCTGCAAAAGCTTGCGCTACATCTGCATCTGCTTCTGCAGCCTCTGCTTCCCTTGTCGCCTCTTCAGCTTCCGCTATGGCGGCTTCCGCATCAGCAACTGCTCGAGCAGCAACTGCAGCTGCCTCTTCTGCAGACATGGACTTTAGCTTTTCTAACTCATAATCTATCTCAGACTGTGAAGGCATATTGGTATCATCAATGTCAAATTTCATAGAGCCTTTCTGCTTCCCTTCCAATAAGAACATGTGTGGGTGTCTTCCTCTGTCAGAGTATGCTGGGGTAGGTGCAATCCTATACCTACGTTTAACCTGAAATATCAAACTCAACCCATGAGTAAGATCTCTAAATGAAACAAGTAAATATGACATCCAAATATAGTTCAAAATAAAGTAGAACACTAAATCAAGAAAAAATATTGATTTCTAAAATATATAGAACAAAAACTGTCTTTAATTCAATCCAGAAGATATAATTCTGTCTAAGTCTACATTAGAAAATGTAGAATAGAATACTAGAATCTCAGCCCATAACCAGCAGCTGTATATAAGCAACATACGACAGACAAAAGAATATAATAAAACAAATAATACAAGAATATACTAAAACAAATAATACCATTAGCAGCATCACTTTGTTTTAAATAGATATATGTATTTTGAATAGAAAATTATTACAAGGAGTGTTGAAGTGTTTCTCATCATTTCAACTCGACTAGTCACTACTTTCACTTTAACTCAAGATCTTTCCTTATTCCTTTCAGCCTCTCTGAAAATCCTCTTGTCCTTGGGTTTCTTTTATTCAGTTATTACTCTATGTCTGGCCCAATTTCCACTCCCCGAACTCATACCAGGGGTTTGTATAATGGGGAATGCTCTTTCCACCATTAAGGGTGCGTTACACATCCCTAGAAACCCAAAAATGCCCTTCCTGCGTCTAGAGATGCATTTCCGACGCACCTAAAATCATACCAACAAAGGCATTGCAAGTGAGACACCTCTGTTTTGCCCAAAAAATGTCCAGAGATGCATCTTCGGATTCCGGAGATGTATCTCCGTAAAGTGTTAAAATATACTGAACACTTTAACCATGTCTCTTCATCCCTGGCCATTCAATATCACTTTTCAGGTGAACCATAACCATCCCATTCATCTTATTTTGTTGGTTCTCCAAAAGTTATTCAACATTTAGGATGTCTCATTTCCCCTGCTGTCCTTTCTAATGTCTCTTCAGCAACATACATATAATGAATTTTCTTGACTATGCAACATTCTGAATTAGCCTTCAGGCTATGGACCACGCATCATATCAATGTAGTATCAATTAATAAGCTAAATGCTTCCTCCTTTATCCATGACTAAGAGTGTGTTTGAAAATACAGTGCATTCCTTTCACCAGGCAGCAGAACTGAAGCTTCAATAAGTAGCTTTTATAGTCACCGTGATTTGACTCCAATTTCAACACGGTTGCAAACACGTGCTAAGTCAAACCCAAGAAATACAACATACTGTGTTTGGAGGAATGGCGGGGGTGGGGAAATTGGGTTTCCCTAGGAAAACGTGGTTTTGTTAGGTTGACTATTTCGTATCAGAATTGATTTTCCTTCAAACAATACTTTGACTAGAAGTGATTAAGAGACACTAGAAAGCACAACTGAAGAGACACTTTTAACACTTTATGGAGATACATCTCTGGACAATTTTTTAAGGCAAAATAGAGGTGTCTCACTTGCAACGCCTTTGTTGGTGTGATTTTAGGAACGTCCAGAAATGCATCTCCGAACGCTAGGGGCAGTTGTGACTTTTCACGGTGGTGGGAGAGCATCCCTAAGGGTGAAAAGAGCAACCCCTTGTCTAATTTGAATGGTTTGGGGCCGAACTCAACCCCACAAAGTGGCTTGTAAGGTGAAGATTTCCTAGACATTACAAATTCTATTTAGGCCTTATTTCAAAGCAAAGTGAACCTGGAGTTTTTCTAATACACCCTGCTCACGGCTCAAGCCCTATACTTCTGAACTTGGTTAGTGGATAATTGGTGGCCCAATAATGTGTCTAGGATAGGCACAAATACCATCTTGTGTTTATGGGCCTGATAACTCCACCATACCAACTTCTAAGGTGAGGATTGCCTGACTTCATAAGCTCTACTTAGGCCTTATTTCTAGCCAATGTGAGACTTTGATTTTTCCAAATACTAATCCATTACATCTAGAGTAAATGTTTGATTTTGTATTTGTCCATGAAACAGTAAATATAAAACAGTAATATGGAGGAGAACTCTCTCCCGAAAGATAAGTGATGTAAAGACTATAAATGGGATATTCATGTTTCAATCTCATTAAATACTCATGTTCCTACATTAACCCATAGGTTAGGGTTGTAAAGTGCACTCACACTGGTGATTGAACAAAAAAAAATGCATTGCTGAAAACAGGTGCATTTGTGACAATTTTATTGTATGTTTATATCAGATGGATGAGTAATGACATAATGAAACATGCTGCAATATACCTTGATCAGTTTTCCACTAGAAGCAAGATACTTCAGTTTTGCTGACAATAGATTTTTGAAGTCTGTCGGTGGATAATAATGGTCCTACAGAATACAAAGTGATGAAATTAAAACAATATTGTATAAGAAATGGAATGCTATAACACTTCTAACCAATATAATGTCATTTCTTAACCATGTAAGATTTAGTTAATTGAAAGTTGAAATAGCACCATAGATCACACCCTACCACAAGGGACATTCGAAACACCTAAGGCTCAAGAAGCACTAAGCTTTCACTCACAAAAACCATAAGTCAAAGTAACTAGGTTTGGGAGGCATGGAGTTGTTGCACAACACTAACACCCACAGGTCTCACACCACTCAAGCTTCTTTGTGCAAATTGGCTCACATGTCTTTCAGCATAATGGCTCAATTTTAGCCTTCTTTTTTCAAACTGGCTTTCTTTCATGAAGGCACCGACTTAGCAAAGTCAAAGAAATTAAATGTTTGTGTAATCAATGTTATTATATGTAGTGATTGTCTTTTCTTATTTTTTTGCATTTATTAATTTTCTTTTCCTAATCCTGCCTATGTTGGCATTGCTGTGAATAGCCGGGCCCAAGCCCGGATAAAAGGAGAAGGTTGTGTTAGGCAGTCGACAGCCAACGTAAAACCTTGTCGAATCACTATAACATGGATCAATTACATAGTAGAAAAGATGGTGGAAAATAGGCTTAGGCGGTTTAGGCATGTAGAGAGAAGACCCGTAGATTCTGTTGTAAAGAGAGTAGATCAAACGGAGATGAGTCAAACAACTAGAGGTAGAGGAAGACCTAGAAAAACTATATGAGAAACTATAAAGAAAGATCTCGAAATTAACGAATTAGATTAAAAACATGATATTGGATAAAACATTATGGCGGAATTTGATCCATGTAGTCGACCCCACTTAGTGGGATAAGGTTTGGTTGTTGTTAATTCTCTTTTCCTACTTCTTACATTTTCTTCTATACAGTTCTAGGGATATAAACAAGGATAGTTTATTGTAATTAATACAGACAGCAACTGAGATTCATTTACTACTCGAGTGCACGAGGCTCCCAGTACGTGGGGTCTAGGGAGAATAGATGTATGCAGCCTTACACATGCAAGCGGAGAGGCTGTCACAAGGAGTTCAACCCATGACCTACATATCACAAGGTAGCAGCCACCTTACGTTGTGTCAAGGCTCGCTCTCAGACGATGTACTAACCAGTATTAGTACTAATATCGACTCCAAATCCTAATTAAACAAATAGCTTATGGAATATGAAAACACCTCCCAATAGATTTTCTAAGATATTCTAAAATACTGTTAAGATGGAATAATGAATTTATGCGACATTTATTACGTATTCTAACATCTGCCATAATAAATTTAGAATAAAAGCATGCTAACTACAGAATTAAATGAATTAAAAGCAGAACAAATAAAAATTGGGCTTAGAAACCAGAATTATACCAATATGAAAGAAGCAATAGTTGTTTTATTAGAACCACCAAGCTCATTCAAGCTAGATATAGCTTCCATGATAAGGTTATCCAATCTGAATCTGTATAATGTAAACATGGTTAAGCATCCACTGTCGAAATACACATTAAAAAAATTACGATTTACAACAAAAGGGGGAACATGTATAAAAAAAAATTCAAATAATTGAAACCTTTTTAGGATTCAATCATGCAAGCAAAACAAGATAATGAAATCAGGCAAGCATACCAGCAAAGCAAAGATATTGAATGAATGTTCTTAACAAACTAGGTAAATAATGAGAATCCCTAATTGAAAGACAAACGCTGATTGCACAGTTAAATTATATGTTCTATTCTGCAAATTAGGTTAAAGATCTAAATGTTCGCATATCGCAAAAACTGTTAGTTTGTTCAAATTCTGTAACACTACAGTGCTACAGCCTCTTACTGAGTTTCTCCCTCATCGTCTTGCAAAAGGCCACTCCGTGGTGGTAAAGTCTCATCTAGTGCGTTGGCCGACGGGACAAAAGTCGCATTGAACTCTTGAATATCTTCTAAGATTTCAAAACGATATTCCAGTTCCGAGGAGGAATCAGAAAAATCCAGTTCCGAGGAGGAATCAGAAAAATCCATTTCAATCGAGAATTGAATGGAGTTTTCTCGTATTTCGACCGGAGAATCTAACACAAAAATTACTTTCGATATTTTGTATTAAATCCTGTATCACTAAACAATAGCAGTTTGTTAAAATTTCACTATGCTATAGCCGCTATTTAACGACACTATTAGATGCAATTAAATAAATTACCATATTTAAGAAACAAACAAAAAATGGGTCCAACCTTTCAATAGACCTTTTCGGACCAGAAGTCTGGAGCATATCCCTTGAAACTTGAAGGGGCTTAACATCAACAATTTCATCGTCACTTGGACTAGCAGGAATGACAGACATAGAGTTTTCATCTTGTTTTGTTCCATAATGATGCACCCTTTTGATTGACACCTTAGACTTCTCTCTGGAGGTCCATCCATTTGCCATCACACTCAAATTTCTCCATTTATCCTATCCAACACCCACATAACCAAACTTTAACATCCACATTTGACGGTCCAAGTGTCCAACATTAAAAATTATACGGAAAGGGAATAAATAAACAAATAATCACAACAACCAACAACATAACCAAACCTTGAGATCGACATTTGAGCGCAGAAATAAGACACAGTTAAACTCAGGATCCTTAAGTATTGTACGCCATTTACCCACCCCGTGCTTGACAACTCCAGCTTTGAGTGCCGCTTCCTCTTCTGATGTCCATTTCTGCTTAGGAGCACCCATCTAGAGAAACAAGAAACTCACTCTGCTGCAAACAACATCATGAATCATACAAATATCAAATCCCCCCTCTAAACATATGATCACAAGTTTTACAAAATCATAAGACATTAGAAATGCTTAGCCATTGTCCGTATGTATGGAGCGAAATAAAAATGAGCGCAACAATAGTCCCACCTCGATCCGGGCGTGAATTATATTATTTTTATCGACATAAAACAAAAACTTTCCTATATCAGTAGCCAAAAAAATGAATTGGAGCAAGGTTTCAAAGGACTTATTCAAATTGTCCAAAATCATTTTACTTTTTTTTTATAATAATTCAAAGACATATATTATATATCATTTGTAAGAATTCTTATAAGTTCAGAAATTTCCCTCTGATTCCCTTTCCCTCCATTTCTATCCTAACTCACAAGCAAAACATATAAAAATTCTTAACTCAATATAAATCTAAGTTGTCAATCGCATTTCTTATTGAAGTTATGCTACAGTGCGACGCAATTCTCCTGTGCAATTCCTTTTGCGGGGCGGCTACCGCGGCGGCGAATCAGGAATCGCATCGCCGCCGGCGATACCATCGGAGGGAAAGAGAAATTGGAAAAATGGATCAAATAAATAACAGAAAGAAACGGTGGAGCTTCTAACCCTAACTTCCGACGAGGAGGGAGTCCGGCTGTGTGTTAGATCAGTGCTACTTTGAACTTGTTTCTGTTACAAAGGGCAAACTGCCATCGCCTATATTTTGTTGTCTTTTTTTTTTTTATATAAATATATATATTGTTTGATTTGTTTTATTGTTTAGGGTTTTATTTGTTGGCTAAATTAAAATGTATTTATTTTTATATAAGTTTTATTTATATTTATTTCCCATACACAAATATGGTTGGAACTTGGAAGGAGATACTCTAATAGAGATTGTGATTATACTCACTGTTGAAGATTAGCTATTGGCTAAATATTTTGTATTAATAAAAGGATTAAAAAATATATGGTGTTTTAAAATTCAAATGGAGGAAAGTGATCATGTCATTAATTTATTTGATTTTGATTATAATACAGTTTAGTTTAATTTAATTTAATTATTGATTCAATCGTCATAGGTTTGATGAAGCTATTAATTATCCTGTTTCTCTTTGATATCGTCCAAATTATGATAAATTTATAATAAATGTTGATGACTCTTTTCGCTTAATCGCTTATAATACATCTTGTTTTTGTCTCGATGGAAATAAATTTGACAAAGTCCTAATAATGTATTGTATGTTGAATTTGTGACAATACGCAAAAGTATTCTCTTTGTTCGAGATACATCCACTCGTAAATTAATACCTTAACTATTTAAGGTTAAGCATAATCCAAGTTTAGAGAGTCCTAATTCTGATCAGGACGTAGAAACCAAAGTTGAGGCAAAGTAATACAGGTGGGAGGCTAGAGGTTGAAGGGAGAACACATTCAAACCAATTCAGATTTCTCTCTAGGAATTAAGGTAAAGGGAGAAGTTTCTTCATAAATAAGCATAATGCATGAAGGGTAGAATGAGGAGTCATTAACCTCCTATAGGATTGTTGGATTTTTTATTGAATTCTATAATTTGGTGATGAATTGATCTTATGTGATGATGTTAGTGATGAAAATTATGTACTAATATGTGTGAAAATTCTATTTATGTTTGCTTTGAAACTCCTCCATTATTGTGTTGAAAAACTTTGAAAATATAACCTAAAAACCTTGAAAAGTGATTATTTTGTTGATGTCAATTTGTGATATATTGTGAATTTGTTGTTTTAATCAATGAATAATTGTAGTATGTCGAATTCTAAGATCGAAATTTTTGCGGAATCGAAATCAGATGTCCGAAAGGCCTCTAACAATGAAAAATGTAATACTGTGTTGCAGATTTGTGCGTCCTCGCTTAGAAAGGGAGGGCCTCGCTCAATGATACGTCGCTTAGCATTGCTCATCGAGTCGTCGCTTAACAAGGGAGATCCTCTCCTGGTGACGCTGACAGCATATCGTTGTTTGAAAATGTCATAACTGGAACTCCGTAACTCCATTTGAGACGCAGTTTGAAACGTTGGAAAACTAACGTGAAGCACTATCCCATGGTAATGGTTTATGAGTTTAAGATGAATGGAGATGAAATCGTATGAATACGTGTGATGCGTTGTCATTATAAAGGTGAAATAATCATGAATCAATGGTGTGGTTCGATGATGTTGAGTGTTAATCCTGCTGATTATGCTACTGTGTGATTGTGAATAATTGATGATGATGTTGTGTTGAATGCGTAAGTTGTAATGTTGACATGCTATTGTATGAGCATAAATTATATTAATGTATTATGTGATATTGTTATGGGATAATAGTTCGGAAGGGGAATTATTATCGTTTAGTCAATGCAAGTTTTGTTTATTGTTGGGAGGGGGCTTTAAACATTATATTGTTGTTGCATTGACGTGTATTGACATGCATCATTATGTTGTTGTTATTGGTGAAAGAGGCAAGTTGCAATCCAAGCAGGGTGGATTGGTGACTTGTCCCGATTCCAAGAAGGGTGGATATGGGGTTTGAGTAGGGTAAACTCGGTTCCTGAATGAAGTAATTGATGATGATATGGTACCACATGCATATGGGTCTAGTTGAAGTTGTGAGTCTCATTGCATAATTTAATTGATGAATATGTGATTGTTTTGTGTATGGTGATGGATAGGGTGTGAGAATGATATTGTGTGATTGTGTAGATGTTTGAATTCTACCTTGCAGATTATGTTGTTGTTAGCTAGAAAATTTTGACTAGGGGAAGAGAAGTGAGTCAAAGGGAGAAGCTTTGCATCACAAATGAAGAAGCGTCGAAGTAGGCCGACGTCGCCGAAGAGGTTTGACGGACAAGACATGAAAAGGGACATAGGGGTCCAGTCGAAGCAAGCTCGACGGACAACCCTTCAGACTGAAGTCGAAGCAAGCTCGACTGACAACCATTCTGATTGAGGTTGAAGCCAAGCTAAAACAGACAAGTTTTGCAGCTGATGAAAACGTGGGGAAGTTACACACAAAGTGGGTGTGCATGGGCGGACGCGTGGCAAGCTGTGAATAGTCAACAACAAAGCAGTAGTTATTTTTTATGCCTATTTAAGTAGAATTTAGTTTCAGTTCAAGGGGTCGCATTTTGTAACATTGCAAAGAAAATACTCAAAGTACCAGCGTCTAAGAGAAACGGGTTATTTCTACACAAATGTATGCATGCGTCCAACTTATATTCAAGCAATTTACTTCATAAGTTTCTTTTTCAATTCGCTTTCCTTTACAGTTTTTTGTCTTGTTTTTCCCATATATTTATCTTGGCTGCATGAACACAGATTCATATAATCCCTTGTCTACTGTTTCAAATCCAAACACTTAAATAACCATTCCACACTCATTAAGTCTAGGATTTTGTAGTCGATCCTGCAAGTAACCTTTAATAAGAGGCTAGAGATTGTTCGCCTAAAATTCGATCTAAAAAATTGGCACACCCGGTGGGACCAGTTGTGTTAAGTAGATGCAATTGCATAGTGGTAAGAAAATGGTAGACCCACGAAATACCAGTCCAAATGAGGAGAAATCCTTAAGAGGAAATACAATTGTGTCACAAACAACTGATGTTGGTTCTAACACTATGGTTGCGGTTTCGATTGCCTACAGTGGACCAATACTGTCACCGCGTCGGCCTGACACTCCAAGACCGACGAGGGCTGGAATTTCAGGGCCATCTATGCACAGTTTCACAATGCCCATGTATGGTAGGGATTTAGGTTTTGGAATGTCAAGCGAATTGATGGCAGGTATACATGGTAGCGGTTCGACATTTGGCTAGAATTCATCCTAAACGTCCTCAATTTACCATGGGTTAGGGCCTATGGGAAACCAATTCGGTCGAACCAAAAGGCTAGGATTTCCATCTCAAGCAATCCCATCTTTCACCTCAAGTTCTGTCGCGGTTATGATACAGCAGATGGACGAAAGTAGTCACGAAATGGTCCATATGCAAACTGTTGAATGCAGAATAGGGCAAGCAGCAAAAATATTTATTTTCGGGCGAATTCCCTCCGGGATTTATGTCGTGTCCACAGAGATCGGTTCGAGGGAAAGAATGTCGTTCGACAATCTCTCGCGTTTATGAGTTTGCATTAAAATGGTTTAAACATAGAAACAGAAAAGTAAATATCAACATAAAAAGAATTCATTCTTCAGAGAAAATAAACTTATCAGGCATACATATAATTCACTTGTCACAAACATAAATTTATCGATCATTTTCACTCTACTACAATACTCATCAAAATCATCCAGTATCGCTCACAACAGTGTCCATCTCTGGCACACTAAGTTGAGAAAGCACCCGTATCACTCTCTTCGTCACTCTCGCACACGAAGCCTCGAAACACGGAAGGCATTAAGTTCCGACACCATAAAGATTATCATCTAAATTTATCTCTAGCATCTAGATAATAGATATCCATCCCGAATCAAGATTTGTGATGTTTATCTCTAACGCAACACAAATCCAAACATAAATGCAAAAAGATCAAGGAAGACATCGATAATGGTTTGTAAAGCAGATTTTATACAATATTATGATCAACAAAGATACATATGTTCAGAGTAACTATACAAACACCCAACACAAAAGAATACATAAAGAAGAATAGGACTAAACCAAACATCTCGTGGATTGTCAGAGCCGGTTGATGAGAAATCCACTCCGGATCATCCACATGCAAGCTTCAATGTTGTTTTCAAGCTAATCTACCAAAGAATGAGGTTGATGAAGTTGGGAGAGGAAAAATCACCCCCAAACAACATAACCTCTCAAAAAATGAAGTAAAATAACATAAATACATAATTCTGTCTCAGACGCACCGCCCGGCACTAGAATGCCTCGCCCGGCGGAGCCCATTATTCCTCTCACACTAGCTGTGTACGTAAATAGCCTGGCAATAAATATCTAGTACCGCCTGACGCTAGAAATACTGCTCGGCGCTAGCCAAAAATGAAGAATGCTACTGGAATTTCCTTATTTCAATTCTCCTCCGCCACAGCACCGCCCGACGCTCAAAATGCACCACCCAGCCCTGCAGAGGCGCAGCTGACAGCAAACAGCAAAAATTATGCATTGTTTTATTCGTAACTTTTGAACCGTAACTCTGTTTTTCACCCGGTTCGAAGCGCTGGAAAGCTTATTCAATGCTCTATCTAACAATGAATAAATATCAATACTTGAATACCTACAAAAATGAGAGAAAATCAATTAAACTCAATGATATTTACACGATACGCAATATATACACTATAATATAAAGTAAACGTATTTATAAACAAAGCAGAGTTTATTCGTATGATATTTAACAAAAAGTATCGATAAGTGCAACAAAACTTATGTACAAAAATAGCTACAATTTGCACTTATCAAACTCTCCCCAACTTACATAATTGTTTGTCCTCAAACAAGAATCAAACAACTCAAAGAAACAAAAGCAATAACCAAAGAATCACGAATCAACAGGTTTTGAAAAACGGAAAAAAATGTATGGCTCAAATGAAAAACGGCACACACAAAGTAAATACTTACCACTAAACTACGACGATAACATAGTCACGAAACAAATGCAAAATACAAAAATCATGTCAAACATCCTAAAACAACACAAGTTCAAATGTGAATCACACCTAGCAAAAACAATCACTGGTAGATGAAAAACACAAAATGAGGGACTTATCACTCACACAATAATCATGCAAACAATAGACTAAATTATGCAATCATCCAAAAATTCACATTGAACATACAAAGGCAAGAATCACAAGGACTTTCAAGGTTGTAGCGTGGTCAGGTAAACAAACAAGAGGCAATTTCCTAAAGCTAATCGAAACAAAAACTTGCCTAAACCTAAGGGAGTGATCAACTCACAAAAGTTCAAACACAAAATTCCAATCAACTTCTTCCAAAATCCCAAGTGTTACACAAAACACAATACTTATTTAGCACAATTATTTGAACTCTTTTTGTTTCCTTTCTCAAGGATTTTCTGTTTCTTTCTTTTTCTTTTCTTTTTCAATTCTTTCTCTTTTTTTTTCTTTTCTTTTTCAACCTCATAGAAACCAACCAATGAGTAAACAATCATTCTCTCCCCTAACTTGAATTCAACCACATCATCATGTAAATACTCCCTATTTTCTAAGGCAAGGTAAAAATTCATACAACAACACAAAGTTGAGGGTTCAAGAAAAAATAATCAATAAAAATCCATACAAAAAGTAAATTTGACACTAATAGACAAGCATCAAACTCAAACAACATGGATAATAACCAAAGGCTCAAAGGGGTTACAAATGATCACACACTCACAAGGTGAATGACTATTTGGCTAGGTAGTTGTGCTCAAAATGAAACAAAATTGCCTTGATCCATTTCATGCATTCATATAATCAACACAAACAAAAGATTTAACATAATAAAATCCAGTTAAAACAAGAATGTTGGTACTCCGCGCATATATGAACAATGGAAAGCTTCCTCACAAAAAGGGTGAGAACTAAAGTGATTCACACAAGAACAAGTATACAAAAGAATGAATGGCATGGAAGTTTGTAAAAAGCCTAAGTATCATGAATATGCTAAAGTCTAGAAAGCGATAAACGCATACCTTGGACGTGTACAAAACTTAACAATATCATTACCATACATCCGCAAGTTAAAACGGTCAAACTTGGAACATCACCAAATTTCCTCAAGCTATTCAAATCAAGTTCATTGACAAACACGAAAACTATTAATATTAACAAACTGAAAAATCGGTAGAAAATTCATTAAACAAGTTATAAAGTGAAGATTTGAGAATTTACGAAAAATCCGAGTACAACTTGTTTAATGAATGTTCACCACACTACCTAAGCTAAAATGAAAAAGTAATAACAAAACAAACAAACAACAAAAGAAAACATGCTTGTTTTACGTCGTAAGCTCGACGCCTTTACAATGCTTAGCTAGCAACTTCCTTCCTTCATGCCATAGTGATGTCTCACCGCGCAAACCAAAAGCAAGCGTCCTAACCAAACACTTGAACAAACATTAAAAATATACAAGTATAAATATAAACAAGTGAAAATATACAATATGTGCGATATCTACAAAACTCAAAAACAAAGAAACTATCGCAATGCGATTCAATATCAAAACCGATGCTCGGCAACGGCGCTATTTTGTTGAATGCAGAATAGGGCAAGCAGCAAAAATATTTATTTTTGGAAGAATTCCCTCCGGGATTTATGTCGTGTCCACAGAGATCGGTTCGAGGGAAAGAATGCCGTTCAACAATCTCTCGCGTTTATGAGTTTGGATTAAAATGGTTTAAACATAGAAACAGAAAAGTAAATATCAACATAAAAAGAATTCATTCTTCAGAGAAAATAAACTTATCAGGCATACATATAATCCACTCGTCACAAACATAAATTTATCTATCATTTTCACTCTACTACAATACTCGTCAAAATCATCTAGTATCGCTCAGAACAGTGTCCATCTCTGGCACACTTATCATACCCCAAATTTGGACCACTAAGATTTCCCATCACTGTGAAAATCATCATAACAATATGGATTAACCATCATACCTCATTAGTCTCCCCAAAGATGGGTGAGCATCCACTGCAATCAAACTTAGGGTTTCGAGCTCTCTCAGAGCCCTTAGACAAAGGATCAATCAAGGAATGACATGATCTTCAATTTTTATAACTTCCCAAACATCCACATTGGATTAAGAGGGCTCCCACATCAAGAATCAAGCACAAGGTTACAACATCCCAAGTGGATTAAGCCTCAAGATCGCCAGTGTCACCAAATTAGGGTTTTGGTCGACCAGGGCCTCCAGATGGAATTTTTCCTCTGGGCATGAGCCAATGCTTCAAAGCACAACCCAAGATTATCTAAGGGACCTCATGGACCCAATCATCAAGTCAATTTAGCCTCAGGGGATGCATTTACCCAAAAATCAAGAATTAGGGTTTCTTGACCTAATTCACCCCTAAGTTGACTTTTGGGACAAAACATGAGCCAAGACCTCAAGACATGATTTGAGGGTCTCTAATAAACTAAATTGATCCATTTACAACAATGTATTGATCCAAGAAGCTTGGTGCACAAGTTTCAAGTTCATCAGAACCACAGTTAGGGTTTTTGAAGAAAAAGTCAATCGTGCCTTTGACTTTTGACCAAGACATGCTCCCAAACCTTGGGACATGATTCAATACACCCTACAACACCTATGAAATTAATCCATCAAGTTTGATTTAGGTTAAGGACTTGATTTCATAGAGAATCGCACAGTTTGGAATTCATCAGATAAAAAGTCAACTGTGCCCAAAAGTCAAAGTTTGACTTTTTGATATTTTTCACAATTATGGTTCCTTGACCCTAAAATGATGTTAATGTGTGATTTGAATCAACATTCATCAAGAAAAATCAAAGAAAGTGGGATAACTTGTAAAAGGGGTAACCATAAAAACTTAGAATTTTTCTAAGTTATGGAACAAAGTGGCTAGGGTACCAACTTCCAAGGATCATAACTTGAGATCCAAGCAACCATTTGGGATGATCCAAAGATGGATTTGTAGCTCTCATGGCATACTTTAAAAGTGTCAACTACACCTCATTCCAATTCATCATGGATTTTGAGTTATGGTTGGATCAAAATGGCTAAAAACATGAAATGTCACTTTTTCCAACACTTAGTGAAATTTTTACTAAGTCAGAATCTGTTTCACTTTTTTCACAATGTAGGGGCATTTTTCACTTGGATCCATAAAGTTTCAAAACAAACTATGATCACACATGTGTTGTATCATATGAGGGCTTTCCAAAATGTCCAAGAACCCCATGAAATTCCATTTGAGCTAAGAGTTATGACAGTGGCAATATGCCTTGCTGCAACTGTCATAACAAGGCAGATTGGTGCATTTTGCTCGATTTGAGCAATTTGTTCAAATGAAAAACAAGTTTATCCATCTGAACACCTTAGGAGGAGACCAAGGAGGGACAAACACTGAACCATAAGCCTCCCAAGTCTTTGGAACTAAAAATGGCATGCCAAACCTAAAAAACCCTAAAGAGGGGACAAGACTCCAATTTTGTTTTGGAGCTTTCAATGGATGCACCAAGGTGGCATGGACTGAGCCATTTCCAACTGAATGAGTCAAGGATAAGCTCTGAACCAAAGAACCATAGACCTGTGCTCTAACCTCTAGTCAATGGCTAGAGGAGACTTAAGATTCCAAAGTGATGCAATTGGACAATGAGCTGATGTAGTTGCCATTCACTATTGCTTTCAAAACAAACTTGCTCTACTATAAATAGAGCTCATTTGTGCTCAGTTTGAGTACAGCAAATCACTATAACACTTGTTTTCCTCAAAATCTCTTTCTCTAAGCAAAAATGTCTTCTTTAGCAAGGTAACTATGAGTTTTTGAGTTAGAGAGCATTTCCATCACAAGTCATGGTCCAAACACATCCAATATGTCATATCTAAGCTGTCCAAACTCTCACAAATGACCTGTAACCACAAAATCTCAAAGTCCCTTCTCAAAACCTCAAAATAGGACTTTTTTGCATTTTTCAAGCCATGTCTTGATTCAGACACTTTCAAAACCAGATAAAGCCTTAAACACACTCCGAATACCATCCTTGAACTGTCCCAAATGGTTTCCCACATCTGGAACACCATTTGAGAGAGTTGCTATTTTGGTCACTTTTGCCCCTTTTACAAGAAAGGGCCAGTTTCCACTCCTGAGGTTTCCAGTTGATTCCAATCATTCTAAAAGCTTCTAAGGGATCATTTGAGGGTGTCCAAAGCATCAAATTTTTTTTGGAACAAAGCACTTGACAGATTGCCCAAAAGGCTCCTAAAGAGGTAAGCATCACAACTTGAACTCTTTGAAGTATGCATTACTTTGAAGTCCACTGATCATACACATCTCATACATGTTATATATGTTGTGTTTGGACCAATTCATCATGTAATTCATACCTGCAACAAGAGGTAGCACAGAAAATGCAAATTATGGCCTATTTCAAAATCACTATCGGATTTTGAGGAGGATTTATTTTCTGAAAAAACCACCACCGCCATTGGATTCCTTGTGAAATTCTAGGCAGGATAGACCTAAATTTTGTCCCAATCCATGGAGAAATGAGAAAGTTACAAGCTTCACGTTTTTGGCCAAAACTTTGCCTTGTCTTGCCTTGGCCAGGCCAAAAACACACCATTCCTTATGTACTTCTAGGGTGGTTTTGATACACAGATGTATCACCACCCCAGTGGTAGGAGGCGCGCACTTCACACAAGAGGTTTGGGATTCGAATCCCCCTCGCCCCAGACCCCTTTTTAATGTTTTTTCCATTTTCTATTATTTTTCTTATTATTTTTAATGATTTAAAAGATTAATAACTCCCTCAATTTTAATTATTTTTTATTTGTTCTTTTTGCAAAAAATCACAAAAATGTTGAAATATTTTATTCCACAAAAAAATCAAATTTATATTATTTATTTAATATAGTTGGTATTTTTATGAATAAATTCATTTTTAATTGTTTTTAAACATTTTAAAAGTGAATATTCATCTTGAAAAATCAAAACCCAATGAGTTTTAATTCATCTTGTGATTAAAAACTCATTTTTCAAACCTTAACCAAAAATCACAAGTTGTTTATTCAAGCTTATTTGGTGTTTTTATCATTTTTTATTAATTTTCTTTAAGAATTTACTTTTAAAAATGATGAAATTAGGGTTTTGATTGATTCCACACTCATCAATCATTTTCAAACACTCATGGGCCTCTTGGTAGAGTGTAAGTCCCATCCTTTCATAAAATGAAAACCATTTTGGGCCTCAGTGTATTGTATAAGTCCCGATACCGTCAAAAAGTTCGGCACGATCGTCGCCTTTTTAACAAAAATCTTTGGGCCTCTCCTTGAGTTGTAAGTCCCATCTCTTATACAAAAAATAAATCTTTGGGCCTCTAATAGAGTGTAAAACCCAACCCCATTGTACATAAAAACTCTTTGGGCCTCACATATTGTATAAGTTCATCTGTACAGTTTTCAAAACAACGGTGCGATCTTCGTTAAAACTTGGGCCTCTCCTTGAGCGTTAAGCCCCCAACAATCTTTTCAAATCACTTTCTCCTTTGATTTTGAATTCAAATATATGTTGTTATCAAAACTTTCTTTAATTTCTTTGTTGAACGACTAACAAAACAACATGGAAGCTCTACAACGGGTAAGTGTTTATCCTCTTTCATTTACCGCTTTGATATGTATATAACTGTATTGTGGGGCTGTTTCACTGTAAGTCTTCTTTCACATCCTTTTATATACTTGGCACATATCCACTGTGTAATACTAGTATAGTTATTTAGAGTTTTCCCCGGCAACTACGTCTAGAACTAGGTAAAGCCTTGTTGGTCACTCTTAAATACAAACAAAACTAGATCCCCCTGCAGGATTCCAGATACGGTCTTCCCTTCTCTTGGGGTTAAACAATATGGAACAAAGAGAAAGGGAGTATTCTCAGTGAACCTTTTCTCAGACTGTTACCTTTAGAAATTGTCAAAGAAACTCTAACTCCCCAGAGATGATCCTTTCTCCGTGAATGGCATCTCTTAAGTTTCTTCCAAATTCTCGAACTTTCCTGGAACGATCTCTTCTCTGTGAATTGCATTTCTTGAACTTCTCTTGGTTTGGGGACCCACAGGCTTCCTAAAAGCATCTCCGCCTCCTCTTGGGCGTTGTACAAGGACCCTTCGGCTTCTTTGAAGTTCTCATGCCTTCTCTTGCCCCGACGACCTCTTAAAGGTATAAGACAGAACATAGTCATCCTTTGCTAGAGCAGTCTTTCCAGCGTCAAAACTCCGTCCATTTTAGGGTTGATACTCATCCCTTAATGCCCGTGCCTCCTCTTGGGCATTGTACAAAAGATAAAACTCTAGACTTGGACAGTCTAAGCCTCTTGAGTCTCAAAGACATTCTCAAGTTCCTTTCAAACATCGGAAGAAACACCGATCACTCTGAAACCCAGTCTCTCTCATGAGAGTTCCCCACCCTTGGGCCTGCCTATGGATCTAATCCTCAGCAGTAAGACAGCCTCCTCTTGGGCTTTGTACAAATGTTTCTCCCTAGCGGAGCTAACTTTTTCAGACTCTCTTGTTGAGTCAAACTCTTTTAGCCTCCGTCTTGGATTTGTACAAGACATATAAAAAACCACTCTCTTGTTGAGTATAAAAGATTCTCTTGTTGAGTCAACTTTTAGCCTCCATCTTGGGCTTTGTACAAGACATATAAAACACTCTCTTGTTGAGTATAAAAGACTCTCTTATTGAGTCAATCTCCTTTTAGCCTCAATCTCGGGCTTCGTACGAGACAGCAAATCACTCTCTTGTTGAGTATAAAAGACTCTTGTTGAGTCAATCACCCTTCAGACTCTCTTGTTGAGTCAATCACCCGTTCAAGACTCTCTTGTTGAGTCAAACTTTTTTAGCCTCTGTCTTGGGCTTTATACAGGACATATAAAAGTACTCTCTTGTTGAGTCAAACTATTTCAGCCTCCATCTTGGGCTTTATACAAGATACATTCTCCCCAACAGAGTCAAAATCCCTTTTAGCCTCAATCTTGGGCTTTGTACAAGACAGAAAGAACTTTTCCTCAGAAAAGCCAAACTCCCAGCCTCCTCTTAGGCTTTGTATAAAGAAATCCTTGGTTGATTTAATCAACCTTTTAGCATCAAATTTGTGCTTTGCTCACATCATATAAACATCAACAATCCCTCTTTAGAGATGACAAATTCTCTCTCAGTCAAATAACCCTTTAGCTTCATATCTTGGGCTTTAAACAAGATACAAATAACCCTTTAGCTTCATATCTTGTGCTTTAAACAAGATACAAATCACTTTTAGCCTCAATCTTGGGCTTTGAACAAGACACCAAAACACCTTTTCCTCCCATAGAATAGGAGGAACTACGATCGCTCTGATTTCCCTGTTTCGTTAAACGGGAATACGTAGGCATAAGATTGCGAAATCTTAGCGAGCATACTAATAAAAAACCCAAAGTCTAGTACCTCTATACATCAATCAAAGAAAATCAGGTTTAGTATCCTAACCAAAAGTCTCTTGTACAGTCTTTTAAGCAAATAACTAAAGACAGACCCCCCTATTTTGATAACATCTGTAAACCAACAGTTTTGACTGTTTAACCTCAGTATGCAAGCAGGGTTAATTGGAGACATTTATTTCCCTTCCTTAATCAGCTTCATAGGATAAAAAATAAATCGAACTGTAGTACCAAAGCGATAGTGATTCGAAACCACAAAAATCGCGCTACAGAAAAATAGCGACCATAGTGGGAGGCATTCTTTCTCACAGTCTTAAGTAGAAGGCCTTAAATTTGCGAAGTGTCACAGAAATGGCGACTCTGCTGGGGAGCCATTTTCTGTATAGGATCATAGAGGTCTAGGATGTTAGGACAAATATATATACTGCTTTTCCTAATTGATATTCGTGTTTATTTTTTTGCTAATGAGAATGCGTGTGATGCTGCATGTGGAAAGATTGAGTATACACCTAAGATAAGTGATGGCACTAGACGGGTAATCTTACGGGGAGTGAATCCCAGATAAGAGGTCCCGGTCGACCATCAAATCAGTGGAGATGACCTTTGCGGATTCAATGCCTATACGACTTCGGTTGTTGAAAGCAGATTGTTCCATTGGGTTATCTGAGAAACTGAGGATTTTAGTAGACTGAAACCATTTTGTAGTGTGGAAGCTATCGAAAATAGTTGTCACGTGATACTACCCTCATTTGAGACTACTCTAGGATACTACAGCTCGCTGGCGATCCGCTTGTTATCGTTATCCCAAGAGGGGTCAATGATTTTGAGGACAGGTACAAAGAATCACCAGTATAAACCTTTGGGGATGGGTAGAGCCTTGACTTCATGACACCGACCCTTTGACCCCATGTTTTTTCTATGTTTTTGTGTGCTGCATTCATACATTCATTTAAAAAACATTTAAACAAAGAAAAATTTCTCTTCTAGTATCTCTTTTTCAAATTAAACTAAGACAATGATTGCAAATGTCAGATAAAGAGATTGCGCTAATGGATTTCGGTAGAAGGAAAACTCACAAGTACACCTTCAAGGTTCCAAAACTAGAGGATTTAAGAGGGATGATAACCAACCCTGAGGCTTTCAGAGCTAAGTATGGAGGACTGCTGTCTCTGTTAAGGGTTCATGTAATTGAAGGAATCCTGGTTACGCTAATCCAGTTCTACGATCCGGTCTATCACTGTTTCACTTTCCCGGATTATCAACTAGCACCAACACTAGAGGAATACTCTCACCTGACTGATTTACCCATTACTGATCAAGCTCCCTTTTTTGGACTGGAAGAATTTCCAAAAGATCAAACCATCGCAAGAGAAATCTATTTGGACGAGTCAGAAGTCAGGACTCACATGACCACTAAGGATGGAATCCAGGGTTTGCCAGCCCAGTTCTTGATAAAGAAAGCTCTGTACTTTGCTAGTATAGGGAACGTGGCCGCTTTTGAGAGCATCTTTGTTTTACTCACTTACGGGTTATTCCTTTTTCCCAACATCGATAACTTCATTGATACCAATGCCATTTAAGATATTTTTGATTGGAAACCCCGTACCAACTCTGCTCGCAGATGCTTATCATTCTGTACACTTAAGAAATTTATACAGTGGAGGAATGATCACATGTTATGTACCCCTGCTATACAAATGGTTCACTTCCCACTTACCCAAGTCTGCTGCATTTTGGGATTCTAAGAGTTCTTTACGTTGGTCGCAGATAATCATGTCTCTTACCAACTCTGACATCGATTGGTACAATCGAATCTATGACGGGATTAGAATCATTGACTGTTGTGGAAACTTCCCTAATGTACCCCTCATAGGAACTAAGGGAGGAATCAATTATCATCCAGTTTTAGTTTGTCTTCAACTCGGATACCCGATGAGGCATGTCCCGCGAAATGCTCATCTGGAAGGTCTTTTCTTCAAGGAAGAAGAAAATGACAGGGCACTAAAGACAAAATAGTGCACGCCTGGAAACATGTTCATAGGAAAGGACGAGAGTCTCTAGGAAAACCAGACTGTGTCTCTATGGAACATTATCTCCACTGGGTATAAACTAGAGCTCTCAAGCTGAGGATGCCTTACCCTCGTCAGGAAGTTCTTCTGTTAAGGGACCCTGTCCTTTATTTTATGTCAGATACGGAAAAACTTCAGGTTACTCTCAACAAAGTTCAATAAGAGAAGAAATCTTGGAAGAACAAGTACCGTATTCTCAATGTCGAGTGCAAGAAAATACAACAAATGTTAAAAGAAAAAGACGCTCTGATCGAGATTTTATAGCAACATGTTGTAGAAAACCAAGATGACCAAAGGAATTTGCTCGCTCCTTTCACTTGGCAAAGGAATGACAACCCGACAACGGCCCAAGAGCCCCGGTCAAAGAAAAGGAAAATACCAGAACTAGCTCCCGAGCCCTCCTTAGAGAGGACTCGGGATCCATTAGTTTAGACATTTCCTTTTACAACACTTTATAAATTACTGTATTTCCATTTCCGCAATCTTTGAATTCAATAAAATGGGGTTTCCCCACTGTTTGATATTTGCAATCTAATTGTCAAAGTTTACTTTGAATAAACAAAAAAATATACAATGAATATAATCATTTGCATATCATTCATCATTCTCACATAACGTATTCTTCTTCCCCACGAATCTTACGTTTGTGTCTCGATTCTAGAGTCAAACTGTCTCATTCGTACAATACTCGGGCCAATCGACAAAAAAAGATGGATGGTCTCGAGGAAGAGAACAGAGAGTTGAGGGAAGAGATCGACACTCTGAAAAAGGATCTGAGAAAGCTTCATAACAACATGCAAGCTCTGGCAGAAGCTCAGATGCAATAACAAAGGACTGTGATCTCAAAGATCACATCAACGCACATAGTGGAGAAGTATGATCCTAGGTATAAAATGCCGAAAGATTGTCCCTGGGGCATGCCACTCAACTATATTCCAGAAGGATATATTCCGCCGATCACTGAAGATCCGGAAACTGTAGCAGGAACTGCTGGGCCTGAAGGTTACAAACTTCGAGAAAGCGAAGATGCCAGGGGCATGACAGCAACTCCTGAAGGTTACAAACTTCGGGAAGCACCAAGAGTCTCTGCCAATTACTATACCACCACCCGTGGTACACACTGTCCCAGAAGGATAGATTCCACAGATACCTTCGGGTGGAAACGAAAGTATGTTCGATAGAATGAATGTGTTCCAGGAACAGTTCCTGGAGATGCAGAAGGAACTGCAAGTCACTCGCGGTCAGGATCTATTTGGAAAGGATGCCGCAGACCTTTGTTTGGTCCCCAATGTGAAAGTTCCGCACAAGTTCAAAGTGCCCGAATTTGAAAAGTACAAGGGAAATTCTTGCCCTCAAAGCCATTTGGTGATGTACGCTCAGCGAATGTCAACTCAGACAAAGAACCAAGAGTTACTGATTCACTATTTTCAAGATAGTTTAACCGGTGCTGCACTCAAATGGTACATGGGTTTAAACCGCACTAAGATCACTACTTTCAGAGATCTCGGCACTGCCTTCGTTCAACAATATAAGTATAACCTGGACATGGCACCGAACAGAGATCAACTCAAAGCCATGTCGCAGAAGGACAAGGAAACCTTTAAGGAGTATGCTCAGAGATGGCATGAAATTGCCGTCCAGATTTTTCCACCTCTCGAGGAAAAAGAGATGACAAAGATCTTCTTAAAGACCTTGAGCTTATTTTACTACGACCGGATGGTCGCCAGTGCGCCTAGTGACTTCACCGAAATGGTAGGCATGGGAGTTCGTCTTGAGGAAGCAGTTCAAAAAGGACGTTTAGTTAAAGACGCTGGATCATCAAGTAATACAAAACGATATGGTAGTGCTCTCCCTAAGAAAAAAGAGCAGGATATTGGGAATATCTCTCTCGGAAAGCAAAGGCGACGATATCAACCAGTAGCAGCTGTAACTCCTGCTATCAACCCTGCGCCTATTCCTACGTATCAACCTCAGGTTGCTCAGAGCCAACCTAATTAACAACAATTTCAGCAAAGGACACAACAGCCTCTTCAGCAGGCTCGTCCTCCATATAACAACAATCGTACAACGTGACCACCAGGGTTCGACCCTATACCGATGTTGTACGCAGAACTGTTTCCATTATTACTGGTTAAGGGGCACGTCCAAACCAAGTCTCCTCTTACAGTACCAGAAAATCTGCCTTTTTGGTTCAAAGCGGATCAGACTTGCCCTTACCATCAAGGAGGACCAGGGCATAACATAAAAACTGTCTCAGTTTCAAATCCGATGTGCAAAAGCTTGATAGGGGCGGGGTCTTATCTTTCAAAGATATGAATCCAAATGTTCTCACGAACTCGCTGCCTCAACACGAGAAAGTTGCGATAAATTTGATAGAGGGAGAGTCTAACAACAACTATCAAACTCATGATGTACTCTTATTAAGGACCAATCTGGTCAAGATGCATCGTAGACAGAGCGGATACGGGCATGTACCACCTCACAATTATCGCCAGTGTGATCTGCTCTTAAAACAATCAAGGATGTTCTGTGGTGCAATCAGCTCTACAGGAACAGTTGGATCTCGGGTGGATCCAAGAGCATCGCGTTCGTGGAGTTAACATGACTCATGCAAGTTCCAACATCATTCAGAACCACGACATCCGTGCAATGAATGTCAACTTAGTGGAAATGCAGTCAAGGCAAAGACAGTATCATAATCTGCCGCTGAACGATTAAAATTCCTGTCTGACTTGCTCGGTAAACAAACAGGGATGCTCTTTTGTACAAGAGGCCCTCCAGCGTCAGATGGATCTTGGGTGGATCCAGGACTACCATGATAGAAATTAGTATCAAGTGAATATGATTAAAATCTTTGATATTCGCTTGATGAATACCAGCTTGGTGGAGTTACATGCTAAGCAAGTCCAACTCGGTTTTCTGACTTCGCATGATTATCTGAACTGTAACGTATGTTGTGAGAGTAACCAAGGGTACGCTCTCGTTCAAAGAACTTTGCAACACTTGTTAAACCATTGGTGGCTTCCGATCTATCTAGACGAAGACACTCAACAAATCAATGTGACAAACGGGAACCCTACTAGGCATCAAAGTCCAGATGTTCGATCAATGGGAACAGACCTAGTGAGGTTACACTGTATTCAAAGCGAACTTGGCCAGGTGCCACCACACAACTATGAGCGCTGTAGAGTCTGCTCGGAAAATAATCAAGGATGTTACCTCGTGCGAGCAACCCTTCAAAGTCAGTTGGCTCCCAAGGAGATTCAACTGTGTCCAAGTTCCGAATCAATCAACTGGACGCCAGACTATTTCGCTGATCAGATTAAGGATGTTGTCGTAATCTCTGATCATGAAAGGACCAAAGATGTTTGTACCATCATCCCTCTACTTGACGAATCGAAGGTTCTTAACCACGAATTGATTGAAGTTACTTACGACAGTCAGAGAAATCAGAAGGCTCATGTAGTTATCTATCTACCGGGACCAGTGCTGTACAAATCTGATAAGGCGATCCTTTACAAATACAGTGCAACAACAATTGAGAATGGAAAGGAAATTCCATTACCCTCCGTCGTGAATATTACAGACATCAGTCGAGTAACACGGAGCGGTCGAATCTTCAACAGAGGAGTTGGAGAACCTAACAGAGAAAAGGAACTTCAGACAGAAGCTCCTAATCCACCAGTCAATCAATCTAGTGATCCCGACCTTTCAAAGAACGATGATGAGATGCTGAAGCTCATCCAAAGGAGTGAATACAACATTGTTGATCAGCTGTTATAAACTCCTTCAAAGATCTCTGTGTTATCTCTTTTAATCAGCTCCGAAGCCCACATAGAGGCTCTACAGAAAGTCTTAGAGTAGGCCTTTGTGGAACAGGATGTGTCGATAAGGCAATTCGACAGTATCATCTCTAACATCACTTCCTGCAATAACTTGGGGTTTAGCGATGAGGAATTGCCAAAAGAATGCAAAAGTCACAACATGGCGCTCAATATTACAGTCAACTGCCAGGATGATGCTTTAGCCAGCGTACTGGTAGACACTAGATCGGCTCTCAACATCATGATGAAGTCCACTCTAATGCGACTATCATTCAAAGGATCTCCGATGAGAGGTAGTGAGGTCGTCGTTAAAGCATTTGACAGATCTCGAAAAATAGTTATCGGTGAAGTCAACCTTCCCATAACTATCGGTCCTCACACTTTCCAGGTCATGGACATCCGAGCAACATACAACTGTTTGTTGGGAAGACCTTGGATACACCAGGCTGGGGCAGTAACTTCGACACTTCACAAGAAGCTAAAGTTCGTCAAGAATGACCAACTCGTCACGGTCTGTGGAGAACAAGCCTTGATCGTGAGTAATCTATCATTGTCCACTTGTGTAGAACCCAAGGAGGTTGTTGGAACTCAGTTCTAGGCACTTTCGGTAGGCAGTGAGAATCAATCAGAGAAGGGAACATCAATATCCTCGTACAAAGATGCTCTCGAGGTGATCAAAAGTAACAATGCAAAGGGATGGGGACAGCTTGTCATTCCTATTGATAACAAAGCGAAGAAGGGTCTTGGTTTTTCTGCAACCTGTACCTAGACATCTACTAAAGATGAAAGTCTTCATCCCATTCAGAGCTTCTTCCATAGTGGAGGTTTCCTTCACCCAGTGTCTCAAGAAGTACATATCATCAACGAGGGAGACTCATCCAACACAGATGAAGAGTAGAAGTCCTATCTTAACGAGGACGGTTATATGTCTCACGAAGAAGTGCCTACGCCATTTTGCTATCCCGCACAGAGTCCGAGATTTATACCAAGGTCAGATGTCAAGATGATATACAGAGATTGTGATCCGGAAGGATGCCGTGCTCCACCAAACTCATTAGAGGAGGACACTCCGATGAAATACAACTTTGACCACGACTATTATGGCATAATGGATGGTCTGCCTATTTGGCAGCCGTACCCAGGAGACTTGGGGCAAGAAAATCAGCCGAACAATGAAAATCAGTTGAGCATCATTGAAAAGAATACATGCGTCCCCACCATGTCATGGGATCAACACTCAGGTCATTCAGAAAGTATCCAGCACGACAATGAATTTGCAAAGCTTACAGGACTAGAATTCATCAACTATGTTTTTCCCGAGGTCAACGTCATCGAGAGGGATGACTCCTCCAGTTCCACTAAAGTGTGGGACACCCTGGGACAACCGAGTGGCAAATACGACTACTTGGTCAAGTACACCGCTCCTGAAAGCTCTCGTATCAGGTTCAAAGACATCCAACCAACTGGATGGGGAGAGTTACCTGAGAGCACAAATACTATGCAAAATACAACTGAGGAATCCTCCTACGATAACTCTGCCTGGGAGACAGATTCCAATGATCCTGCTCTACCAAAAATCAGCGTCATTTCTGAAGACAAGTCAAGAAAGAAGGTGCCAGACTTTGTGATTCACCGAGGAGTTCACCGCCAATGGGTGGATGTCGATGTTCCAAAGATCGTTTATAAGTCTAAGTAATTACCGTCTTTATCTTAAACTTTCACCTTGCCCAGGTGAAACGGATGTTTTGATAGGGCTCACTTTCTTTAAATATCCCTCTTCGCTTCGCCCAAAGCGACAGAGTTTTGTTTTATAGGGTTGTAGTTTCAAGAATCGACAAGATCATAAATAAAATAACATCGTTCTGTAATTTCCGCATTGATTGCCGTTTTCTATTTTCGCTTTTTCAGAAAATGGTAATCCTAAAAAACAACTCAATAATAAAAACAAGCAGTTTTCCAAAGAAAATACACTGCACACACTCTTGCATTCTCTCTATCTCTTCTAAAAATAAATCATCACGTCATGCAGATTGCTTGTTTTAAACCCCATTGAAACATACGATCCAATGCCTTCTCCCAACTTTGAATTCCCGGTATTTGAGGCTGAAGAAGAAAATGACGAAGAAATTCCAGAGGAGATCTCTCGATTACTCAGACAAGAGGAAAGGTCCATTAAACCTCACAAAGAGCCGTTGGAAACGATTAACTTGGGTTCAGAAGAGGAGAGAAAGGAAGTCAAGATTGGGGCACTGCTCAGTCCAACTGTCAAAGAAGATTTGATAAAGCTTCTCAGAGAGTTTCCTGATGTATTCGCTTGGTCCTATCAAGATATGCCAGGGTTGGATACCAGCATCGTGGAACATTATTTACCGTTGAGATCAGAATGTCCGCCAGTGAAACAAAGGTTGAGACGGACTCATCCAGACATTGCCATCAAAATCAAAGAGGATGTACAAAAACAGATTGACGCAGGTTTCCTCGACACATCAGAATATCCTCAATGGTTAGCCAACATCGTACCAGTTCTGAAAAAGGACGGAAAGGTCAGAATATGTGTAGACTACAGGGATATGAACAAAGCAAGTCCAAAGGACGACTTTCCCTTACCACACATTGACATGCTGGTAGACAGTACAACAAAGTTTAAAGTATTCTCCTTCATGGATGGATTCTCGGGCTATTATCAGATAAAAATGATGCCGAAAGATATGGAGAAAACTTTGTTTATCACCCATGGGGCACCTTTTGTTACAAGGTAATGTCGTTCGGTTTAAAGAATGTCGGGGCAACCTATCAAAGGGCCATGACTACCCTATTTCATGACATGATACACAAAGAAATCGAAGTATACGTCGATGATATGATTGCCAAATCTAAAACAGAGGAGGAGCATGTGACCCACCTGTCAAAACTATTCGAGCGGTTGCAAAAATACAAACTACGCTTGAATCCTAATAAGTGCACATTCGATGTCCGTTCAGGGAAACTTTTAGGGTTCATCGTTAGCCAGAAAGGAATTGAGGTTGATCCTGACAAGGTCAAGGCCATTCAAGAAATGCCTTCTCCAAAGACTGAAAAACAAGTCAGGAGATTCCTGGGATGTTTGAACTACATTTCCAGATTTATCTTCCTCATGACCGCGACATGTGCGTGTAGTGAGCGATTTTGGACGCGGTTCTTAAGCGCTGGTCGCTCTCTGCGGTTTGAGCTTACTACAGGTCAATTCATTTTTTATCCTATTGTGAGCTGAATAAGGAAGGGAAATAGATGTCTCTAATTAACCATGCTTTGCATACTGAATTTAAACAACGGTCTGTTAGGTTGCAAATGCTATCAATGTGGGGGGCCTTTGTACTGGCTATTTGTATTTTCTCCAATACTGGTTTTCTTTCTCTCTTTCTAGGACTTTATAGCGGGGAACAAGGATTAGGATGTTAGGACTGATGCTTTTGATAGATACATGAGAGTATGGGATTTTGGTTTTTTGTTGATTGTGCTCGCTGAGATTTTTCTTTTAATCTTATGCCTACGTATTCCCGTTTACCAAAACAGGGAAATCAGAGCGTTCGTAGTTCCTCCTATTCTATGGGAGGAAATGGGTGTTTTTGTGTCTTGTTCAAAGCCCAAGACGTGAAGCGAAAGGTGGTTTGTATCTTGTTCAAAGCCCAAGATGTGAAGCTAAAATGTGTTGTCTTTAGAGAGAATTTGTCATCTCTAAAGAGGGGGTTGTATGTCACAACTGTTTATAAAAGAGAATTACTTTAACCGGGATGTGTGAATCCGGCAATGCCATAATTTCCTTTATAGGGGATTTTAACCTGAAGGAGAAGACTTTAACTCAATGTAGAGCAATGCTATCTTTCCTTAGGAATTTCTCATGCTAAAAGAGGGACAGTGGCATGGATGTAGATGATCCAGAGGCTTGCCGCTTACAGCAATTAGATGAAGGAGAAAGGAGTTGTTGATGTTTGTGTACTGTGAACGAGGCACAACTCCGATGCTAAAAGGTTAATTGGATCAACTAGTGGTTTTCTTATACGAAGCCTAAGAGGAGGCTTAATATGTGTCTCGTACAAAGCCCGAGAGAGAGGCCAAAAGGGGTTGACTTGACGATGAAGTCTTTTGGTATCTCGTATAAAGCCCGAGATGGAGGCTAATTGACTCAACAAGAGAGTTTTTTGTATCTCGTACGAAGCCCGAGATGGAGGCTAATTGACTTAACAAGAGAGTTTTTTGTATCTCGTACGAAGCCCGAGATGGAGGTTGTTGTTTGTTTGGCTCAATAAGAGCCTTTTTGTATCTCGTATAAAGCCCGAGATGGAGGCGAAAGGGGTGATTGACTCAACGAGGGAGTCTCTTATGTGTCTCGTACAAAGCCCGAGAGAGAGGCTAAATGTTGTTTGACTCCGCTGGGGAGAATAATTTGTACAAAGCCCAAGAGGAGGCTAACTTCACTGGAGAAGGATCATTATACAAAGCCTAAGAGGAGGCTACTGTTTCAGTTGAGTGACAGGTCCAGCATACTGATTTTGAAAGAGAAAATCAGTTCTTATATGAGCAACACTGTACTCATGGATTTGGTTCAAGGATCCGGGTTATCCCTGTTCTTTTAAGGAAGCGGGAAATTCGAAGGGTATTGAGACTGTCCGAGTCTACGGGTTTCCTTCCTATTTAACGAAGGGGTCACTTGAGAATGTCTTTGAGACTCAAGGAGATTAGACTGTCCAAGTCTAGAGTTTCATTTTTTGTACCATGCTTTGAGAAACAGTAGTAGACTCTATGAAAGGACTATTCTATGAAGATGGCTAGGTTTTGTTCCTATACCTCTAGGAGGTCGTCGGGATAATTTGTACGAAGCCCAAGAGGAGGCTGAAAACTTTTAAGAAGCCGATGGGTCATTGTACTAAGCCCAAGAGGAAGCTATCATTCCCGGAGGAAGAGATCATTATACGAAGCCTAAGAGGAGGCTGTGAATACTTCTAAGAAGCCGTAGGGTCCTTGTACTAAGCCCAAGAGGAGGCGGGGTTGCTTTTAGGAAGCCTGTGGGTCCTTGTACGATGCCCAAAAGGAGGTCGATTGCTTTTAAGAAGCCGATGGGTCCCCAAACCCCGAGAAATTCAAGGCAAGCTATTCACAAGGAATATATCAAGTCAGGAAAGTTCGAGAATTTGGAAGAAACTCAAGAGATGCAATTCACGGAGAAGAGATCATCTCTGGGGAGTAGAGTTTCTTTGACAAGTGCTTTTAAGAAGCCTGTGGGTCCCCAAACCCCGAGAAATTCAAGGCAATGCTATTCACCGAGAATAAATCAAAGTCAGGAAATTTCGAGAATTTGGAAGAAACTCAAGAGATGCCATTCACGGAGAAAAGATCATCTCTGGGGAATAGAGTTTCTTTGACAACTTCTATGAGTGACAGTCTATGAAAGGGTTCACAGGGAATGCTGCCTTTCATATCTCCATATTGTTTAACCCCAAGAGGAGGGAAGATTGTGTCTGGTAATCCTATGGGGATCTAGTTTTGACTATTTAAGAGTGATTGAAACGGATTTACCTAGTGCTAGACGTAGTTGCCGGGGAAAGTCTAAATATCTATACTATTATTACACAGTTGATATGAGTTTATGAAAGAAGACTTACAGCGAAACAGCCCCACAATACAGTTATATACATATGAAAGCGGTAAATGAAAGCGGGTAAACACTTACTCGGTTGTAGAGCTTCCATGTTGTTTGGTTAGTTGTTCAACAAAGAAAGATTGAAAACAATAGTATATTCAAAATCAAAGGAGAAAGTGCTTTGAAATAAAAATGGTTGGGGCTTACAGCTCAAGGAGAGGCCCAAGGTTTTATCAGTGAGCGCACTGTTGAATTTGTACAGAGGGACTTATACAAGTGACTGAGGCCCAAAAAGGTTTTCTGTACAAAGGGATGGGTCTTACACTCTCTCAAGAGGCCCAAGTGAGTTTTAAGAAAAGAAATGGGTCTTACAACTCGAGGGTAGGCCCAATGGTTAATTTTGAAAAGGGCGACGATCGCGCCGAGGTTTTGGAAACACCGTGGGACTTATACAAGTGACTGAGGCCCAAAATTTTGGTATTTACAAAGGGATTGGGTCTTACACTCTATTAGAGGCCCAAAGAGTTTTGAAACATTTGAGTATGATTAAAAATCAAAGAAACCCTAATTTTCACTTTTTAAAAGTAATTTTTCAAAGAAAATTAATAAAAAATGACAAAAAATCAAATAAGTTTAAATAAACCACTTGTGATTTTTGGTTAAGGTTTGAAAAATGAGGTTTTAATCACAAGATGATTTAAAACTTATTTAGTTTTGATTTTCAAGATGAATATTCACTTTTAAAATGTTTAAAAACAATTAAAAATGAATTTATTCACAAAAACACCAACTATATTAAATAAATAATATAAATTTGATTTTTTTTGTAGAATAAAATATTTTACTATTTTTGTGATTTTTCAGAAAAAGAACCAATAAAAAATAATCAAAATTGAGGGAGTTATTAATTTTTCAAATCATTAAAAAATAATATGAAAAATGAGAAAATATGAAAAAGTGATAAAAAAAAAGGGGGTTGGGTTTTACACTCTATTAGAGACCCAAAATGTATTTTTGTACAAAATATGGGGCTTACAACTCAGGGAGAGGCCCAAAATATTTTCAGTTTGAAAATGGCGATCGCGCCGAGATTTTTAACGTATCGGGACTTATACAATAACTGAGGCCCAAAATTGTTTCGTTAAAAAAGGGTTGGGTCTTACACTCTAATAGAGGCCCAAGTGTTTAAAAATGAAAAGAAATGGGACTTACAGCTCAAAGAGAAGCCCAGTTGATTTTCGTTTGAAAATGGTGATCGCGCCGAGGTTTTCTTTTAACGCAAAGGGACTTATACAATAAGTGAGGCCCAAAATTGTTTTGGTTAAAAGTGGATTGGGTCTTACACTCTAATAGAGGCCCAAAGTGTTTGAAAAAGATTTGTTAGGGTGAAAATCAAAGAAAACTCCAATTTCATTTTTTAAGGCATTTTTCCAAGAAAAATTAAGTAAAAAATGATAAAAATATCAAATAAAATCATTAAATAATGATTAAAGTTTATGAAAAAAATATTTTATCCACATAAATATTTAAAATAATTTTGGTTTTAAAAATCAAGAAAAAAAATAAATCATTTTAAAAGCATTTAAAACAATTTAAAACACTATTTTTAAATATATTAAAAATAATACTTTTTTTTTGTGATTTTTTGTGGATTAAAATATTATAGGGTATGAATTGGAAAATGATGATTTTTTGCTATGTAAAAAAAATTGGTTGAGTTTTGAAAATAAAAAATAAGAAAAAGAGGAAAGATGTCACAACATCATCTCCGACATCTCTTATGGGGTAAAAACTAGTACCGAAACTTTAATTTTCAACACGTTTTTTATCAAATTTCAAACACTCATAACTCTCTCAATTTTTATCGGAATCAAAATTCGGAAGTACCTATCTTGACCGATTTTTCGCAAGGAATCCGATGGTACCACACATACACACTGAAACTCGACGTACGAAACACGCAAATCGAAAAACCAGAACTGCACTTAATTTGTCGACATCGTTTCGCGCCAAACTTCTGACGCGCGTAACTCTCTCGATTTTTAACCGAATTAAGATTCGGAAGAGCCTATCTTGACCGATTTTTCGCGAGGAATCCAATGGTATCGCACATGCATGCTGAAACTCAACGTAAAAAACGTAGCAATTAAAAAACCAGAACTGCTACTAATTAAAACGTCGTTCCGCGTCAAATTTCCAACACGCGTAACTCTCTCGATTTTTATCGGAATTGAAATCTGTAAAAACCTATCTTGACCGATTTTTCGCAAGGAATCCAATGGTATTACTCACGCACATGGAAAATCAACACACAAAACGCAGCAATTAAAAAACCAGAACTGCTATCGTTAATTCGACGTCGTTTCGCGTCAAATTTCCAACGTGCGTAACTCTCTCAATTTTCATCGGAATTGAAATCCGTAAAAACCTATCTTGACCGATTTTTCGCAAGGAATCCAATGGTATTACTCACGCATATGGAAAATCAACACACGAAACGCAGAAATAAAAAAAAACAGAACTGCACGTTGTTTTCGGCGCCGTTTCGCGTCAAATTTCCAACGGGCGTAACTCTCTCAATTTTCATCGGAATTGAAATCCGTAAAAACCTATCTTGACCGATTTTTCGCAAGGAATCCAATGGTGTTACTCATGCATACTAAAACTTAATGTACAGAACACATCAATCAAAAAAACCAGAACTGGACATGATTTTAAAACAACCAAAATTCCACATATAAACATGTTAAAATGCAAACAGTGGGAGGATCACAACATACATAATAAGGACTACATTTTTGCCTCAATAATTGTTCAATATGATGCATGTATGTGGACAACAAAGGAAAGCATGATTCAAAGAATTCAAGTTGTGAATTTTACCTCTTTTTTGGAGATTTTGGGCAACCTACCAAGTGCTTTGTTCCAGAAATGATTTGATGCTTTGGACAACCTCAAATGACCTCTTAGAAGCTTTTAGGATGGTTGGAATCGGCTGGAAATCTCTGGAGCAAGTTTGAGCACTTTCTCTCAAAATGGTCAAAAGTGGCCAAAATGCCAACTCTCTCAAATGGTGTTCCAGATGTGTGACACCATTTGGGATAGTTCAAGAATGATATTTAGAGTGTGTTTGAGGTTTTATCTGGTTTGGAAAGTGACTGAATCAAGACATGGCTTAAAAAATGCAAAAAAAGTGCCATTTTGAGGTTTTGAGAGGTGACTTTGTGATGTTGGTGTTATAGGTCACTTGTGAGAGTTTGGATCACCTACATATGATGTTTATGAGGTGTTAGGATCATGAGTTATGATGGAAATGCTCTCTAACTCAAAAACTCAGAATTTCCTTACTAAAGAAGGCATTTTGGAGTGAAAGAGAGAATTTGAGGAAAACATCTGTTTGATGGCTTAGGTGTACTCAAACTGAGCACAAATGAGCTCTATTTATAGTAGAGCAAGTTTGTTTTGCAAACAATAGTGAATGGTGGCTGCAGCAGAGGTTTGGCCAATGTTGGGCAATGAAAATCCAACTCTCCTCTAGCCATTGACTAGAGGTTAGAGCACAGGCTGCTGGTTCCCTAGTTGTTGGAGGAATCTTGACTGAATTCATTTGGAGGAAGATCAGTTCATGCCACCTCTAAGCATCCATTAAATGCTCCAAACCAAAATTAGAGTTTTGTCCCACTTTTAGGGATTTCTAGGTTTTGGCATGCTTTTTTTGGTTCCTTGGACTTGGGAGGTTCATGGATCAGATCATCCCACTTGGATTTGATCCTTAGATGTGTCCAAAATGATGACAAGGCATGAAAATTTGTGTGGCACAAAAAATGTGCAAATCTGCCCTGAAAAATTCAGCTGCAGCAAGCCTTTTTGTAAGATCCATAACTCCCTGCTCGAGTATGCTACATGGACGTTCTAGGACTTTCCGAAAAGCTTAGATGACGTACTTCAACTTTGATGTTTGACACTAGACCTGGTTCAACTTGGATCATGGAGAAAAACAGCCTTGAAGTTGGGACATTGTGCTGAAATTACAAGGCAGATTTTTGGCTAAGTGCTGAAAAATGTCAATTTTAGGTTTTTAGCCATTTTGATCCAACCATAACTCAAAATCCATGATGAATTGGGATGAAGTGTAGTTGACATTTTTGTAGAGGGCCATGAGGGCTAAAAATCAAGCTTTGGATGGGAAAAAATGGCTTTGTGGTTTAGGAGTTATGATCCTCCAAAGTTGGTACCCTTGCCACTTTATTCCATAACTTAGAAAAATTTCTAAGTTTTTATGGTTACCCCTTTTACAAGTTATCCCACTTTCTTTGATTTTTCTTGATGAATGATGATTCCAATCACACATTAACATCATTTTAGGGTTAAAAAACCATTTTTATGAAAAATCTCAAAAAGTCAAAGTTTGACTTTTGTGCACAGTTGACTTTTTATCAGATGAATTCCAAACTGTGTGATCCTTTAGGAAATCATGTCCTTGACCTAAATCAAACTTGATGGATATGTCCCATGGGTGTTATAGGGTGTATTTAATCGTGTCCCACGGCTTGGGAGCATGTCCTGGTCAAAAGTCAAAGCTACAGTTGACTTTTCTCGCGAAACCCTAACTGTGGTTCAGATGAAATTGAAACTTGTTGCTCAAGCTTCTTGGGTCAATCCATTGTTGCAAATGGATCAACATGGTATATTGGAGACTCTCAAATCATGTCTTGAGGTCTTGGCTCATGATTTGTCCCAAAAGTCAACTTAGGGGTGAATTAGGTCAAGAAACCCTAATTCCTGATTTTTTATGTATGCATCCCCTGAGGCTAAATTGACTTGATGATGGGGTTTATGATGTTCCCTGGAGCATTTTAGGTTATGCTTTGAAGCATTGGCTCATGCCCAGAGGAAAATTTCCATCTGGAGGCCCTAGTCGACCAAACCCTAATTTGGTGACACTGGCGATCCTAAGGCTTGATCCACCTAGAAGGGAGCAGCCTTGTGCTTAATCCTTGAAGTGGGAGTCCTCTTGATCCATTGTGGATATTTGAGAGGCTATACAAGTTGAAGATCATGTCATTCCTTGATTGATCCTTTGTCTAGAGCTCTGCGAGGGCTTGAAACCCTAAATCCTGTTTGTAGTGAATGCTCACCCACCTTTGGGGAGACTAATGAGGTACAAAGGTACATCCATATTGTGCTGATGATTTGCACAATGATGGGAAATCTTAGTGGTCAAAATTTGGGGTATGACAGATGCCGCTATTTAATCTTCTTGGACCCGAAGGTGTGAATGACGAAGGTATTCGGGCATTCGGGGTGCAAGAGGATTCAATATCATAATACCCGAAATTTTGATGGTGGTTATGAATGGTAGATTACGCATTCATATTCTTTAGCTAAGCGATGATGCTTAGAAAAGGTAAACTTCCCCTCGATCCTGGTCTTCAGCCAAGGAACTGGTCTCAGTTTTCTTTTGAAATAAACTTCCCCTCGATCCTGGTTTCCTACCAAGGAAATGGTCTTAGTTTCTTTTGTAAACTTCCCCTTGATCCTGGTTTCCTACCAAGGAACTGGTCTTAGTTTCTGATTTAAACTTCCCCTCGATCCTGGTTTCCTACCAAGGACATGGTCTTAGTTGCTGAAATAAACTTCCCCTCGATCCTGGTTTCCTACCAAGGAACTGGTCTCAGTTTCTTTTGTCAATAAACTTTCTTGACAATGAACGCTGTTAGTAGCGGTTTTCCTTCAAACTTCTCGCCGAATTTTCCTGGGGAGATGCCATTTGAGTGGAAAAAGTTTTGATGTCAGACTTGCTGGGGAACCCATTCGTCTGGATTGTAGAGGTACACAAACTTCTCTGTTTTGGAGACGCCATTTGTTTCTACTGGGGGAAAAGCAAGTCTCTTGGGAGACTGCTGTCGCTTGGGATCTTACATCATACTTTTCTCGGGATCTTCCTGGAGAAATGCCATATGATGGGGTCCAATTTTGAGGTGCCGATGACCTTTTCATCAGCGATCTTTTCGGAGCGAAACTGGCGCACTGCCGAATCTCTGATTACGAGGCTTTCTCTGTGGATTTTCCTTAATCCTGGAAAGCAAGGATATCGTCTCCGATGGCGAAGAGCGACATTTGTTGAAAGTTTTCTTGTTTCTCAGAGGTTCAAGTTATCAAAGTGGTCAAGGACCGTCTCTAATCCAGAGATAAACGGGAGAGAGATTGCTTAGATGATTCATTTCCTAACGAGGAAAGGTCTGACAACTCGATTGAGAGGACTTTTATCACTAGGGGATAAGACCGACTAGAGTGATAGTGATGCAATATGAATGTGAATGCAAATCAATAATGCATGATGTATGTATGTATATGCGGACAAAACTGATGCAACATACAGGTTAAAGGATGAACACGACTGGATACTCGGCCACAGTGGGGCATGTAGAAATATCGCTGGTTCAAGATAACAATTCTGCCTTGCTTAGGAGAAACGGTCCCTGCGGGGAATACCGTTGATCGGGCTTAGGAGATAAGAACTCGGTCGAGGATGTCAGACGAAACAGTCACATCCGACACTGTTGATCCTTCATTCAGGCGCACTGGCGTAGAAGGAGTACTTTGATTCTGCACTTTGAGGTTCAAACACCTTTGGAGACGCGATTGATGTTCTTTCGATGTTTAACAGTCAAAAGAAATTGCCATCTTTATTAAAAAGCTGAAAAAGTTTTAACAAGTAAATTCATTTTTGTTTTATTTCAAGAATCGTTAATCATGTTAAAAATATCATTCTGTAAAGCTAAAACAAGTAATAATTACAAACAAAAGCACAAGGGCTCAAATTTTATTGATAGGATGAAAATCAGCCAAACGCGTGATTCCAAAGAGTATTTACAAAGTTTGAAAATGGTAATTTACAGGGAAAAGGGCTACGTTGAAACATAACGACCACTATCCTTCTACCAACTTTGAATTCGGGACATCCTGAGCTTCTGTCGAAGATGACCTTGACTGGAGTTTTCTGACAAATGATGTAACTGCTGCCGCTGAGGGATTCGCCTCTGTTGAACATAGTTACTTGCCATTATCCCTAATTTTTGCCTGGATTGTACTATAAGATTTCCAATCCATCGGGATGATTTTTTTATGTCTCTAATTTTTGCCTGGACCGCCCTTTCGGGTTTTCAATCCACCGAGACGTTTTTTTTTTAGTTTAGGCGAAGTATTTCTTAACTACATCAACATTCGTGGGGTAGGCAAATTCCTCTCCGTCCATGGTTGCAAGTCTCAAGGCACCGCCTGAGAAAGCTTTCGTGACCACATAGGGGCCATCATAATTCGGGGTCCACTTGCCCCGATAGTCAGTGAGAAACGATTGTATCTTCTTGAGCACGAGGTCTCCTTTTCTGAAGACATGAGGTCGGACCTTTTTGTCGAACGCCCTCTTCATTCTCTGCCGTTATTCTCTTTTCTTCGATCAGATTCAGTTCATCGTGTCGGTTTTAACACCATTCAGCTTCGGTGAGCTTAGCTTCTATCAATACCCGGATTGATGGGATCTCTACTTCTATGGGGAGCACTGCTTCCATGCCATACACTAGAGAGAAAGGGGTAGCCCCTGTTGAAGTGCGAACAGATGTGCGATAACCGTGAAGAGCAAAGGGTAGCATCTCGTGCCAGTCTTTATAGGTTACAACCATCTTTTGAATGATCCTCTTGATGTTCTTGTTAGTCGCTTCTACCGCTCCGTTCATCTTGGGTCGGTAGGGAGACGAGTTATGGTGTTCGGTCTTGAACTCTGCACACAACTCTTTCATCATCTTATTGTTCAAGTTAGATCCATTATCAGTAATGATCTGGCTTGGAACACCATAACGGCAGATGATATTATTTTTGATAAATCGGATCACCACTTGTCAGGTTACATTAGCGTACGACGCTGCTTCTACCCACTTGGTGAAATAGTCAATGGCTACCAGGATGAACCGATGTCCGTTTGAAGCCTTAGGTTCGATCAAGCCAATCATGTCGATTCCCCATATGGAAAAAGGCCACGGGGAAGAAAGAACTTTGAGATGTGATGGCGGTACATGAATTTTGTTGGAGTATATCTGACACTTGTGACACCTCCTCATGTACTTGTAGCAGTCGGATTCCATGGTCAACCAATAGTACCCTGCTCTCAGAATTTTTCTCGCCATTGTGTGTCTGTTGGCATGAGTGCCAAAGGATCCTTCATAAATTTCTTTCATAAGCATGTCTGCTTCTGGCCTGTCTACGCATCGGAGCAAGACCATGTCAAAATTTCTCTTATAGAGAGTGTCACCGCTCAGGAAGAAGTTTCCAGCCAATCTTCTGAGGGTCTTTCTATCTTTCCTGGATGCCCCAGGTGGGTACTCTTGTTTCTGAAGGAAGCATTTGATATCGTGATACCAAGGTTTGTCGTCTATGACTACTTCAATCGTGAAGATGTAGGCAGGCCGTTCAAGGCGCATTATGTCGATCTTAGGTAGGTCATTCCATTGACCTACGCTAATCATGGAAGAGAGAGTGGCTAAGGCATCAGCCATGTGATTCTCTTCACGAGGGATGTGATGAAACTCAACTCTGTTGAAGAAGGGTAACAACCTTCTTGCATAATCTTTGTAAGGAATCAATCCTGATTGGTATGTGTTCCAATCTCCTTTTATCTGATTGATAACCAGGGCTGAGTCGCCGTATACGTCCAAGTTTTTGATCCTTAAATCAATTGCTTCTTCGAGACCTATAATACAAGCTTCGTATTCGGCCTTGTTGTTCGTACACTTGAACGTAAGTCTAGCAGTGAAAGGAATGTGGGTACCCTGAGGGGTAACAATGATTGCCCCAATTCCGTTTCCATAATGATTGACTGCTTCGTCAAAGATAAGTCCCCACTGGGAACCTGGTTCTGGCCCTTCACTGGGTAACAGTTCATCGTAATCTTTCATTTTTAGATACATGACATCTTCGTCTGGGAAGTCAAACCCGATTGATTCTTGATCGTCAATCGGTTGATGAGCCAAATGATCGGCTAAAATACTTCCCTTAACGGCTTTCTGAGCATGGTACTCTATGTCATATTCTGATAACAGCATCTGCCAACGGGCAATTCTTCCTGTGAGAGCAGGTTTTTCAAAAACGTACTTGATTGGATCCATTTCGGAGACCAACCAAGTAGTATGATGAATCATGTACTGGTGAAGACGTTTGGCTGCCCAAGCCAAAGCGCAACAAGTTTTCTCAAGCATCGTGTACCGAGTCTCGCAGTCGGTGAATTTCTTGCTTAGATAGTAAATGGCAGACTCTTTCCTTTTGGTTTCGTCTTATTGGCCAAGTACACATCCCATTGAGTCCTCCAGAACTGTGAGGTAAATGATCAGTGGTCTTTCTTCCACTGGAGGTGATAGAATCAGAGGATTCAACAGGTATTCCTTAATACTGTCGAAGGCGGTTTGGCAATCTTCTGACCAAACGCAATCCTGGTTCTTTTTGAATAATTTGAAGATCGGCGCACAAGTGGCGGTCATGAGGAATATGAATCTGGAGATGTAGTTCAAACGTCCCAAGAATCCTCTGACTTGTTTTTCAGTTTTCGGAGAAGGCATTTCTTGAATGGCCTTGACCTTGTCAGGATCAACCTCAATTCCTTTCTGGCTGACGATGAACCCTAGTAGTTTCCCTGAACGGACACCAAAGGTGCACTTATTGGGATTCAAGCAGAGTCTGTATTTTCTCAGACGCTCGAATAGTTTTGACAGGTGGGTCACATGCTCCTCTTCTGTTCTAGATTTAGCAATCATATCATCGACATATACCTGGATTTATTTGTGTATCATGTCATGAAACAGAGTAGTCATGGCCCTTTGATAGGTTGCCCCGGCATTTTTCAAACCGAACGACATTACCTTGTAGCAAAAGGTACCCCATGGGGTAATGAACGAAGTTTTCTCCATGTCTTTCAGCGCCATTTTGATCTGGTTATAGCCCGAGAATCCATCCATGAAGGAGAAAACTTTGAACTTTGCTGTACTGTCTACCAGCATGTCAATGTGTGGTAAAGGAAAGTCGTCCTTTGGACTAGCCTTGTTCAGATCCCTGTAATCAACACACATTCTGACCTTTCCGTCCTTTTTGGGAACGGGTACGATGTTGGCTAACCATTGAGGATATTCAGATGTAGCGAGGAAACCTGCGTCGATCTGTTTCTGTACCTCCTCTTTGATTTTGATGGCCATGTCCGGGTGAGTGCGTCTCAACCTCTGCTTTACTGGCGGACATTTCGATCTCAACGGTAAGTGATGTTCCACGATGCTGGTATCCAACCCTGGCATATCCTAATAGGACCAAGCGAGCACATCGGGGAATTCTTTGAGAAGCTTTATCAAACCCTCTCTGGCAGTTGAACTGAGCAGTGCCCCAATCCTGATTTCTTTTCTCTCTTTTTCTGAACCCAAGTTTACCGTTTCCAACAGTTCTTTGTGAGGTTCTATGGACCTTTCCTCTTGTCTGAGTAGTCGAGAGATCTCTTCTGGAATTTTGTCGTCATTTTCTTCTTCAGCCTCGAATACCGGGAACTCAAAGTTGGGAGAAGGCATCAGATCGTATGTTTCAACGGGGTTTAAAACAAGCAATCTGCATGACGTGATGATTCGTGTTTAGAAGAGATAGAGAAAAATGCAAGTGTGTGCAGTGTTTTATTTTACTGCTTGTTTTTATTTTTAAATGTTTTTTAGGATTACCATTTTCTGAAAAAGCAAAAAGAGAAAAGAGCAATTAATGCGGAAATTACAGAACGACGTTATTTTATTAATGAACAAGTCGAATCTTGAAACTACAGCCCTATAAAAAAAAACTCTGTCGCTTTGGGCAAAGCGAAGAGGGAAATTTACAGAAAGCGAGTCCTATCAAAACATCCGTTTTACCTGGGCAGGGTGAAAGGTTAAAAGACGACAATTAATTTGACTGGTGAACGACCTTCGGAACCTCGACGGCAATCCATTGGCGGCGAACTCCTCGGTGAAGCACAAAGTCTGGCACCTTCCTTGATTTGTCTTCAGAAATAACGCTGATTTCTGGTGGAGTAGGATCATTGGAATCTGTCTCCCAGGCAGAATTGTCGTAGGAGGATTCCTCTGTTGTATTTTGCATAGCATTTGTGCTCTCAGCTGTATCTCCTCATCCAGTTGGCAGGATATCTTTGAGCCTAATACGAGAGCTTTCGGGAGCGGTGTACTTGACCATATAGTCGAATTTTCCACTCGGTTGTCCCAAGGTGTCCCAAACTTCTTTGGAACTGGAGGAGTCATCTTTCTCGATGACGTTGACCTCGGGAAAAGCATAGTTGATGAATTCAAGTCCTGCAAACGTTGCAAATTCATTGTCATGTTGAGTAGCTTCAGGATGACCTGAGTGTTGATCCCATGACATGGTGGGGACACAGGTATTCTGTTCAGTGATGCTCAGTTGAGTTTCATTACTCGGCTGACTTTCTTGCCCCAAGTTTCCTGGATAAGGTTGCCACATTGGCAGACCATCCATTGGGCCATAGTAATTGTGGTCGAAGCTGTCTTTCATCGGAGTGTCTTCCTCTAATGAATTTGGCAGAGCGCGGCATCCTTCCGGATCACAATCCCCGTATATCATTTCGACGTCTGACCTTGGTATAAATCTCGGACTTTCTGTAGGAAAGCAAAAAGGCATAGGCACCTCTTCCTGAGACATATAACCGTCCTCGTTAAGGTAGGACTTCCATTCTTCATCTGTGTCAGAGGGATTCTCCTCATTGATAGCATGTACTGCTTGAGACACTAGGTGAAGGAAACCTCCACTGTGGAAGAAGTTTTGAAGGGGATGAAGACTTTCATCGTTGGCAGCTGTCCGGGTACAGGTTGCAGAAAAACCAAGACCCTTCTTTGTTTTATTGTCAGTGGGAATGACAAGCTGTCCCCATCCTTTTGTATCGGTACTCTCGACCGCTTTAATAACATCTTTGTATGAAGAAATCGATGTTCCTCCTTCGGATTGATTGTCGTTGCTCACTGATAGTGCTTGGAACTGCGTCCCGATAACCTCCTCAGGTTCTATACCAACAGATGATGACAAGTTACTCACGAGCAAGGCCTGTTCCCCACAGACTGTGACAAGTTGATCGTTCTGAACGAACTTTAGCTTTTGGTGGAGGGTCGAGGTGACCGCTCCAGCCTGATGTATCCAAGGTCTTCCTAATAAACAACTGTATGTTGCCCAGATGTCCATGACCTGGAAAGTGACTTGGAAAGTGTGAGGACCAATAGTTATGGGAAGATCGACTTCGCCGATAACTGCTTTTCTGGATCCGTCGAACGCTTTGACGATGACCTCGCTGATTCTCATTGGAGGGCCTTTGAATGATAATTGCATCAAAGTGGACTTCAGCATAACATTCAGGGCTGACCCTGTGTCTACCAGTACGCTGGCTAAAGCATCGTCCTGGCAGTTAACTGTGATATTGAGCGCCATGTTATGACGGCGACCCTCTTCAGGTAATTCCTCATCACTGAATCCCAAATTGTTGCAGGAAGTGATGTTAGAGACAATGCTATCGAAATGTCTGATTGTTACATCCTGTTCCACAAAGGCTTGCTCTAAGACTTTCTGTAGAGCCTCCCTATGGGCTTCTGAACTGAGTAACAGTGATAATACCGAGATCTTTGAAGGAGTCTGTAACAGCTGATCAACAATGTTATATTCACTCCTTTGGATGAGCTTCAGCATCTCATCATTATTTTTTGAAAGGTCGGGATTACTGGATTGACCGACTGATAGATCGGGAGCTTCTGTCTGAAGTTCCTTTTCCTTGTTAGGTTCCCCAACCCCTCGGTTGAAGATTCGACCGCTCCGTGTTACACGACTGATGTCTGCAATGTTCACGGCGGAGGGTAATGGAATTTCCTTTCCATTTTCAACTGTTGTTGCACCGTATTTGTAAGGGATAGCCTTAGTTGATTCATACGGTAGTGGTCCAGGTAGATAGACGACTATGGGAGCCCTCTGATTTTTCTGACCATCGTAAGTAATCTTGATCTGTTCCCGGTTGGGAACTTTAGATTCATCAAGTAGAGGGATGATGGCAAAAATATCCCTGGTCTGGTGACGACCAGAGATGGTGACAACATTCTCAACTTGATCGGCAAGGTAATTCGGCGTCCAGTTAATGGGTCCAGAACCCGGATATGGATGAATTTCTCCACGGTCCACCTGCCCCTGGAGAGCTGCTCACACAAGGTAGCACCCTTGGTTACTTTCCGAACACACGCTACAACGATCGTAATTGTGTGGTGGCACCTGGCCACACCCACTTTAAATACAATGTAACCTCACTAGGTTAGCTTCCACAGATCAGACATCCTGATTTTGACGACGAGTAGGATTCCTGTTACTGATACTAATTTGTTGAGTATCTTCGTCCATGTAGATTGGCATCCACCAATGATTTAACAAGTGCTGAAGTGCCTCCTAGACAAGGGTACAACCCTGATCATTTTTGCAACCCGCTTTACAGCTTTGATAGTCATGTGATATTAAGAATCCGAGTCAGACCTGCTTAGCATGTAACTCTACCAGGCTGGTATTCATCACGCGAATGTCAAAGATATGAACCATGTTGATCTGATAGGAATTCCTATCATGGTAGTCTTGGATCCATCCAAGATCCATCTGACGCTGGAGGGCCTCTTGTATGAAAGAGCATCCCTGTTTGTTTACCGAGCAAGTAAGACAGGAACTGTAATCGTGTCGCGGCAGATTATGATACTGGCTTTTCCTTGAGTGCATCGCCACCAAGTTGGCATTCATCGTACGGATGTCGTGGTTTTGAATGACGTTAGAATTCGTATAGACCATGTTAACTCCAAGAACTCGGTGCTCTTGGATCCATCTGAGATCTATTTGTTCCTATAGAGCTGCTTGCACCACAGAACATCCTTGGTTGTCTTTAGAGCAGATATCACACTGGTGATAGTTATGAGGTGGCACATGGCCATATCCGCTCTGTCTACAATGCATCTTGACCAGATTGGTCTTTAACAATAGTACATCGTGAATTCGATAGACATCGTTAGATTCTCTCTCAATCAGATTGACTGCAGCTTTCTCGTGTTGAGGCAGCGGGTTCGTGAGAACATTGAGATTTGTATCCTTGAAAGATAAGAGCCCGCTCCTAACAAGCTTTTGCACGTCGGACTTGAAATTGAGACAGTTCTCAATGTTATGCCCTGGTCCTCCTTGATGATAAGGGCATGTTTGATCCACCTTAAACCAAAAAGGCGGATTTTCCGGTACTGTAAGAGGAGACTTAGTCTGGATGTGCCCCTTAGCCAGTAGTAACGGAAATAATTTTGCGTACAACATGGGTATAGGATCAAATCCTGGTGGCCCTATTGTATGGTTGCTGTTATATGGAGGACGAGCTTGCTGAAGAGGCTGTTGTGTCCTTTGCTGATAAGGTTGGCTCTGCGCAACCTGAGGTTGATATGTAGGAATAGGCGCAGGGCTGATAGTAGGAGTTACAGCTGCTACCGGTTGATAACGTCGCCTTTGCTTTCCGAGAGAGATATTCCCAATATCTTGCTCTTTTTTCTTAGGGAGAGCACTACCGTATTTTTTAGTACCGCTCGTCGATCCAGTGTCTTTTACCAAACGTCCTTCTCAGACGGCTTCCTCAAGACGTACACCCATGCCCACCATCTCGGTGAAATCACTGGGTGCACTGGCAATTATTCGGTCATAGTAAAATGAGCTTAAGGTTTTTAAGAAGATCTTTGTCATCTCTTTTTCCTCAAGAGGTGGACAAATTTGAGCGGCAATTTCACGCCACCTTTGAGCATACTCCTTAAAGGTTTCCTTGTCCTTTTGCGACATTGATCTGAGTTGATCTCTGTCGGGTGCCATGTCCAGGTTATACTTATATTGTTGAACGAAGGCAGCTCCAAGATCTCTGAAAGTGACGATCTTTGTGTGTTTTAAACCCATGTACCATTTGAGTGCGGCACCGGTTAAACTATCCTGGAAGTAGTGAATCAGTAGATCCTGATTCTCCGTCTGAGCTGACATCCGCCGAGCGTACATCACCAGATGGCTTTGAGGGCAAGAGTTACCCTTGTATTTTTCAAAGTCGGGCACTTGGAACTTGTGCGGGACTTTCACATTGGGGACCAAGCAGAGGTCTGCGGCGTCCTTTCAAAATAGATCCTGACCGCGAATGGCTTGCAGTTCCTTCTACATTTCCAAGAACTGTTCCTGGAATTTATCCATTCTATCGAACATAGTTTCCTTCTTACCAGAAGGTATCGGTGGAATCTGTCCTTCCGGGACAGTGTGCACCACAGGGGGTGGGATTGTGACTACGGCAGTGAATCTTGGTGTTTCCCGAAGTTTGTAACCTTCAGGAGTCTTCAGTATGCCCCTGGCATCTTCGCTTTCCCGAAGTTTGTAACCTTCAGGCCCAGCGGCTTCTGTTGTGATTCCCTGATCCTCAGTGATCGGCGGAACATATCCTCCTGGGATATAGTTGACAGGCATGCCCCAGGGACGATCTTTCGGCATCTGATACCTAGGATCATACTTCTCCACTATGGGCGTTGAGGTGATCTCTGAGATCACAGTTCTTTGTAGCTGAGCTTCTGCCATGGCTTGCATGTCGTTACGAAGCTTTCTAATATCCTCTCTCAGAGCGTCGATCTCTTCTTTCAACTCTCTATTTTCTTCCTCAAGATCATCCATCTTTTTCTGATGATTGGCCCGAGTATTGTACGAATGAGACAGTTTGACTCTAGAATCGAGACACAAATGTGAGATTCATAGAGAAGAAGAATGCGTTACGTGAGAATGATGAATGCAATGATTATATTAATTGTTTTTATGTTTAATCAAAATAAACTTCGACAATTAGATTGCAAATATCAAACAGTGAGGAAACCCCTTTTTATTGAAATTCAAAGGATTACAGAAATGGAAATACAGTAGATTACAAAGTGCGGAAACAGAAACCTAAGCTAATGGGTCCCGAGTCCTCTCTGAAGAGAAATCGGGTGCTGATTCTGGTATCTTCCTTTTCTTTTACCGGGGCTCTTGGGCCGTTGTCGGGTTGTCATTCCTTTGCCAAGTGAAAGGAGCGAGCAAATTCCTTTGGTCATCTTGATTCTCTACAGCATGTTGCTCTAAAATTTCAATCAGAGCATCTTTTTCTTTTAGTAATTGCTGTATTTTGATGCACTCTACGTCAAGGGTGCGGTACTTGTTCTTCCAAGACCTCCTCTCCTTTTGAACTTTGTTGAGAGTAACCTGAAGCTTTTTAGTTTTAGTCATGAAGTACATGACAGATTCCTTTGGCGGAAGAATTCTGTAACGAGGATAAGTCATTTTTAGCTTGAGAGCTCTAGGTTGTACCCAATGGAGATAAGGCTCCACCGAGACACAGTCTGGTTTTCCCAAAGACTCTCGTCCTTTCTTATGAACGTGCTTCCAAGCGTGCACTATTTCCATCTTTAGTGCTCTGTCATTTTCCCCTTCCTTGAAGAAAAGACCTTCCAGATGAACACCCCGTGGGATGTGTCTCATTGGGTATCCAAATTGACGGCGAACCAATACCGGATGGTAGTTGATCCTTCCCTTAGTTCCTATAAGGGGTACGTTGGGGAAGTTTCCACAACGGTCAATGATTCTGATTTCCTCGAAGATCCTATTACACCAATCTATATCAGAGTTGGTAAGAGACATGATCTTCTGCGACCAACGTAAGACACTCTTGCAATCCCAAAAAGCAGCAGACTTGGGCAAGTGGGAAATAAACCATTTATAAAGCAGAGGTACACATCATGTGATCTCCCCTCCGCTGTACAAATTTCCCAAGTGTACAGAATGATACGCATCTGCGAGCAAAGTCGGTACAGGGTTTCCAATGAGAAAAACCTTAATAGCGTTAATATCGACGAAATTATTAATGTTGGGAAACAAAAATAACCCGTAGGTGAGCAAGACAAAGATGCTTTCAAAAGCAGTTATGTTTCCTATACTGGAAAAATATAGGGCTTTCTTCGTTAAGAACTGGGCTGGCAAACCTTGGATGCCACCCTTAGCGGTCATGTGAGTCCTGACCTCAAACTCGTCCAAATGAATTGCTCTTGCAATGGTCTGATTCTTTGGAATTTCTTCCAGTCCAGAAAATAGAGCTCGATCGGTGATATCTAGATCAATCAGATGAGAATACTCCTCCAGCGTTGGTGCTAGCTGGTAATTCGGGAATGTGAAACAGTGATAAACTGGATCGTAGAATTGAATGAGCGCATCCATGATTCCCTCAATCACATGGACTCTTAACAGTGGTAGTAAACCTCCGTACTTGGCTCTGAAAGCCTCAGGGCTAGTTATCATCCTTGCTAACCTTCTCAAATCCCCTAGTTTTGGAACCTTGAAGGTGTACGTATGAGTTCTCCTTCTACCGAAATCCATTAACGTAATCCTCTTCTCTGATATTTGCAATCACAGTCTTAGTTTAATTTGAAAAATAGAGAGACTAGAAGAGAAGTTTTTTGAATGTTTTAATGTTTTATTAAATGAATGCATGAATGCAGCACACAAAAACATAGAAAAAACATGGGGTCAAAGGGTCGTTGTCATGAAGTCAAGGCTCTACCCATCCCCAAAGGTTTATACTAGGGTGATATTTTGTACCTGTACTCATTATCATCAGCTCCTCCCAGGAAAGCAAAACAACAAGCGGATCGCCAGCGAGTTGTAGTGCAATCTTAGAGTAAGTGTCATTCACCGAGAATAGATCACCAGCCTCAAATGAGGGTAGTATCGCGTAACAACTATTTCCGATAGTTTCCGCACTACGAAAGGGATTGGCTCCTCAGCTTCTCAGGCATCACAACCGACCCATTGTCTAGGTGAGAGAATGGTTACATTAGTCAGCCTCCACTGAGGTTGATGGTCGACCTCGTCGCCATCACTTATCTTAAGTGTATACTCAATCTTTCCACATACAGCATCACCCGCATTCCCATTAGCAGAAAAATAAACATGTATAGCAATTAGGAAAAGCAGTATATATATTTGTCCTAAACATCCTAGACCTTTAAAGCTATGAATCCTATGTTCCTGACAGAAAATGGGTTCCCCGGCGGAAGCCCCAATCTGTGGTATTCACACAAGAGGTGAAAAGGAAGACCGTGCCTAGATCTAACTTTGAACGGCCCCACGGTGGGCACCATTTTTCTGTAGCGAGCGATTTTGGACATGGTTCTTAAGCGCTGGTCGCTCTCTGCGGTTTGAACTTACTACAGGTCGATTCATTTTTTATCCTATTGTGAGTTGAATAAGGAAGGGAAATAGATGTCTCCAATTAACCCTGCTTTGCATACTGAGTTTAAACAGCGGTCTGTTAGGTTGTGAATGCTATCAATGTGGGGGGCCTTTGTACTGGTTATTTGTATTTTTGCCAATACTGGTTTTCTTTCTCTCTTTCTAGGACTTTATAGCGGGGAACAAGGATTAGGATGTTAGGACTGATGCTTTTGATAGATACATGAGAGTATGGGATTTTGGTTTTTTGTTGATTGTGCTCGCTAAGATTTTTCTTTCAATCTTATGCCTACGTATTCCCGTTTACCGAAATAGGGAAATCAGAGCGTTCGTAGTTCCTCCTATTCTATGGGAGGAAATGGGTGTTTTTGTGTCTTGTTCAAAGCCCAAGACGTGAAGAGAAAGGTGGTTTGTATCTTGTTCAAAGCCCAAGATGTGAAGCTAAAAGGTGTTGTCCTTAGAGAGAATTTGTCATCTCTAAAGAGGGGGTTGTATGTCACAACTGTTTATAAAAGAGAATTACTTTAACCGGGATGTGTGAATCCAGAAATGCCATAATTTCCTTTATAGGGGATTTTAACCTAAAGGAGAAGACTTTAACTCAGTGTAGAGCAATGCTATCTTTCCTTAGGAATTTATCATGCTAAAAGAGGGACAGTGGCATGGATATAGATGATCCAGAGGCTTGCCGCTTACAGCAATTAGATGAAGGAGAAAGGAGTTGTTGATGTTTGTGTACTGTGAACGAGGCACAACTTTGATGCAAAAAGGTTAATTGGATCAACCAATGGTTTTCTTATATGAAGCCTAAGAGGAGGCTTAATATGTGTCTCGTACAAAGCCCGAGAGAGAGGCCAAAAGGGGTTGACTTGACGATGAAGTCTTTTGGTATCTCGTATAAAGCCCGAGATGGAGGCTAATTGACTCAACAAGAGAGTTTTTTGTATCTCGTACGAAGCCCGAGATGGAGGCTAATTGACTCAACAAAAGAGTTTTTTGTATCTCGTACGAAGCCCGAGATGGAGGTTGTTGTTTGTTTGGCTCAATAAGAACCTTTTTGTATCTCGTATAAAGCCCGAGATGGAGGCGAAAGGGGTGATTGAATCAACGAGGGAGTCTCTTATGTGTCTCGTACAAAGCCCGAGAGAGAGGCTAAAGGTTGTTTGACTCCGCTGGGGAGAATAATTTGTACAAAGCCCAAGAGGAGGCTAACTTCACTGGAGAAGGATCATTATACAAAGCCTAAGAGGAGGCTACTGTTTCAGTTGAGTGACAGGTCCAGCATACTGATTTTGAAAGAGAAAATCAGTTCTTATATGAGCAACACTGTACTCATGGATTTGGTTCAAGGATCCGGGTTATACCTGTTCTTTTAAGGAAGCGGGAAATACGAAGGGTATTGAGACTGTCCGAGTCTACGGGTTTCCTTCCTATTTAACGAAGGGGTCACTTGAGAATGTCTTTGAGACTCAAGGAGATTAGACTGTCCAAGTCTAGAGTTTCATTTTTTGTACCATGCTTTGAGAAACAGTAGTAGACTCTATGAAAGGACTGTTCTATGAAGATGACTAGGTTTTGTTCCTATACCTCTAGGAGGTCGTCGGGACAATTTGTACGAAGCCCAAGAGGAGGCTGGAAACTTTTAAGAAGCCGACGGGTACTTGTACTAAGCCCAAGAGGAGGCTATCATTCCCGGAGGAAGAGATCATTATACGAAGCCTAAGAGGAGGCTGTGAATACTTCTAAGAAGCCGTAGGGTCCTTGTACTAAGCCCAAGAGGAGGCGGGGTTGCTTTTAGGAAGCCTGTGGGTCCTTGTACGATGCCCAAGAGGAGGCCGATTGCTTTTAAGAAGCCGACGGGTCCCCAAACCCCGAGAAATTCAAGGCAAGCTATTCACAAGGAATAGATCAAGTCAGGAAAGTTCGAGAATTTGGAAGCAACTCAAGAGATGCAATTCACGGAGAAGAGATCATCTCTGGGGAGTAGAGTTTCTTTGACAAGTGCTTTTAAGAAGCCTGTGGGTCCCCAAACCCCGAGAAATTCAAGGCAATGCTATTCACCGAGAATAGATCAAAGTCAGGAAAGTTCGAGAATTTGGAAGAAACTCAAGAGATGCTATTCATGGAGAAAAGATCATCTCTGGGGAATAGAGTTTCTTTGACAACTTCTATGAGTGACAGTCTATGAAAGGGTTCACAGGGAATGCTGCCTTTCATATCTCCATATTGTTTAACCCCAAGAGGAGGGAAGAATGTGTCTGGTAATCCTATGGGGATCTAGTTTTGACTATTTAAGAGTGATTGAAACGGATTTACCTAGTGCTAGACGTAGTTGCCGGGGAAACTCTAAATATCTATACTATTATTACACAGTTGATATGAGTTTATGAAAGAAAACTTATAGCGAAACAGCCCCACAATACAGTTATATACATATGAAAGCGGTAAATGAAAGCGGGTAAACACTTACTCGGTTGTAGAGCTTCCATGCTGTTTGGTTAGTTGTTCAACAAAGAAAGATTGAAAACAACAGTATATTCAAAATAAAAGGAGAAAGTGCTTTGAAATAAAAATGGTTGGGGCTTACAGCTCAAGGAGAGGCCCAGGGTTTTATCAGTGAGCGCACTGTTGAATTTGTACAGAGGGACTTATACAAGTGACTGAGGCCCAAAAAGTTTTTCTGTACAAAGGGATGTGTCTTACACTCTCTCAAGAGGCCCAAGTGAGTTTTAAGAAAAGAAATGGGTCTTATAACTCGAGGGTAGGCCCAATGGTTAATTTTGAAAAGGGCGACGCTCGCGCCGAGGTTTTGGAAACACCGTGGGACTTATACAAGTGACTGAGGCCCAAAATTTTGGTATTTACAAAGGGATTGGGTCTTACACTCTATTAGAGGCCCAAAGAGTTTTGAAACATTTGAGTATGATTAAAAATCAAAGAAACCCTAATTTTCACTTTTTAAAAGTAATTTTTCAAAGAAAATTAATAAAAAATGACAAAAAATCAAATAAGTTTAAATAAACCATTTGTGATTTTTGGTTAAGGTTTGAAAAATGAGGTTTTAATCACAAGATGATTTAAAACTTATTTAGTTTTGATTTTCAAGATGAATATTCACTTTTAAAATGTTTAAAAACAATTAAAAATGAATTTATTCACAAAAATACCAACTATATTAAATAAATAATATAAATTTGATTTTTTTGTAGAATAAAATATTTTACTATTTTTGTGATTTTTCAGAAAAAGAACCAATAAAAAATAATAAAATTGAGGGAGTTATTAATTTTTCAAATCATTAAAAAATAATATGAAAAATGAGAAAATATGAAAAAGTGATAAAAAAAAAGGGTTGGGTCTTACACTCTATTAGAGGCCCAAAATGTATTTTTGTACAAAATATGGGGCTTACAACTCAGGGAGAGGCCCAAAATATTTTCAGTTTGAAAATGGCGATCGCGCCGAGATTTTTAACGTATCGTGACTTATACAATAACTGAGGCCCAAAATTGTTTCGTTAAAAAAGGGTTGAGTCTTACACTCTAATAGAGGCCCAAGTGTTTAAAAATGAAAAGAAATGAGACTTACAGCTCAAAGAGAAGCCCAGTTGATTTTCGTTTGAAAATGGCGATCGCGCCGAGGTTTTCTTTTAACGCAAAGAGACTTATACAATAAGTGAGACCCAAAATTGTTTTGGTTAAAAGTGGATTGGGTCTTACACTCTAATAGAGGCCCAAAGTGTTTGAAAAAGATTTGTTATGGTGAAAATCAAAGAAAACCCCAATTTCATTTTTTAAGGCATTTTTAAAAAAAAAATTAAGTAAAAAATGATAAAAATATCAAATAAAATCACTAAATAATGATTAAAGTTTATGAAAAAAATATTTTATCCACAAATATTTAAAATCATTTTGGTTTTAAAAATCAAGAAAAAAAGAAATCATTTTAAAAGCATTTAAAACAATTTAAAACACTATTTTTAAATATATTAAAAATATTCCTTTTTTTTGTGATTTTTTGTGGATTAAAATATTATGGGGTATGAATTGGAAAATGATGATTTTTTGCTATGTAAAAAAAAAATTGGTTGAATTTTGAAAATAAAAAATAAGAAAAAGAGGAAAGATGTCACAACATCATCTCCGACATCTCTTATGGGGTAAAAACTAGTACCGAAACTTTAATTTTCAACACGTTTTTTATAAAATTTCAAACACTCATAACTCTCTCAATTTTTATCGGAATCAAAATTCGGAAGTACCTATCTTGACCGATTTTTCGCAAGGAATCCGATGGTACCACACATACACACTGAAACTCGACGTACGAAACACGCAAATCGAAAAACCAGAACTGCACTTAATTTGTCGACATCGTTTCGCGCCAAACTTCTGACGTGCGTAACTCTCTCGATTTTTAACCAAATTAAGATCCGGAAGAGCCTATATTGACCGATTTTTCGCGAGGAATCCAATGGTATCGTACATGCATACTGAAACTCAACGTACAAAACACAGCAATTAAAAAACCAGAACTGCTACTAATTGAAAATGTCGTTCCGCGTCGAATTTCCAACACGCGTAACTCTCTCGATTTTTATCGAAATTGAAATTCTTAAAAACCTATCTTGACCGATTTTTCGCAAGGAATCCAATGGTATTACTCACGCACATAGAAAATCAACACACAAAACACAGCAATTAAAAAACCAGAACTGCTATCGTTAATTCGACGTCGTTTCGCGTCAAATTTCCAACGCGCATAACTCTCTCAATTTTCATCGGAATTGAAATCCGTAAAAACCTATCTTGACCTATTTTTCGCAAGGAATCCAATGGTATTACTCACGCACACGAAAAATCAACACACGAAATGCAAAAATAAAAAAAACCAGAACTGCACGTTGTTTTCGGCGCCGTTTCGCATCAAATTTCCAACGCGCGTAACTCTCTCAATTTTCATCGGAATTGAAATTCGTAAAAACCTATCTTGACCAATTTTTCGCAAGGAATCGAATGGTGTTACTCATGCACACTAAAACTTAATGTACAGAACACATCAATAAAAAAACCAGAACTGGACATGATTTTAAAACAACCAAAATTCCACATATAAACATGTTAAAATGCAAACAGTGGGAGGATCACAACATACACATTAAGGACTACATTTTTGCCTCAAGAATTGTTCAATATGATGCATGTATGTGGACAACAAAGGAAAGCATGATTCAAAGAATTCAAGTTGTGAATTTTACCTCTTTTTTGGAGATTTTGGGCAACCTACCAAGTGCTTTGTTCCAGAAATGATTTGATGCTTTGGACAACCTCAAATGACCTCTTAGAAGCTTTTAGGATGGTTGGAATCAGCTGGAAACCTCTGGAGCAAGTTTGAGCACTTTCTCGCAAAATGGTCAAAAGTGGCCAAAATGCCAACTCTCTCAAATGGTGTTCTAGATGTGTGGCACCATTTGGGATAGTTCAAGGATGATATTTAGAGTGTGTTTGAGGTTTTAACTGGTTTGGAAAGTGACTGAATCAAGACATGACTTAAAAAATGCAAAAAAATGCCATTTTGAGGTTTTGAGAGGTGACTTTGTGATGTTGGTGTTATAGGTCACTTGTGAGAGTTTGGATCACCTACATATGATGTTTATGAGGTGTTAGGATCATGAGTTGTGATGGAAATGCTCTCTAACTCAAAAACTCAGAATTTCCTTACTAAAGAAGGCATTTTGGAGTGAAAGAGAGAATTTGAGGAAAGCATCTGTTTGATGGCTTTGGTGTACTCAAACTGAGCACAAATGAGCTCTATTTATAGTAGAGCAAGTTTGTTTTGAAAGCAATAGTGAATGGTGGCTGCAGCAGAGGTTTGGCCAATGTTGGCCAATGAAAATCCAAGTCTTCTCTAGCCATTGACTAGAGGTTAGAGCACAGGCTGCTGGTTCCCTAGTTGTTGGAGGAATCTTGACTGAATTCAATTGGAGGAAGATCAGTTCATGCCACCTCTAAGCATCCATTAAATGCTCCAAACCAAAATTGGAGTTTTGTCCCTCTTTTAGGGATTTCTAGGTTTTGGCATGCTTTTTTTTGGTTCCTTGGACTTGGGAGGTTCATGGATCAGATCATCCTACTTGGATTTGATCCTTAGATGTGTCCAAAATAATGACAAGGCTTGAAAATTCGTGTGGCACAAAAAATGTGCAAATCTGCCCTGAAAAATTCAGCTGCAGCAAGCCTTTTTGTAAGATCCATAACTCCCTGCTCGAGTATGCTACATGGACGTTCTAGGACTTTCCGGAAAGCTTAGATGGCGTACTTCAACTTTGATGTTTGACACTAGACATGGTTCAACTTGGATCATGGAGAAAAACAGCCTTGAAGTTGGGACATTGTGCTGAAATTACAAGGCAGATTTTTGGCTAAGTGCTGAAAAATGTCAATTTTAGGTTTTTAGCCATTTTGATCCAACCATAACTCAAAATCCATGATGAATTGGGATGAAGTGTAGTTGACATTTTTGTAGAGGGCCATGAGGGATACAAATCAAGCTTTTGATGGGAAAAAATGGCTTTGTGGTTTAGGAGTTATGATCCTCCAAAGTTGGTACCCTTGCCACTTTATTCCATAACTTAGAAAAATTTCTAAGTTTTTATGGTTACCCCTTTTACAAGTTATCCCACTTTCTTTGATTTTTCTTGATGAATGATGATTCCAATCACACATTAACATCATTTTAGGGTTAAAAAACCATTTTTATGAAAAATCTCAAAAAGTCAAAGTTTGACTTTTGTGCACAGTTGACTTTTTATCAGATGAATTCCAAACTGTGCGATCCTTTAGGAAATCATGTCCTTGACCTAAATCAAACTTGATGGACATGTTCCATGGGTGTTATAGGGTGTATTTAATCCTGTCCCACGGCTTGGGAGCATGTCCTGGTCAAAAGTCAAAGCTACAGTTGACTTTTCTCGCGAAACCTTAACTGTGGTTCAGATGAAATTGAAACTTGTTGCTCAAGCTTCTTGGGTCAATCCATTGTTGTAAATGGATCAACGTGGTATGTTGGAGACCCTCAAATCATGTCTTGAGGTCTTGGCTCATGATTTGTCCCAAAAGTCAACTTAGGGGTGAATTAGGTCAAGAAACCCTAATTCCTGATTTTTGATGTATGCATCCCCTGAGGCTAAATTGACTTAATGATGGGGTTTATAATGTTCCCTGGGGCATTTTAGTTTATGCTTTGAAGCATTGGCTCATGCCCAGAGGAAAATTTCCATCTGGAGGCCCTAGTCGACCAAACCTTAATTTGGTGACACTGGCGATCCTGAGGCTTGATCCACCTAGAAGGGAGCAGCCTTGTGCTTAATCCTTGAAGTGGGAGTCCTCTTGATTCATTATGGATATTTGAGAGGCTAGACAAGTTGAAGATCATGTCATTCCTTGATTGATCCTTTGTCTAAGAGCTCTGCGAGGGCTTGAAACCCTAAATCCTGTTTGTAGTGAATGCTCACCCACCTTTGGGGAGACTAATGAGGTACAAAGGTACATCCATATTGTGTTGATGATTTTCACAATGATGGGAAATTTTAGTGGTCAAAATTTGGGGTATGACAGTGCGCCGATTTTTAAATTACTAAAAAAGAACCAGGACTGCGTTGGACAGAAGACTGTCAAACCGCCTTCGACAGTATTAAGGAATACCTGTTGAACCCACATATTCTATCACCTCCAGTGGAAGGAAGGCCACTGATCATATACTTAATAGTCTTGGAAGAATCGATGGGTTGTGTGCTTGGTCAACAGGACGAAACCAAAAGGAAAGAGTCTGCCATTTACTATTTGAGCAAGAAATTCACCGACTGCGAGACTCGGTACACTATGCTCGAGAAAAATTGTTATGCTCTGGCTTGGGCAGTCAAACGTCTTTGCCAGTATATGATTTGTCACACTACTTGGTTAATCTCTGAAATGGATCCAATCAAGTATGTCTTTGAAAAACCTGCTCTCACGGGAAGGATTGCCCGTTGGCAGATGTTGTTATCAGAATACGACATCGAGTACCACGCTTAAAAAGCTGTTAAAGGAAGTATTTTGGCCAATCATTTGGCTCATCAACCGATTGACGATCAAGAATCAATCGGGTTTGACTTCCCAGACGAAGATGTCATGTATTTAAAAGTGAAAGATTGCAATGAACCGCTACCCAGTGAAGGGCCAGAACTAGGTTCCCATTGGGGACTTATCTTTAACGGAGGCGTCAATCATTACGGAAACGAAATTGGGGCAATCATCATAACACCTCAGGGTACCCACATTCCTTTCACCGCCCGACTAACATTCAAGTGTACAAACAACGAGGCCGAATACGAAGCTTGTATCATGGGTCTCGAAGAAGCAATTGACTTAGGATAAAAAAAACTTGGATGTTTATGGCGACTTAGCCCTGGTTATCAATCAGATCAAAGGAGATTAGAACACATACCAATCAGGATTGATTCCTTACGAAGATTACACAAGAAGGTTATTACCATTCTTCAACAGAATCGAGTTTCATCATATCCCTCGTGAAGAGAATCACATGGATGATGCATTAGCCACTCTCTCTTCCATGATTAGTGTAGGTCAATGGAACGACGTACCTAAGATCGACATAATGCGCCTTGGAAGGCCCGCTTACATCTTCGTGATTGAAGCAGACATAGACGGCAAACCTTGGTATTACGATATCAAATGCTTCCTTCAGAAACAAGAGTACCCACCTGGGGCATCTAGAAAAGACAGGAAAACCCTCAGAAGGTTGGCAGGTAACTTCTTCCTAAGCGGTGATACACTCTATAAGAGAAACTTTAACATGGTCTTGCTCTGATGCGTAAACAGACCAGAGGCAGACATGCTGATAAAAGAAATTCATGAAGGATCCCTTGGCACTCATGCCAACAGACACACAATGGCAAGAAAAATTCTGAGAGCAGGGTACTATTGGCTGACCATGGAATCCGATTGCTACAAGTATATGAGGAGGTGTCACAAGTGTCAGATATACTCAGACAAAATCCATGTACCGCCAACGCATCTCAAAGTTCTCTCTTCTCCATGGCCTTTTTCTATATGGGGAATCGACATGATTGGTATGATCGAACCCAAGGCTTCAAACGGACATCGGTTCATCCTAGTAGCCATTGATTACTTCACCAAGTGGGTCGAAGCAGCGTCATACGCCAATGTAACCCAACAAGTGGTGGTCTGATTTATCAAAAACAATCTCATCTGTCGTTATGGTGTTCCGAGCCAGATCATTACTGATAATGGATCTAACTTGAACAATAAGATGATGAAAAAGTTGTGCGGTGAGTTCAAGATCGAACACCATAACTCATCTCCCTACCGACCCAAGATGAACGGAGCGGTAAAAGCGGCTAACAAGAACATCAAGAAGATCGTTCAAAAGATGGTTGTAACCTACAAGGATTCACGCGAGATGCTACCCTTTGCTCTTCACGGTTATCACACATCTATCCGCACTTCAACAGGGGCAACCCCTTTCTCTCTAGTATATGGCATGGAAGCAGTGCTCCCCATAGAAGTAGAAATCCCATCAATCCGGGTATGATGGAAACTAAGCTAACAGAGGCTGAATGGTGTCAAAGTCGACACGACGAACTGAATCTGATCAAAGAAAAGCGAATAATGGCACTATGCCATGGTCAGTTGTATCAACAAAGAATGAAGAAAGCCTTCGACAAAAAGGTTCGACCTCGCGTCTTCAGGAAAGGAGACCTTGTGCTCAAGAAGATACAATCATTCCTCACTGATTCCCGGGGCAAGTGGACTCCGAAATATTACGGCCCCTATGTGGTCAAGAAAGCCTTCTCAGGCGGCGCCTTGAGACTCACAACCATGGATGGAGAGGAATTTTCCTACCCCACAAATGTTGATGTTGTCAATAAATACTTCGCCTAAACGAAAAAAAAAAAGAGGAAAAACGTCTCGGTGGATTGAAAACCCGAAAGGGCGGTCCAAGCAAAAATTAGAGACATAAGCAAAAAAATCATTCCGGTGGATTGGAAATCTCAAAGTACAATCCAGGCAAAACTTAGGGATAATGGCAAGTAACTATGTCCAACAAAAGGGCAAGTCCCTCAGCAGCAGTTACACCATCTAAGAAAAACCCCAGTCAAGGTCATCTTCGACGGAAGCTTAGGATGTCTAGAATTCAAAGTTGGTAGAAGGATAGTGGTCGTTATGTTTTAATGTAGCCCTTTTCCCTTAAAATGATCATTTTCTAACTTTGTAAATACTCTATGGAATCACGCGTTTGGCTGGTTTCCATCCTATCAATAAAATTTGAGCCCTAGTGCTTTTGTTTGCGATTCTTATTTATTTTAGCTTTACAGAATGACATTTCAGCATGATCAACGATTCTTGAAATAAAACAAAAATGAATTTACTTGTCAAATTGTTTTGCTTTTAAAATAAAGATGGAAATTTCTTTTGACTGTTGAACATCGAAAGAACATCGATCGCTTCTCCAGAAGTAGTCGAGCTTCAAAGTGCAGAATCAAAGTACTCCTTCTAAACCAGTACACCAGAATGAAGGATCAGCTGTGTCAGAGACCGTGTTTCCTCTGACACCCCCGACAGAGTTCTCATCTCCTAAGCCCGACCAACAGTGTTCCCCACAGGGACCATCTCTCTCCTAAGCAAGGCAGAATTGCTATCTTGGACCAGTGATACTTTTCATCCCCTGCAGTGGTTGAGTATCCAGTCATGTTCATCCGTTAGTCTATATGTCGTGTCAGTTTTGTCAGCATAAACATACATACATCATGCATTATTGATTTACATTCATATTCATATTGCATCACTATCACTCCGGTCGGTCTTATCCCCTAGTGATCAAAGTCCTCTCAATCGAGTTGTCAGTTCTGTCCTCGTCAGGAGGTGGTGCGTCTGAACAATCTCTCCTCTAGTTTACTGCTGAATGGAAGCCGGTCCTTGACCACTTTGATAACTTGAATCTCTGAAAGGCAAGAAAACCTTCGACCAACGTCACTCTCCGCCATTGAAAGACCTCCAAATATATATTACATCACATGGTATTTCTCCAAGAAGATCCCGAGAAAAGTATGATGTAATATCCCCAAATAGAAAGCAGTCTCTCAAGAGACTCGTTTTCCCCAATAGAGTTAACAAATGGCATCTCCAACAAAGAAGTTTGTACACCTCTACAACTCAGACAGATGGGTCCCCCAGCAAGTCTGACATCAAAACTCTTTCCATCAAATGGCATCTCTCCAGGAAAATTCGGCGAGAAGTTTGAGGAAAAACCGCTACTGATAGCGTCCCTTGTCAATAAGGTTTATTGAAAAAATAAACTGAGACCAGTTCCTTGGTAGGAAATCAGGATCGAGGGGAAGTTTATTTCGGAAACTTAGACCAGTTCCTTGGTAGGAAACCAGGATCGAGGGGATGTTTACACCAGAAGTTGAGACCAGTTCCTTGGTAGGAAACGAGGATCAAGGGGAAGTTTTACCTTTTCTAAGTATCAACGCTTAGCAAAAGATTATGGATGCGCAAACTGCTATTCATAACCACCATCAAAATTTCGGGTATTCTGATATTTAATCATCTTGCACCCTGAATGCCCGAATACCTTTGCCATTCACACCTTCGGGTCCAAGAAGATTAAATATGGGCGTCTGTCATACCCCAAATTTTGACCACTAAGATTTCCCATCACTGTGAAAATCATCATCACAATATGGATGAACCATCATACCTCATTAGTCTCCCCAAAGATGGGTGAGTATCCACTGCAATCAAACTTAGGGTTTCGAGCCCTCTCAGAGCCCTTAGACAAAGGATCAATCAAGGAATGACATGATCTTCAATTTTTCTAACTTCCCAAACATCCACAATGGATCAAGAGGGCTCCCACATCAAGAATCAAGCACAAGGTTGCAGCATCCCAAGTGGATTAAGCCTCAAGATCGCCAGTGTCACCAAATTAGGGTTTTAGTCGACCAGGGCCTCCAGATGGAATTTTTCCTCTGGGCATGAGCCAATGCTTCCAAGCACAACGTAAGATGCTCCAAGGGACCTCTTGGATCAAGTCAATTTAGCCTCAGGGGATGCATTTACCCAAAAATCAGGAATTAGGGTTTCTTGACCTAATTCACCCCTAAGTTGACTTTTGGGACAAAACATGAGCCAAGACCTCAAGACATGATTTGAGGGTCTCTAATAAACTACATTGACCCATTTGCAACAATGGATTGATCCAAGAAGCTTGGTGCACAGGTTTCAAGTTCATCAGAACCACAATTAGGGTTTTTGAAGAAAAAGTTAACTGTGCCTTTGACTTTTGACCAAGACATGCTCCCAAACCTTGGAAAATGATTCAATACACCCTGCAACACCTATGAAATCAATCCATCAAGTTTGATTTAGGTCAAAGACTTGATTTCATATAGGATCGCACAGTTTGGAATTCATCTGATAAAAAGTCAACTGTGCCCAAAAGTCAAAGTTTGACTTTTTGAGATTTTTCACAATTATGGTTCCTTGACCCTAAAATGATGTTAATGTGTGATTTTAATCAATATTCATCAAGAAAAATCAAAGAAAGTGAGATAACTTGTAAAAGGGGTAACCATAAAAACTTAGAAATTTTCTAAGTTATGGAGCAAAGTGGCTAGGGTACCAACTTCCAAGGATCATAACTTGAGATCTAAGCAACCATTTGGGCTGATCCAAAGATGGATTTGTAGCTCTCATGGCATAGTTTAAAGTGTCAACTACACCTCATTCCAATTCATCATGGATTTTGAGTTATGGTTGGATCAAAATGGCTGAAAACTTGAAATATCACTTTTTCCAACACTTAGTGAAATTTTCACTAAGTCAGAATCGGTTTCACTCTTTTCAAAATGTAGGGGCATTTTTCACTTGGATCCAAAAAGTTTCAAAACAAACTATGATCACACATGTGTTGTATCATATGAGGGATTTCCAAAATGTCCAAGAACCCCATGAAATTCCATTTGAGCTAAGAGTTATGATAGTGGCAATATGCCTTGCTGCAACTGTCATAACAAGGCAGATTTGTGCATTTTGCTCGATTTGAGCAATTTGTGCAAATGACAAACAAGTTTATCCATCTGAACACCTCAGGGGGAGACCAAGAAGGGACAAACACTGATCCATAAGCCTTCTAAGTCTTTGGAACTAAAAATAGCATGCCAAACCTAAAACACCCTAAAGAGGGGACAAGACTCCAATTTTGTTTTAGAGCATTCAATGGATGCACCAAGGTGGCATGAACAGAGCCATTTACAACTGAATGAGACAAGGATAAGCTCTGAACCAAAGAACCATAGGCATGTGCTCTAACCTCTAGTCAATGGCTAGAGGAGACTTAAGATTCCAAAGTGATGCAATTGGACAATGAGTTGCTGCAGTTGCCATTCACTATTGCTTGCAAAACAAACTTGCTCTACTATAAATAGAGCTCATTTGTGCTCAGTTTGAGTACACCAAAGCACTACAACACTTGTTTTCCTCAAAATCTCTTTCTCTAGGCAAAAATGCCTTCTTTAGCAAGGTAACTCTGAGTTTTTGAGTTAGAGAGCATTTTCATCATAGCTCATGGTCCAAACACATCCAATATGTCATATCTAAGTTGTCCAAACTCTCACAAGTGACCTGTAACCCCAAAATCTCAAAGTCCCTTCTCAAAACCTCAAAATAGGACTTTTTTGCATTTTTCAAGTCATGTCTTGATTCAGTCACTTTCAAAACCAGATAAAGCCTCAAACACACTCCAAATACCATCCTTGAACTGTCCCAAATGGTTCCCCACATCTGGAACACCATTTGAGAGAGTTGTTATTTTAGTCACTTTTGCCCCTTTTGCAAGAAAGGGCCAGTTTCCATTCCTGAGGTTTTCAGCTGATTCCAATCATCCTAAAAGCTTCTAAGGGATCATTTGAGGGTATCCAAAGCATCAAGTTGTTTCTGGAACAAAGCACTTGACAAATTGCCCAAAAGGCTCCTAAAGAGGTAAGCATCACAACTTGAACTCTTTGAAATATGCATTTCTTTGAAGTCCACTGATCATACACATCTCATACATGTTATATATGTTGTGTTTAGACCAATTCATCATGTAATTCATACCTACAACAAGAGGTAGCACAGAAAATGCAAATTATGGCCTATTTCAAAACCGCTATCGGATTTTGAGGAGGATTTATTTTCTGAAAAAACCACCACCACCATTGGATTCCTTGTGAAATTCTAGGCAGGATAGACCAAAATTTTGTCCCAATCCATGGAGAAATGAGAAAGTTACAAGCTTCACGTTTTTGGCCAAAACTTTGCCTTGCGTTGCCTTGGCCAGGCCAAAAACACATTATGCCTTATGTACTTCTAGGGTGGTTTTGATACGCGGATGTATCACCACCCCAGTGATAGGAGGCGCGCACTGCACACAAGAGGTCTGGGGTTCGAATCCCCCTCGGCCAGACCCCTTTTTAATGTTTTTTCCATTTTCTATTATTTTTCTTATTATTTTTAATGATTTAAAAAATTAATAACTCCCTCAATTTTAATTATTTTTTATTGATTCTTTTTGCAAAAAATCACAAAAATGTTGAAATATTTTATTCCAAAAAAAATCAAATTTATATTATTTATTTAAAATAGTTGGTATTTTTATGAATAAATTCATTTTTAATTATTTTTAAACATTTTAAAAGTGAATATTCATCTTGAAAAATCAAAACCCAATGAGTTTTAATTCATCTTGTGATTAAAACCTTATTTTTCAAACCTTAAACAAAAATCACAAGTTGTTTATTAAAGCTTATTTGGTGTTTTATCATTTTTTAGGGTTTTGTTTGATTCCACCCTCATTAATCATTTTCAAACACTCATGGGCCTCTTGGTAGAGTGTAAGTCCCATCCTTTCATAAAATGAAAACCATTTTGGGCCTCAGTGTATTGTATAAGTCCCGATACCGACAAAAAGTTCGGCATGATTGTCGCCTTTTTAACAAAAATCTTTGGGCCTCTCCTTGAGTTGTAAGTCCCATCTATTGTACAAAAAATAAATCTTTGGGCCTCTAATAGAGTGTAAGACCCAAACCCCTTGTACATAAAAACTCTTTGGGCCTCACATATTGTATAAGTCCCTTTGTACAGTTTTCAAAACAACGGTGCGATCATCGTTAAAACTTGGGCCTTTCCTTAAACTGTAAGCCCCAACAATCTTTTCAAAACACTTTCTCCTTTGATTTTGAATTCAAATATATGTTGTTATCAAAACTTTATTTAATTTCTTTGTTGAACGACTAACAAAACAGCATGGAAGCTCTACAACGGGTAAGTGTTTATCCGCTTTCATTTACCGCTTTCATATGTATATAATTGTATTGTGGGGCTGTTTCACCGTAAGTCTTCTTTCACATCCTTTTATATACTTGGCACATATCCACTGTGTAATACTAGTATAGTTATTTAGAGTTTTCCCCGACAACTACATCTAGAACTAGGTAAAGCCTTGTTGGTCACTCTTAAATACAAACAAAACTAGATCCCCCTGTAGGATTCCAGATACAGTCTTCCCTTCTCTTGGGGTTAAACAATATGGAACAAAGAGAAAGGCAGTATTCTCGGTGAACCTTTTCTCAGACTGTTACCCTTAGAAATTGTCAAAGAAACTCTAACTCCCCAGAGATGATCTTTTCTCCGTGAATGGCATCTCTTGAGTTTCTTCCAAATTCTCAAACTTTCCTGGAATGATCTCTTCTCTGTGAATTGCATTTCTTGAACTTCTCTTGGTTTGGGGACCCACAAGCTTCCTAAAAGCATCCCCGCCTCCTCTTGGACATTGCACAAGGACCATTCGGCTTCATAGAAGTTCTCATGCCTTCTCTTGGGCTTAATACAAGGACCCTGACGACCTCTTAAATGTATAAGATAGAATGTAGTCATCCTTTGCTATAGTAGTCTTTCCAGCGTCAAAACTCCGACCATTTTAGGGTTGATACTCATCCCTTAATGCTCATGCCTCCTCTTGGGCATTTTACAAAATATAAAACTCTAGACTTGGACGGTCTAAGCCTCTTGAGTCTCAAAGACATTCTCAAGTTCCTTTCAAACATAGGAAGAAACACCGATCACTCTGAAACCCGGTTTCTCTCATGAGAGTTCCCCACCCTTGGGTCTGCCTATGGATCTAATCCTCAGCAGTAAGACAACCTCCTCTTGGGCTTTGTACAAATGATTCTCTCTAGCGGAGCTAACATTTTCAGACTCTCTTGTTGAGTCAAACTCTTTTAGCCTCTGCCTTGGGCTTTGTACAAGACATATAAAAAACCACTCTCTTGTTGAGTATAAAAGATTCTCTTGTTGAGTCAACTTTTAGCCTCCGTCTTGGGCTTTGTACAAGACATATAAAACACTCTTTTGTTGAGTATAAAAGACTCTCTTGTTGAGTCAATCTCCTTTTAACCTCAATCTCGAGCTTCGTACGAGACAGCAAATCACTCTCTTGCTAAGTATAAAAGACTTTCTTGTTGAGTCAATCACCCTTCAGACTCTCTTGTTGAGTTAATCACCTGTTCAAGACTCTCTTGTCGAGTCAACCTTTTTTAGCCTCTGTCTTGGGCTTTATACAGGACAGATAATAGTACTCTCTTGTTGAGTCAAACCATTTAAGCCTCCATCTTGGGCTTTATACAAGATACATTCTCCCCAACGGAGTCAAAATCCCTTTTAGCCTCAATCTTGGGCTTTGTACAAGACAGAAATAACTTTTTCCTCGGAAAAGCCAAACTCCCAGCCTCCTCTAAGGCTTTGTATAAAGAAATCCCCGGTTGAGTCAATCAACCTTTTAGCATCAAATTTGTGCTTTGCTCACAGCATATAAACATCAACAATCCCTCTTTAGAGATGACAAATTCTCTCTCAGTTAAATAACCCTTTAGCTTCATATCTTGGGCTTTAAACAAGATACAAATAACCCTTTAGATTCATATCTTGGGCTTTGAACAAGATACAAATCACTTTTAGCCTCAATCTTGGGCTTTGAACAAGACACCAAAACACCTTTTCCTCCCATAGAATAGGAGGAACTACGATCGCTCTGATTTCCCTGTTTCGTTAAACGGGAATACGTAGGCATAAGATTGTGAAATCATAGCGAGCATACTAATAAAAAACCCAAAGTCCAGTACCTCTATACATCAATAAAAGAAACTCATGTTTAGTATCCAAACCAAAAGCCTCCTGTACAGTCAAGAAACTTCGTTCTTTTAAGCAAATAACTAAAGACAGATCCCCTATTTTGGTAGCATATGTAAACCAACAGTTTTGACTGTTTAACCTCAGTATGCAAGCAGGGTTAATTGGAGACATCTATTTCCCTTCCTTAATAAGCTTCATAGGATAAAAAATGAATTGAACTGTAGTACCAAAGCGATAGTGGTTCGAAACCACAAAAATCACGCTACAACACTGAGTTGAGAAAGCACCTGTATCACTCTCTTCGTCACTCTCGCACACGAAGCCTCGAAACACGGAAGGCATTAAGTTCCGACACTATAAAGATTATCATCTAAATCTATATCTAGCATCTAGACAATAGATATCCATCCCTAACCAAGATTTGTGATGTTTATACAATATTATGATCAACAAAGATACATATGTTCATAGTAACTATACAAACACCCAACACAAAAGAATACATAAAGAAGAAGAGGACTAAACCAAACATCTCACAGATTGCCAGATTCGGTTGATGAGAAATCCACTCCGGGTCATCCACATGCAAGTTTCAATGTTGTTTTCAAGCTAATCTACCAAAGAATGAGGTTGATAAAGTTGGGAGAGGAAAAATCACCCCCAAACAACATAACCTCTCAAAAAATGAAGTAAAATGACATAAATACAAAATTCTGTCTCAGACGCACCGCCCGGCGCTAGAATGCCTCGCCCGACGGAGCCCATTATTCCTCTCACACGAGCTGTGTACGTAAACAGCTTGACAATAAATATCTAGTACCGCCCGGCGCTAGCAAAAAATAAAGAATGATACTAGAATTTCCTTATTTCAATTCTCCTCCACTGCAGCACTGCCCAGCGTTCAAAACGCACCGCTCGGTGCTCAAAATGCACCGCCCGGCCCTGCAAAGGCGCAGCTGACAGCAAACAGCAAAAATTATGCATTGTTTTATTCGTAACTTTTGAACCGTAACTCCGTTTTTCGCCCAGTTCGAAGCGCTGGAAAGCTTATTCAATGCTCTATATAACAATGAATAAATATCAATGCTTGAATACCTACAAAAATGAGAGAAAATCAATTAAACTCAATGATATTTACACGATACGCAATATATACACTATAATGTAAAGTAAATGTATTTATAAACAAAGCAGGGTTTATTCCTAAGATATTTAACAAAAAGTATCGATAAGTGCAACAAAACTTATATACAAAATAGCTACAATTTGCACTTATCACTAACTCAACAAATGGGAACCATACTTAGGCCATTAATTCAAGATTTAACTTAGAGTTACCAATAATTGGCAACTCAGATGACCCGAATAGGTGATTTCTTAGGTGCTCATAGAGCACAAGTTTGACAGACGACCCCACCTCGACCAGAGGTACCAGTCCGACACGAAGAGAGGTTCCACAAGACAATTAACCAAGAACCCTCAGTAGTCGAACCAATACTTAGGGTGGCCCAACGCCCTTCCTTCGTGTTAGTTAATAAAAACCAAGATCCCGACTACGTGGTCAGGCAAGTTCGACAGGATGCAATGGCTGGAGAACAAAACCTATAAACCATTGTTGAGTGAATCATGGTTTGAAATGGTGTGAACCCTAGCCTCCAAAGGCCAACGTATTCATCCCCATTATCGGATTTTGTCTTGCAAATAGAATTGCCTAGGGGATGGAAGGTTCCAAAGTTTACCAAGTTCACTGGGGACACCGAAGAGTCCACTATCGAACACGTTGCCAAGTATCAAACTGAAGCTGGGGACATAGCGAATAATGAGGATTTAAAAATGAAATACTTCCCAAGTTCTCTCACAAAAATTTGTTCACTTGGCTTACAACGCTACCTCCACAGTCCATCCATACGTGAGCACAGTTGGAGAGATTGTTCCACGGATAATTCTACCTTGGACAATCGAAGATAAGTTTGAAAGAGTTGGCCAGCATTAAACGAAAGGTCGCTGAGTTAGTCAATCAATATCTCAACAGGTTTAGACTTTTGAAAGAAATATGCTTTACTCAAGTCCCTGAACATGAGTTAGTCGAGATAGCTGCAGGCGGGTTAGATTATTCTATCAGGAAAAAGTTAGACACTCAATATCTTAGAGATATGGCATAAATGGCTAATAGAGTTCGACAAATCGAACGACCAAAAGCTAAAAAGGATAGAACTGGTAAATACCATAAGAAAGAGAAAGTGTCTTATGTAGCAGCAGACGCATACTCTTTTGAAGATGAAGAGCTCGTCGACGAAAGTGAGGTCAACATGGTTGAGCTCAAGCCAGGACCTCCCTATGCTTGTAAATTGGTAAAACCACCAAACGGGAAAAATCCCGTCGAAATTGAAATAACAGATAAATTTGTTGCAAAAACTTATACTTTCGATATATCTAAATATGGCGAAATATTTTATTTGTTAGTAAAGGATGGTCAAATTATTGTGCCGCAAGGCCTGAAAAATCCCCCATTAGAGCAAAAGAAAAAAGGGTATTTTGTAAGTTTCATAATTTTCTTGGTCGTAAAACATCTCAATGTGTTATTTTTCAGGGATTTGGTGCAAAAGGCTTTGAAAGAAGGCAGACTTCAATTTGGCGAAAAGCCAAAGATGCAAGTGGATATGAATCCTTTGAAGGTTGAGAAGGCCTTGTATGCTGAACCTTTTGAGTGCATGATGGTTGAAACTACTGATGGTTTCGACGAAGCCCTGTATGCTGAACCTTCTGAGTGCATGATGGTCGAAACTACTGATGGTTTCGACATGAAAGCTAAAGCTGAGTTGAGGGCAGTCTATCCTCAAGCTGGAGAAAATTTGACTAACTTCCAGGAAAAATGCAGAGTGAGAGGGTCGAAGGTTGTGTAATGTCCAAGATGCAATGTTTTCTTTGATGAAAAAGCTGTAGAAAAGTATGAAGCAAACAAGGAGAAGGCGCCAGAGGGAGAAAAACCTACCATTCCAAGATTTGTGTTTGACAAAAGAGGAGCCCCTCAACGAAATGAGAGTTCAAAACGCAATTCCAGCAGCCTCGACCAAAGACCTTTCATCCCCCGTCGAACACCCCGCAAGAAAAGTGGATGGAACCAGTGAATCAAAAAGGGGGCAAGAGGCCAAAATGAAGAGTACTTGATCTGGAGACAGAGGCGAGGAATCCAGAGAAAAGAATTGGACCTAAAGTCTATGTGGTTTCTCCTAATTCCAAAGGGAAAAACCTCATGACAAGAATGCAATGAAGACGTTATCAGAGGAACAAGAAAGCTAAGATAGAGGCTTTAACATCACAGCTAAAACTTGTCGAAACTCCTGGGCAGAAAAGGCACTACCCAAAGTGAAGACTTGTTGAGAGGGAAAAAATCGTGGCGAACCAGACACTGGCCATGAATGTTGACCTGTCGGGAGAAAAGGAGGTAGTATCAACCCAAACCACAGAATACATTCCCCTGATCGAGGAGGAAGAACCTGAATACACTCCCTAATCGGATGAGGAAGAACCTGAATACACTCCCTAGTCGGATAAAGAAGATCCTAAGTATACTCCTTCACCAGAAGATGAGATGGTCGACGACAATTATGGTGAAGACTTTATTATCAACTGTGGTATCGTGTCGGTATTACCTGCTGAATATGACAGAGTTTTAGAATTTTTCGAAGCTGATGAACACTTTGTGCCAGACAAAATTTTTGAAGGCAAACCATTGTGTTACTATGTTATGAACAGTGGTGTGGTAGAGGAGTAAAAGGCTATGTTTGAGAAGCCTAGTCCAAGAATGATGTATCATCTGAAACTATTATTCATAAGGGCAAAGGTAAATGGGATGCCAGTAAATAAGGTTTTTGTCGATGGAGGGGCAGCTGTCAATTCAATGCCTCATACCTTGTTCAAAAAGATGGGAAAGTGTGATGCCAATCTTCAATAACACAATATGGTTTTATCCAACTATGAAGGAAAGACCGGTAACATACTAGGGGTGATCCAAGTCGAACTGGCTGTTGGTACAACTACCCTATCAACATTGTTCATGTTGATAAACTCCAAAGCAAACTTCAACTTGTTGTTAGGATGCGAATGGATCCACATAATAGGGGCAGTGCCATTAACCTTATACCAAAGGTTAATCATCTGGAGAAAAGATGGCATTGTAGAGAATATCGAAGCCGGTCAGAGTTACTACAGAATTGACGAAGCGAAGGGCGTGAAGAAATCCTTCGACCAACATTTAGCAAATGTTGCACCTTATGATGGCGAATCAGAAGTTTACACCTTTGTCGAAAATACAAATTGTTTCCTGAGTCTAGATTCTGGCTATGGGTTTATCTGGGATACTAAAGAGGTAATAGAGCCTAAAGAGGTGAATCCACCTACGGGGTGGCTTGAGGTCGATGAAGATGACCACTGAGTCAGAAAGTCTGGCTCAAATTTCAGCCTATTTGGCTGAAAACAAAAGAAAATCGGCACTAGAAGCTGAGAAACTACAAAATCTGGCTGTCGAAGCCAAAGTCGAAGAACTTGAAGATGGACAACAAGGCCAAACAACAGCTTTAGAAAGCCGAAGACTAGATTGTATCTACGAAAATGAGCCTTTGGGTTTTGAGAAAGAATGAATTGCAGAAAATGCAAGCACAAGATCCACTTGAAGAAATAGATCTAGGAGATGGGGTCACAAAAAGACTAACTTATATAAGCACTAAAGTTAGGTCAAAAATGAAGGTGAAACTGATCGAATTATTGAAAGAATACAAAGATTGTTTTGCCTGGGATTATGGCGAGATGCCTGGTTTGAGTCGAATCATGGTGGAACATCGCTTACCTATTCAACCAGGGAAAAGGCCAGTGAAGCAAGATCCTCAAAGGTTTGCTCCAGAAATCACAATGAAGATTAAGCAAGAAATCGAAAGACTGCTCAAAAGCCAGTTCATTAGAACTGCAAGGTATGTCGAATGGTTACCTAATATTGTACATGTCATTAAGAAAAATGGAAAGCTTCAAATTTGTATATATTTTAGAGACTTAAACAAGTATTCAATGCTAGTGGCAAAAAAGTCGATTCAGCCACAGGTTTCAAATATCTCAGTCTGCTTGATGGATATTCTGGTTATAACCAGATTTTCATAGCAGAAGATGATGTACCCAAAACGGCGTTTCGATGCCCAGGGGCTTTGGGGACATACAAATCGGTTGTGATGCCGTTTGGTTTAAAAAACATCGGAGCAATCTATCAAATAGCTATGAATGCCATGTTCCAATTGATGACATTGTGATGAAATCCTCATCTGAAAATGGTCATTTTGACCATCTTCGACGCTCTTTCGGGAGAATGAGAAAATATGGATTAAAAATGAATCCACTAAAATGTACTTTCTGTGTACATGTAGGAGACTTTCTAGGTTTCATAGTGCATAAAAAAAGGAATTGAGATCAACCAAAACAAGACAAAGGCAATTTTGGATCTCCAGCCTCCTTCGACAAAGAAGCAGCTACAATCTTTGTTGGGGAAAATAAATTTCTTGAGAAGATTCATATCGAATCTAAGTGGCAGGACAAAGGTTTTCTCGCCATTACTCAAAATCAAGAAAGAAAGTGATTTTCACTGGGGACGAGAGCAACGGGTGGCTTTCGACGCCATCAAAGAATATCTCACAAAGCCTCCCATTTTATTGCCCCTGGTAGAAATAAGAGTGTGAAATTATATATTGTTGCGGCTGATTCAACCATAGGAAGTATGTTAGCGCAAGAGGATGATAGTGGTGTTGAAAGACTTATTTACTACCTCAATCGAATCTTAATAGATGTTGAAACTAGGTACAATATGATTGAAAAATTGTGCATGTGCTTGTACTTCTCATGTATGAAATTGAAGCAATATATAAAACCAGTTGATGTTTATGTTTCGTCTCATTTTGATGTTATTAAGCATATGTTGTCTAAACCCATTTTACATAGTCGAATTGGGAAATGGACATTTGCATTAACTGAATTCTCATTGACATATATTCCTTTGAGGGCCATGAAAGGCCAAATTATGGCAGACTTTATTGTAGATCATGCAATAGTCGAGCCATCACTAAACATGATCGACACAAACCCTTGGACGTTGTACTTCGACGGGTCAAGTCATAAAAACAGAATTGGTATTGGAGTCTTAATATTATCTCCAAAAAGAATTCCGACAAAGTTTAAGTGTCAAGTAGACGGAAGATGTTCCAATAACAAAGTCAAATATGAAGCCCTAATCACTGGCCTCAAAATCTTGAAAGAGTTAGGGTCAAAGAAGGTCGAAATAAAGGGTGATTCGGAGCTAGTGATCAAGAAAATTACACGAGAATATAAATGCATTAAAAAGCATTTGCTAATGTATTTCTCAATAGCAAAACGACTTCCGGAGTTCTTTGAGATAGTCAGCATCACATATGTGCCTAGAATAGAAAATCAAGAGGCTAATAAATTAGTGCATATCGCATCTGGGTATAAGGTGCTGAATGATAAGCTCGGAGACTTTATTGAAGTCAGAGAGAAGGTGATGACGAACGTATTACCGCCACCAAATGGGTCGATCCTAAAAGTCGAGCGGGCAGAAACTCTGAACGAGATCTTTGAAATTTTTGAAGTTTTTGCCATTGACAATTTGACAAAGTTAGATTGGCAAAAGCCAAGCATAGAATACTTGGAAAATCCAGTCGGAAACACTGACAGGAAAGTCAAGTATAGAGCACTAAGTTATGTTCGTATGGGCAATGAATTGTTGAAAAAGACTCCAGAAGGTGTATTACTCAAGTGTCTTGGAGATACGGAGGCGCACCTAGAAATGTCGGAGGTACATAGTGGAACATGTGAGGCTCAGCAAGCTGGACATAAAATGAAGTGGCTACTATTTCGAAAAGGTGTCTATTGGCCAAGCATGTTAAACGACTGTATTAACTTCGCCAAAGGGTGTCAGGAATGTCAGAGACATGCAAACATTCAACATGTGCCAACCAGCGAATTGCACGCAATCATTAAACCATGGCCTTTTCAAGGGTAGGCATTGGACATCATAGGTGAAATTCGACCAGCCTCATCGAAACAACAAAAATTTATCCTGATGGGTATAGATTATTTCACAAAGTGGATAGAAGCCGTACCTATGGTAAAAGTGGATTAAGAGGCGGTATCTGAATTCATTTAGAAATACATTGCTTATAGATATGGAATTCCTGAAACCATTACTACAGACCAAGGATCAGTTTTTGTTGGTAAAAAATGCAAGAGTTTGCAGCCGAAACGGGGTTTAAATTGATCACTTCCACACCTTACTACGCCTAAGCAAATGGTCAGGTCGAAGCAGCTAACAAAGTAATAATTGGGCTGATCAAGAAACATATTGCCAAAAAACCTAAGAATTGGCACAAAACACTATATCAGATTTTATGGGCTTGTCGAACATCCCCTAAAGAGGCAACAAATTCAACGCCTTTTCGTTTGGCATTTGGTCATAGTGTTGTGTTGCCAGTGGAAATTTGTTTACAATCAATTAGGATACAACGACAAAAATGAAATTTCGTCAGATCAATATTAAAGCATGATGTTCGATGAAACCGTCGACTTGGACGAAGAAAGGTTGGATGTAATAGACGTGTTGTTGCGACAAAAAGCGCGGGTGGCGAAAGCATACAATAAAAAGGTTAAGGTAAAAACCTTCACAGTGAATAATTACGTTTGGAAAATGATCCTACCTATGGATCGAAGAGATCAAACTTTAGGAAAATGGTCACCAAACTAGGAAGGACCATTTCAAGTGATCCAAACGTTTACGAATAATGCCTATGAGATTCAAGAACTAGGTATTGATCAATGAGTCTTACGGTTAAATGGGAAATATTTGAAAAAATATAAACCAATGCTCCAAGAGATTCAAATCAAAAGGGAATAAAACATATCATTAATAATGGTGACCAAAATGGAATAAAACCAAAATGGTAGTCAAAATATTCAAAAAGAATTACATTGTCTCGACAATAAAAATAATTAAGTAAGGAATCTAGACTTAAAGTCTTCAAAGAGAGTTGTTGCGGTGAGAATCAGATATCAAGCTATTGAATTAACTTGAATCACAAATCATAAAGTTCACCACCGAGCTTTGATTTATCCAAAGGAAAGAGTAAAGATCGAAGAAAACCCTAAGTGCACTATGTAACAACAAAGCTAAGAGAATCTAAGGTTCGGGGGTTGGTTATAGCTAGGGAAGGTGTTAGCATCCTAAGTATCTGTAGTACTCTACAGGAAACTCTTGTTAGTATTTGTGTTATGTTATTGTTTGCTGGATAATGAAAGTGTTAAGGTAAAGACCTAGGGTATATACAAAGTATGCTCGCCAAGACATCACATCTAGTGCCTACGTATCATGACTAGGATAGAATCGGAACATTTGTAGTTCACCTCACTACGAGTGAGGAACTCTTGATTGTGGTCAAGGTTCCAAGGGGGAAGGTAAGCGTTCATAACCATGACACTTACATAGAGTGCGACGACTCTAATCCTTAGGCTAGGATAAAAGAGAAGGTAAGTGTCTATGGCAAGACACTCATATAGAGCACGGCGACTCTAATCCTAAGGCTAGGATGAAAGGGAAAATAAGTGTCCATGGCAAGACACTCACAGAGAGTACGACGACTCTAATCCTAAGGCTAGGATGAAAGGGGAAAGGTAAGCAAAGCTAAACCATCCTAAGTATGACATGACAATCAACAGGAGGGGACCCTTTCCTTTGGAAACAGGAGTAAACAACAACGAGAGGCAAGGGATGAAGTTTTAAGTAAACAACATAACAACCATGAGCGAATGGTGATGAGCACGAAATAATGAAAAAAGATAGTCGGTGCAAGAATCGAGATCGAAAACTCAAATAGAAACAATCAAGTATCTAAGGGGATGAACCAAGTTATATGTTAATAAGTTAGTAGTCAAGAAAATTAGTGAAGATTAAAATAAAAAATATATCCTACATATTCACATTCTAAACATGATTTAAAATTTAAGGATTAATCTAATGAGAAAATATTTTTTGATTTTTTTATTATGTTTTGAAAATAAACTAATTAACAACATTTAGAAAAAAAAAACTTTAATTAAAAATAATTAGTTATTGTTAATACAAAAGTTAGGTAAAGATAGTAAAACGTGGGGTGTGTGAGTAGATTCACTTGGGCTTGTAAGCCCAATCAAGGCTATCTCAAAAACTAAAAAAGAAGAATAAAAAAAGGACATGGGTTGGGGCGGGTGATGATGACCCGAGTTTACAATACAAGGTTGAACAAAAAGTAAGACCTAAATGATAATAAAAAAAAAAAGAAAAACGGTTGTTGCAGAAAAGAAAGGGATACACGATCAAAACACATCCTTCGTTTTCTCTCCAAACGCAGTTCAGTTTCCATAGACCTCGCTCTCTTTCGCGATCAACCCTCAATCGCGTTTCTTTTCTCCAACTGCATACTCTCTCTATGTTCTCAATTTGCTCTATCATGCGTTTCTTCATCTTCTTATTATGCAAATTAAACTCTCAAGCTTCTTATTATACTCTCTCTTAGCCACAACGTATGAAAGCTGCTTCTTCTTTTCGAAAGCCAGTTTGAAGAACACAATGAAAAAAATGTTTTAATTCGTCGCGGAAAATCGTAAATGGAACAAGGTTTCAGAATAAAACGAATGTGGATTCGACGAAAAGATAAGATCAAAACTAAACTTACCGTCACGGCTCCAAAAACCAACCTTCAAATTGTTTGCTTTATCTTAAGCTTGTTCGCGTTCTTGTTCGCCTCAGGTCTGGTTTCTCCTTCTTCTATCTTGTTTCCTTCGTTCTCAACCTCTCTCTGTTCTGATTTTGCAATTGGTTGTGGTTATGTGGTGATTTTACTATTTTGCAATGATTATTTGAAATGGTGATGGTATTGAAGGAAAAAATGGTGTTGAAGATGGCACATTGGTGGCATGGTTATAGATGCTCAAGAAAGACAGTGAGAAGGTGTCATGGTTGATGAGAAAAATCAGGTGCGAGCTCTTGTTTGTGTGTTCTTCTGAGAGTGAAGGGAGAGTCTAGTATGAAGTCTGAGTTGGAGATTTTGAAGATGATAAAGTGATGAATTTTGAAAGTAGGCCAGTTGTGGCTTCTGTGTGTGTAGTTTTTTCGAGTGGCGAAGAAGAAAAGAAAAACCGGTTTTGTTGAAAACTTCCTTCCCTCTTCTCTTTTTTCGATCTCCCTTTTCTTCTTACTGCCTTTATGATTTCTCCTTTTCCTCTTTAAAATACAAACTCAAAAACCCTCAAATTGTCTTGTATTCCTGATGAATCCTTTTTATTTGTAGGTCTGTGGGTATTGGTGTAGGTTCATTGTTTTAGCAGTAGTTGCAGGTTTTCATGTTTTGGTGAAAATTCTGTATATGGTTTTGGCTGTGATGCATGAAGTATATTAGGTTCGGATGTGGTGTGCAGGTCGCAGGATTATGCAGTGTATTGATGTGCAGAATTTGGAGTTTTATGGTGCAATGTTAAAGCAGGTCAGCAGAAGGTTTGGAGGGTAATGTTTGTCATTGTGCAATGTTGTTGTTGTGTTGCTTTCATTCTGCAGTTTCGTACAATTTTGCAGCAGGTCTTGGGGTTGTAGTGATGTAGTTGGTTGTAACATGTTTTGATTTGAAGAATTGTTTCATAGGCCTCTTGTAAATGAACTTCCCTTTTAATTGTAACTTGGTCTTGAAGAAGTGGGAAATTGGTTACTTAAAATGAAATTGGGCTTTGGAACATTGGTGACCCATTCTTTTTTTGTTTATTAATGGACTTAATGACTATTATATGCACCTCTGCTTTGCCACCAGATAACTTGAACTTTCCACATGAACATCCTTTGAAACCACTTTTGACCATCTTAAAACTCTTAAATCTTGAATAATGATGATGAATGAAACTTGCAATTCTTTTACTTAAATTTCCAATTAGAACCAAATAAAATCTGGAAATGGTCCCTGAGAAATAAGAACATCCATAAACCAACCTTGCACTTTGAATGAATTGGAGTCTTGAATCAACATGAATTCATCTGACCTTGCCACTTAAATAATGCTAAACCAAATCTTTCACCATGAACCAAATGAACAGTAATATGCCTTGAAATCAGAAGATAATGGCTTGTGATATGAACTGCAATGCAACTGCATAAAACCTTAACTGAAGAATGAACCATGAAACATTATGAACTTGACATAACCTTGGTAACTTGGTAATGAATTAAACCACTTGTTTGACCAAGATTAGGTTAAACTTCCACTGAATTCCAACCACATTGTACATACCCTTGACCTCATAATCTTGCATGGTCCTTGATTCAGTCTTGCAAAACTCGAGCCTCGAAGAACTTGCGATGAAACCAAATTACACCGGACTATTGAGGAAAAGAGGTCTCTGGAAAGTATGATAACTTGGTTGATTGATGATCCATCCAAAACTTTGATTGATCAATCCATTGAGCCTCTTAAAACGAACCCTAATTCACAAGTGAAACAAAACAAGAAAAAATCTAATCATTTGGTTAATTATGCATGGATGATTGACCTAGAATGCTCATGCAAATGATGATGCCATCTAAGGGGTAAAATTTGGGGTATGACAGTTGCCCCTATTTAAATAATTTCATCGGGTGACGTGAGTGATGATAATCCTCGTAAATCCTGGTGAAAGGTATTTAAATATAGAAAACCAATTTTTTTCCCTTAGATGCAATGTTATGCTAAGGACAAAAGGAACTATGCATATGTTGACATGCCATGAACTATAGCATGATGAAAATGATGGGTTGATAAATGCAAAATGTAGACAGAGCAAAAGCAAACAGGGATAACATCAACATAATAGTTAATAACTCACTAGGGATGACAACAACACTGGGGAAACTGAAACAAACTGAGGAAATCTAAAATGATTGAGCAACAGGTCTGAGCATGACCATGTGACACTTTAGAAGGAAGGGATCCTCACTGGAAGTTGAACCAAGAGAAGGTCTCCACTGGGGAATATCCAGAGCAGTTGATCAACAAGTTCAAGCAATGACTGGTTGACACTCTAAAAAGAATAAAGCAACCTCATTGGAAGTACAACCAAAAGATGGTCTCCAATAGAGGTATCTAGAATAATTGATCATCAGGTTCATGTATGACCGGATGACATTCTATAAAGAAAAAAGATCCTCAATGAAGGTAGAACTGAAAAGACAGTCTCCACTGGGGAAAGAAAATAAAACAAGACATTTAAAGTGATGGATCAATAGGTTCAAGCCATGACCGATTGACACTTTAGAAGGAAAGATCCTCACTGGAGGTTGAACCGAAAAGACGGTCTCCACTGGGGAATATCCAAAGCAGTTGATCAACAAGTTCAAGCAATGACTAGCTGACACTTTAGGACAAAAGATAGGACACAACCCTCAAAGCCTTAGGATTGGACCAAAACAAAACATCCTCATTGGAAGTAGAACCAAAAGATGGGCTCCAATGGGAAATAGATAAGCACCTCCACTTCGTTGGGGAGTAAAAGAGTCACAAGACATCACCGGGGAAAAGGGTGTCCAAAAATTCATTGGGAAACACACATCCACTTAACTTGGAGAAATATGAAGCCTAGGCAAGCTTACTAGGGATCTCACAAAAGAGATGCAGGCTGGTTGCTTTATGAGCAAATTTTCTCAAATAAAGAGAAAAAACATCAGAGTCATCATCCAATTTTTCTCAAAGAGATGTCATTTGATAGAAATAAATTGGATATAAGACTTGCTGAGGAATCATCACTTGTAATAGAATCCTTGTAAAGAGGGTAACTCAAATAAAGAGAAACCATTTGTAAGGTCTTCAACAAAATCCTTCTGACAGACTTCTAGGGGAATACCAATTGTAAATGAAAAAGGTTGAATAACACCAAAGACGAATAAGCTTCTCGGGAGAGATTGCCACTTATCGCCATAGAAAACAAGCTTCTCAAAGAGATTGCCACTTGTTATGAGAAAATTTGAAGGAAACACCAAAATTGGATAAGCTTCTCAGGAGAGACTGCCACTTATCACTGTAGAGTAATAGCAAAACAAGCTTCTCAAGGAGACTGCCACTTGTTGTATACAAAGGGTTGAGGAGAACACCAATAACGGATAAGCTTTTCAGGAGAGATTGCCACTTATCATCGCAAAAATATCAATGACAAAACAAGCTTCTCAAGGAGACTGCCACTTGTTATTGGGTGTAAGTTCCAAGGAGATGTTATAACAACCCTGCTGGAGAATAGATTTTGTCTTCAACGAGGATCTGTAAAAGATTTTTCCAACGAGACATAGTGCAAAATAAATGCACGCTTAAACTAGGTTCGACGACCTAATCAGGTTCAAAAGCAACATTTGCTAGGGACCAAAGTTCAATCTAGGAACAAGCTAGAAAGAAACAGTCAAACAAGACTCCAACCATTGAGGAATGAACTCAAATGGGGATTTATCTTATCCAAACATGGAAAAGATAAATGAAGCAACCATCATCCACGAGGATTGAACTCTGTGGGGAATTTAGAAAGGGTAGACACTTTATGCTTAAGGCTGACGACTCTATTAAGAGAGGAAAGACAACCCAGTCACTTGGGGGAATAAACGCCAAAGTGAACGAAACGGGTAAACACCAGAATGTTAGTGAAAATGCTCAGATGCCATGCATATGTATGAATGCATGTATGCCATGTTTATGCTTATGCTGACAAAACAGACACATGGAAGCAAACAAGAGATGAAATATATATCTCGACAAGGATACCCATCCAACTTCACCAGATAAGAACATCACTAGGGATGAACATGTAGAATCAGCAGTTCTACTCGAAGGTTTCAACCTTCTCTGGGGAGAAAAGTACTCTACTTGGAGGCATAACATCATGACTTCACTATGGATTGCCATCATGAGCCTGATTTCCTTGTTGGAAGAGGGAGATCCATGGGAAATTGCCAAGATCAGCAAAAGTAACAACTTACTAGGGAGTTGGCAAAAGATATTACAAGAACATTGTAGTTATGCACTTCAATTGCATAATTATCATCTTCAAGTCTCATCTACCCTAGATTACATGGTCTGTGAGAAAAAGCCATCAAGAGGATTTTACAGAAGAATTGGCATACAAGATGTCTCAATGTCTTCAAACTCTTAGAGAGATTCAACAAATCTCGACGTAATTGCCCCAGATTAACTGCACTTGCACAACAAAGTCCTCGAACTTATCCTTCAGACTATGGGAGTAACAACTAGAAAACAAACTTTCCCCTATTAGCTGGTTGATCTATAAAAGAGTTGCCCCAGATTAACTGTATTTGCACAACAAAGTCCTCGAACTGTGGGAGTAACAATTGGGAAACAGACTTGCCCCTGTTTGTTGGTTTTTTTTGTGTCCTTGCCTTGAAAGGAGTTGGGAAACATCTTTCCATAAGATGACCTCAAGAAGGCTTGCCCCAATATTCTGAACTTTGAAGAGTTTTGCCCCTAATTCACTAAATCTTGGAATGGTTGATTAACAAATCCTCCAACTTGGTTGCGCCAGGATGAGCTTCCTTTACCAAGTCAAATTCCCTAGCTGGCTGCATTTGTTGGGATTCCTTTGATATTGGGTTATCTTGCAAACTATATTGTTCATTAAAAATTGGCAATTTCAATGCAACATTCATGCAAGCTTTTGAAATCATAGTTTATTGATAAAACACACATTGGATTGATTCAATGATCAAAATGAAGAAGATCTAATCATTTACAAAATGATAGATGAAGTGATCAACACAAACCATTAGCAAAGATCATTAGGAGTCAGGTTATCCAACTTTGTTGTAGTATTCTTTCAAAACAACCTTGCCTCAATTAGGTATTTTAAAGGTTGTAACGTGGCTTGGTTCATGACTCATGAAACAAAGGATAAAGGCTCAAAGTTTGTTTGTCCCCACCCAATCTTCATTATGAAATTCAATCCTACGTTTAGTTAACCAAGTTACACATTCAGATTCCTATAGGCTAGGGATTGAACTGATGACAGCTAGTGATGGTTCATACACCTAGGACAGTCACTACTCCTTTACAACATTCGGTTGTTTTTTTTACCATCGAAGACTTTCATGGTGAGGATTTAAGGTCAACCTCTTTTTGGTTGTCATATAAACCTTTTTGTATAAGGAAAAGTCATGAGCTTCCCATCTTTCTTAGCTTTTGTCTTGAAATGGACTCGACTCATTCTTCGAGTAAGGATTTCTTAATGATAATTCCTTATTTATCACTTTGAGAACAACTTGTACGAAATTTGTTCACTTGATTTAAAAGAGTTGACAGGTGTCTTGCATGAAGCTCTTGCATTCGAATGTATAACCAAGTTAAACCGAGAACTACCCTGCCCCAGGTTTAAGATTTAAGGGTTTTTTTATTCCGAAAGAAAATAACTACTTCTAGGCTCAAAGTGGTTGACTAGAGATTAGCTCCTTATTTCTCCAGTATTTGGGGATTGAAACAATGCCTTACATCATCGGTAAAGTTTAATTGAAAGCATACAAACAACAGTTATGGGTATAATATTTTCGTCATCCTCCCCAATCTTTGTTTAAACAACAACTTGGTAAAGATATTGGATGGAAAAATATTCTTTTGCTTTTTATGACAATTAAAGGAAATGAGTGGATACGAATGGATTAATCCAAAGGATGCATAAACATTTCATTAATTTCGTCAATTCAATAAACAAAAATGCTTACAAGCAGACATGAAATAAAAAAAAGCAAGGAAAATACAACTGGAGATACTGAAATAATCAAAAGACAGCCAACTTTGGAGAATTGACTTCACCAGACTTCAATTTCCAAGTCCAAACAGGGGAACACCTTTGTCTTTTGATTTCAGGAATCGAGACATTAGCATTTGGCTTACCTTCTTGAAGTTTCAGCAACTCCAACAAGCTTTGCAATCTCAGCTTAAAATCCTTGCACTTTTCAACTGGATGCCCTATTGTCCCAGTACGGTATCCACATTCAACTTCCGGGTGATCTTCCTCGAGGATCAAATCTTTGTCATAGATCAACTCTTGCATAAAAGATCCTAACGCTAGGCAAGTATCCAGGTCGTGCCCTTCATCCCCTTTGTGAAACTCATAAATCAAGTTCGCGTTGTGCCATGGTCCTAACATAGGGTTGAGAGGTCGTGGAGTCACTAACGAGTTCTGAATCAACAACGAATAAAGGTTGCTCAGTGGCATAAGAATTGGCTTGTAGAGAGCCTTATTCCTTTTGACAGGATTCTTCTTCTTGTTCCTGGTCTGGCTTTGAGAACCTTGAGGGGAAACAACCACTGGATATTGAGATGCTCTTCTGGTAGCCACCTGATGAGGATGGCATTTTGGCGTAGGCCCAAATGCTGGTTGACACGAAGTCTCCGTGCGGGAGTATCCTTGATATGGAAAAACCACGGGAGGTGGTGAAGTGATAACTTCTCTGGATGCAACAGGGTAAGAGTGCCCCCTCTTTCTTCATCAAGTTCTGCAAAGTCTCCAAGACCCAGTTCATCTGACTTTTGAGAACTCTGATCTCCTCCTTCAGGGCTTCTTGACCTTTCAAAAGCTCATTCATCGTCACCATTTGTCCAGAATGCGTGCTAGGTATCCTCTAGAGATAAGAAGAAGATCATAAGACTCAAGGCTGAGAAATGCAAGCGAGATGCAAATGTAATGACATGCACGTGCAACGTAAATGCAAGTTAAATAATTCTCGAAAAAACTCAAATATAATTGCAAACATTAATAGTAGTTTTAGCAGAAAACTTCATTCATTAAAGATTACAATTTCCAAAAGGTCGACAATGTTTAAAAACAGTATCACCAAATACAAATGGAAATTGCAACAAAAGGATGAAGCAAACAAACATGTTGCAAGCTTTAGGGAATCAACTACAGTAAATTTAAAATGAGCTTCAACTTGCTACCCACTTGTAGGAAGTCATCTTTGATCTGATTTTGAATGTCCTTCTGAACCGACAAACACCCTTTAGGGTTAACATCACAATCATCAACTTCTGAACGACGATCCTTAATCAAACCAACCTTTACCAACTTTGCATGAAAGGTTTGAAGCAGGGTTTTAATCTCATCAACATCAAGGATCAAAGTCTCACCATATGCCTCGTCCACAACATTAACTGCCCCATGAGTGGGAAAAGGATTGTTCCTAATATTAGGCTAAGAATCACCAAAAGACAAAATATTCTTCTCCACCAAATCCCTTACAATATGTTTCAAGGCAAAACAACCTTCCAAATCATGGCCTGGCGCGCCTTCATGGAACACACAATGAGCACTGGAATTGTAAGAAGGTGGAAGTGGATCAGGGGGTGGACCCAATGACCTCGTAGTTATTAATCTTGTTGCACCAAATAAGGATATAACTCTGTAAATGTCATAGGAATGTGAGGAATAGGAGGCCTACCACTCTGTCTTCTATTTGGAGCATTCTGACGAGAAGCTTGAGTCTGTTGTGGTTGATATTCAAGAGTGTTGGGCGCTCGTTGATAGGTCGGCTATTGATGAACCGACTGGTAAACAGGCGCCTGTTGCATGGGCTGGTACACAAGAACTTGGTTATTGAATGCGGGAGTGACGACGACCACATATGATTGTTGAGCATATTGAACTGGATACAGAGGATGCTAAACATAGCTCTGTTGAGGTTGTTGAGTATGCTTCCAAGGCTGATTCTTCTTTTGGCTTATCAACACAACACTGGTCTCTCCTTCTTTTTTCTTATGAAAATTGTTGGAGGGTTTACTGGTATTATTGATGCTTGAACTACCAGCTCCACTAGTCATTTTTCCATTCTTCATACCAATATCTACTTTAATGCCCACAACCACAATATCGGAGAAGTTAGCAGACACACTACTTATCAACCTTTCATAGAACTCTGGTCTCACAGTATCCACAAACCAATCAGCTAGTTCCTTTTCTGTTAAGGGTGGCTCTACCTGCGAAGCCGCTTCCCTCCAACGCTGAGCGTATTCCTTAAACGACTAGGAGTTTTTCTGAGACATACTCAAAAGTTGTCTTCTATCTAGATCAAGATCCATATTGTACTTGTAATGCTTAATGAAAGCATCTGTCAAGTCTTAGAAACTGTGGATACGAGATTGGTCCAAACTTAAGTACCATTTGGCAGAGGCACCCTTCAAGCTATCCTGAAAATAGTGAATCATCAGCTTGTCGTTGTCAACATAGGCAGCCATCTTTTTGTAATACATGATCAGATGGGTTCTAGGGCAAGTGGCACCCTCATATTGGTCAAAACTTGGACTCTTGGACTTCGGTGGAATAACCAACCCAGATACCAAACACATCTCTCTTGCATCAACACCAAATATTTGATTGCCTTCCATGGCTCTCACTCTCCTTTCAATAATCTCAACATTTTCTCTCAGCTTTTCATGTCGCTCATCCCCCTCTTCGGACATGTCGGGAATGTCATAGACTTGATTTGCATCATGGAAGTAAGGACGCACTTGTGTTTGTACGACATCTGGTGCAGAGGTAGGAACTGCTTGAGGAATTTTAGAAGTCAGAAGAATAATTTATTGAGGCAACTGTTGAGTGGTTTGCGCTGTGAATGGTGGTGGTACGAAACCAAAAAGAGGACCATAAGGAGGTACATTAGTGGTAGTAATTGTTATAGGTGTAGGATCCACTGTTATGTTGACAATCTCAGAAACCACGGTGGTCTGAGTGTCTATCTTTGCACGTATAACCTGCAACATCTCCATAATATATCCTACGTTCCCACGTAGGTCTTCCAATTCACCACTAACTCGCTCGATCTCCACATTCTGCTCTTCCATTCTTCTACGAGTTTGAGCTCTGGTGTGGTGGAGGATTTAGTGTGAACAGCCAAATGAATCTTGTGCAAAAGAAACTCCAAACCTCTTCTTCAACTCCTGGGACCTTGCTTAAGGTTGTCTATCTTTTTTTCTCAACAACTTCTATAAGGAAACAAACACGGGTCTTACAAAGGGAAACTGGTTAATGAAATCATTTTCTGAATCAACTACTATAGACAAGATGTTTGCAACTAAATCTCTAAGTTCCCTGAAGACTTATTTTTGAAAATGAATCCTTATGGATGCATGAATGTATGAATAAAGGTATGCATAAACACGTGTACATAGATATTCACATATTGACATGTATACAGGCAAACAAACAAGGGCCTAGGTTTGAAGATCACGAGCGTGAAGCCATGGTCTACCCATCCCAAAAGGTGTGTACTAAGGGTTCTTGTATCTACAGAACTGGGTTCTAAATAGTGCCCAAAGTCAACAACTCATCTTTCGGATATTATCGGCATGCCAATTAACCCAGGAACCAATAATATTCTCAAGAGAGTCTCGTCTGAGTGTAGTATCGTGTATCAAATACTTTGGGTTTACACCCTCATAGTCATCGCACTACATCCTAACAAGGGCAAAGTGGGGTAAAAACGTAATCTAAAGCTCCTCAGTATCACAAGCTCCTAGGTTAAAAGTAATAGTACATTCATGATGGCTCATTCAACACTATTACTCCCAAGAGGGCCTCAACTGAGCGGGGGATTCTCAAGTCAACTCCTTCGGGATTAAACTCCCTCGAAGTCTCCTTGACTATACCCACCATCCTATCATAAGTGCACTCAAGTCTGGGTATATGACTTATCCTCACCACTCAAGGTAACAACCCTGCATACAAAAAAACCCAGGCACAACAGATATATACAGATATTTACAAATATACAAGTAAGCAAACATATAAAATAACACAAATGCAAACATGATAGGCTTAACCCTCTTAGGGGAATTGATACTCCCCAGTGAAGTCGTCATTTCTGTTGTAGTGAAAATCAGATATCAAGCTATTGAATTAACTTGAATCACAAATCATAAATTTCACCACTAAGCTTTGATTTATCCAAAGGAAAGGGTAAAGATCAAAGAAAACCCTAAGTGTGCTATGTAACAACAAAGCTAAGAGAATCTAAGGTACGGGGGTTGGTTATACCTAGGGAAGGTGTTAGAGTCCTGAGTATTTGTAGTACTCTACAAGAACCTCTTGTTAGTATTTATGTTATGTTATTGTTTGCTTGCTAATGAAAGTGCTAAGGTAAAGACCTAGGGTATATACAAAGTATACTCGCCAAGACATCGCATCTTGTGCTTACGTATCCTGACTAGGATGGAATTAGAGCATTCGTAGTTCACCTCACTATGAGTGAGGAACTCTTGACTACGGTCAAGGTTCCAAGGGGAAGGTAAGCGTTCATAACCATGACACTTACATAGAGTGCAGAGACTCTATTCCTAAGGCTAGGATAAAAGGGAAGGTAAGTGTCCACGACAAGACACTGACATAAAGCACGACGAATCTAATCCTAAGGCTAGGATGAAAGGGAAAATAAGTGTCCGTAGAAAGACACTCACATAGAGTACGACGACTCTAATCCTAAGGCTAGGATGAAAGGGGAAAGGTAAGCAAAGCTAAACTATCCTAAGTATGACATGGCGATCAACAGGAGGGGACCCTTTCCTTTGGAAACAGGAGTAAGCAACAACGAGAGGCAAAGGATGAAGTTTTAAGCAAACAACATAATAACCATGAGCGAATGGTGATGAGCACGAAACAATGAAAAGAGATAGTCGGTGCAAGAATCGAGATCGAAAACTCAAATAGAAACAATCAAGTATCTAAGGGGAGGGACCAAGTCATATATCAATAAGTTAGTAGTCAAGAAAATTAGTGAAGATTAAAATAAAAAATAAATCCTACATATTCCCATTCTAAACATGATTTAAAATTTAAGGATTAATCTAATAAGAAAATATTTTTTTGAGTTTTTTATTATGTTTTGAAAATAAACTAATTAACAACATTTAGAAAAAAGGAAAAAACTTTAATTAAAAATAATTAGTTATAGTTAATACAAAAATTAGGTAAAGATAGAAAAGCGTGGGGGGTGTGAGTAGATTCACTTGAGCTTGTGAGCCCAATCAAGGCTATCTCAAAAACTGACAAAAGAAAAATAAAAGAAGGACATGGGCTGGGGCGGGTCATGATGACCCGGGTTTACAATACAGGGTTGAACAAAAAGTAAGACCTAAATGATAGTAAAAAAGAAAAACGGCTGTTGCAGAAAAGAAAGGGATACACGATCAAAACACATCCTTCGTTTTCTCTCCAAACGCAGTTCAGTTTCCATAGACCTCGCTCTCTTTCGTGATCAACCCTCAATCGTGTTTCCTTTCCGCAACCGCATACTCTCTCTATGTTCTCGATTTGCCCTATCATGCATTTCTTCATCTTCTTATTTTGCAAATTAAACTCTCAACCTTCTTATTATACTCTCTCTTAACCACAATGTATGAAAGCTGCTTCTTCTTTTCGAAAGCCAATTTGAAGAACACAAGGAAAAAAACGTTTTAATTCGTCGCGGCAAATCGTAAATGGAACAAGGTTTCAGAATAAAACGAAAGTGGATTGGACGAAATGATAAGATTGAAACTAAACGTACCGTCACGTCTCCAAAAACCAACCTTCAAATTGTTCGCTTCGTCTTGAGCTCATTCACGTTCTTATTCGCCTCAGGTCTGATTTATCCTTCTTCTATCTTGTTTCCTTCGTTCTCAACCTCTCTCTGTTCTAATTTTGCAATTGGTTGTGGTTATGTGGTGATTTTGCTGTTTTGCAATGATTGTTTAAAATGGTGATGGTATTGAAGGAAAAAATGGTGTTGAAGATGGCACATTGGTGGCACGGTTAGAGATGCTCAAGAAAGACGGTGAGAAGGTGTCATGGTTGATTAGAAAAATCAGGTGCGAGCTCTTGTTTGTGTGTTCTTCTGAGAGTGAAGGGAGAGTCTAGTATGAAGTCTGAGTTGGAGATTTTGAAGATGATAGAGTGATGAATTTTGAAAGGAGGCCAGTTGTGGCTTCTGTGTTTGTAGTTTTTTCGAGTGGTGAAGAAGAAAAGAAAAACCGGTTTTGTTGAAAACTTCCTTCCCTCTTCTCTTTTTTCGATCTCCCTTTTCTTCTTACTGCCTTTATGATTTCTCCTCTTCCTCTTTAAAACACAAACTCAAAAACCCTCAAGTTGTCTTGTATTCCTGATGAATCCTTTTCATTTGTAGGTCTGTCGGTATTGGTGCAGGTTCATTGTTTTGGCAGTAAGTGTAGGTTTTCATGTTTTGGTGAAAATTTTGTATATGGTTTTGGCTGTGGTGCCTGAAGTATATAAAGTTCGGATTATGCAGGTCGCAGGATTATGCAGTGTATTGATGTGTAGAATTTGGAGTTTTATGGTGCAGTTAGAGGTGTCAATTTAGGGGGCTGGGGCCTAAATTTCAAGGCCCCCAAAAATAGAAGGGCTCAAAATTTTAAAAATAAATGAGCCCCAAAATATGTAGGCCTCCTAAATTAAGAGCCCCTAAAATTTAAGTAGGGCCTCAAAGCCCCAACATTTTCAAAACTTGACCTTTTTTTTTTTTTAAATAGATTTTTTCAATCAATTTTTTTAAAATCGTTTTTTTTTTAATTTTTGGAAAAAATCGTTTTTTTTTATTTTCAGAAAAAAAATCAATTTTTTTTTTATTTTCGAAAAAATCAATTTTTTTTTTATTTTCGAAAAAAATCGGTTTTTTTCATTTTCGGAAAAAATCGTTTTTTTATATTCGGAAAAAATTGAGTTTTTATTTTTGGATCGATTTTCTTTATTTATGAAAAAAATCGGTTTTTTTCATTTTCGAAAAAAATCGGGTTTTTTTTTATTATAAAAAAAATCGGTTTTTTTTATTTTTGGAAAAATCGGTTTTTTTTCATTATCGGAAAAATCGTTTTTTTTTTATTTTCGGAAAAAATCGGTTTTTTTTTTTATTTTTGGAAAAAATCAGTTTTTTTTTATCTTCGTAAAAAATCAATTTTTTTTATTTTCTGAAAAAAATCGTTTTGCTTAATTTTCGGAAAAATCGGTTTTTTATTTTTTTGGGAAAAAATCGGGTTTTTTTTTTATTTTCGAAAATAATTGGCTTTTTTTTTTCTTCTAAAAAAACTGGTTTTTTATTTTCGAAAAAAATTGGAGCAGGTCAGCAGAAGGTTTGGAGGGTAGTGTTTGTCATTGTGCAGTGTTGTTGTCGTGTTGCTTTCATTTTGCAGTTTCGTACAATTTTGCAGCAGGTCTTGGGGTTGTAGTGATGTAGTTGGTAGTAACACGTTTTGATTTGTAGAATTGTTTCATAGGCCTCTTGTAAATGAACTTCCCTTTTAATTGTAACTTGGGCTTGAAGAAGTTAGAAATTGGTAACTTAAAATGAAATTGGGCTTTGGAACATTGGTGACCCATTCTTTTTTTGTTTGTTAATGGACTTATTGACTATTATATGTACTTCCACTTTGCCATCAAATAACTTGAACTTTCCACATGAACAACCTTTGAAATCACTGTTGGCCATCTTGGAACTCTTAAATCTTGAATAATGATGATGAATGAAACTTGCAATTCTTTGATTTGAATTTCTAATTAAAACCAAATAAAATCTGGAAATGGTCCCTGAGAAATAAGAACATCCATAAACTAGCCTTGCACTTTGAATGAATTGGAGTCTTGAATCAACATGAATTCAACTGACCTTGCCACTTGAATAATGCTAAACCAAATCTTTCACCATGAACCAAATGAACAATAATATGCCTTGAAATCAGAAGATAATGACTTGTGATATGAACTGCAATGCAACTGCACAAAACCTTAACTGAAGAATGAACCATGAAACATTATGAACTTGACACAACCTTGGTAACTTGGTAATGAATCAAACCACTTATTTGACCAAGATTAGGTCAAACTTCCACTGAATTCCAACCACATTGTACTCACCCTTGACCTGATAAGCTTGCATGGTCCTTGATTCAGTCTTGCAAAACTTAAGCCTCGAAGAACTTGCGATGAAACCAAATTATACCAGACTATTGAGGAAAGAAGGTCTCTTGAAAGTATGAGAACTTGGTTGATTGATGATCCATCCAAAACTTTGATTGATCAATCCATTGAGCCTCTTGAAACGAACCCTAATTCACAAGTGAAACAAAACAAGACAAAATCTAATCATTTGAATTTTTATGCATGGATGATTGACCTAGAATGCTCATACAAATGATGATGACATGTAAGGGGTAAAATTTGGGGTATGACAAGAGTCGTTCATAAGCAATCCTGCTTTTAAGACGGGCGTTCCTCTCTACCAAGTGAGCAATTATTTCTTTAATTTTGAGGGATTTCTCACCATGAGCAATCCCTTAGAGTATTTCCTGGTCAACAACATCCTGAGTTAGAAGGTTTTCAGACGAATCCAATGAAGCTTTCTGTTGCTTGATTTCAGCAATCTTTTGTTGAGTTCATCTATTTGAGCCTGATAAGTTGAGATTTCCTGGTCGAAGGCATGATGTTTGTCAAAATGTTCCTGGCTCTTGGCCTCAAAGTCATTCAGCTTTTTCTCACAAGCTTCGCTGAAGTCCCATTCCAATCTTATCTGGTTTGACTTCCTCTTGATTTGAAAGTCAGTGTTTCGTCGATGTGAGAGATCCTTGACAAGTTGATTGAAAAAGGCCTCGAACTCAATTAGTTATTGAGCCGCAGAATCAGGAATGTTGTATTGAGAGATTTCGTCGAGAAGTTTGAGAACATCCGCCCCCAGAGTAACTTCCTCTTCGACAACAGCCAAAATTTCACTCTTAAACAAATATGTTTTGAGTTGTTGGAGTTTGAGGGTAACAGAAGCATCCATGTCCAGCATAGGAGTGGGAGTCGAGCCAGAGGTTTGAGCACCAGCTGACACCTGTTAAAGTCTTTTAAGGCTTCGTAAAGTCTCAGCTGGGTTCTTCTGCTTCATAGCCAGAACTTCTTCTTGACTAAGGGAGCTGTTGGAACTAGTGTCTTGCAATAGTGGGTTGAGGGCACCTTCTGTAGAAGCTTTTTGATTCGAATTGCCTTCGACAGGCATGTTGCCAGCAACAGCAGTCGAAGGCTCCTGATTTGCATCATTGTGTGTGTCGGGATCCGGATTATCTTCGGTCGAAAAGCCTTGAAAATCATCATGTTTTAGGGGACTCAAGGGGTTTGAAGTCTCCATCAGATTCTCAGCAGGTAGTCCCTAAAGAAAGAATTCAAAGTCAATATCAAGGAATAACTCACGAAGTTAGACAACGAAAATGTTCAATACCTCAGAAGTCGTGGGTTTGGGAGGTGAAGTTGGAGTTGTATTTTCATGACCAATAGATTTGGAGGCCGAAGTGAGATTGTCGGGGCCAGAGGTTTTGTCACTCGAAGAGAAGATTTTCGAAGCTGGTTTCTTAAGCAAAATATTTCTTTTCTTCTTAGCTTGAGTGACCTTATTATGCATCGAAGCCTTAACAGAAAAGAAGATTTGAGAGTGAGCATTGCTATCAGAAGCTTCACCTTCAGCAGATGGCGCGTCTTCAGAGACCTAAGCAATAAGAGACGTAAGAGGTCTGTCAAAGTGAACATCTTAAGACACTAAAACACATCATACCCGTGGTTTCAAAATTAAAGATGCCTTTGTCTTTTTTAGAGGTTTGTTTGGGGCTGAAGCCAAAGTCGGAGAACGCTTTCGACCCTAGAAAACAAGTATGAAAAACAGCCAGTTCATTCTGCTTCTGAACAAAATAAATTCGATGAAGCAGTGTTTACCTTCTTTGGCTAAGCCTCGTCGATGTCAATAGTTTGGGTGGTTTCGACGAAAGCATCCGTCGTCGGCTTTGCAGTTGGTAGTTTGCTTTCTAGAGCGGAAAAAGCTTCAATTAAATTTTGGAGGAAATTGGAGCTGGAAAAATACTGGCGCTGGTATTCAGACCACCATTTGTCGAATTCCTTGGTGGTGAAGAAGGAATGTTGAAACTTGAACACAGGAAGTTCAAGGTGCTGGGTCATCTTGTGAAACTTGAGGCAGGCCACGTGGCCGTTAGCGTTCAGCTGTCAACCAGTCCACATAATGTCAGTTGAATGGGACACTAAGGACTTTGGCAGCATTTGGCTCAGACCAAATTGTCGAGCCACCAAGTTGGGTTGGTAATTCATGAACCCATACCCCTTCGACCCAGATTCGATTCTGAAAAATAGCATCGTGGAAGTCAGAAATGCTCTCCACACAACATTCGACTGCGCTGCAGATTTTGGAGAAACCCCAGGAAAAGGATCCCTAAACCAAGTCAGACCAAAGCTTCGATCCACGAAGGGAGCCATGGCCGAAACAAAAGTGGTGGCTTCCACAAACATATTAATATACTTCATAAAAATGAACATGTTATGGGTTTCTTGTCGGGTAGTTAAGGCAAGCCTCATGCCCTCAATAGGTCGACTCTATGTCAAATACATAATACGCTCCAACACAGGAGCGCCTAGTAGATATTCAAAGGTGGCGTTAATGCAATGTTGCAGTAGCCATATGGGGCCCAACAAATTTAAGGCTTTAAGAGTTGCGTGAAAGAGTTTTAGCTTCAGAGAAGCAATGCCCAAAGAATGATAAAGGGACGCCAACAGAAGTTTTCCCAAGGAAACCTATTGACCCTTATGTATCTGGGTCGCTAAACCAATATAGCTCTTAGTTATCTGCAAAGAGCCAGGACATTAGACATAGTAGGAGAGCCAAAAAGTTAAGAAAGCAATGTGTTCCTTGTCGAAAACTTCCTCAGAATCTTGGACATGGTGGTCTTCGATGTAATGTTTGAGACTTGCGTGATTGAAATAAAAAGTATTTTCAATCGAAAAGAGTTGGGTAGAAAGTTTCACCCAAAGGTGAGAAGCTAGTAATGGGTTCCACATCTAACAACATAGGTGTTAACATACCACAATGAAGTTGGAAGGTTTTAGTCGAACCTTCCCAAAAATAAATCGAAGCAAGCAACATGCAGGGATTGACTTTGTGGGCATGTCTCGATATCTGGATGGCGTCGAAGATGCCAGCTATTTTCCATTGTTCTTGACGTTTGCTTTGAACCCTGTCGAGCCAGGCCAAGTAATCTTTGTTGCCAGGAGTAGGCATCGACCGAAAAACCCTTGCATTTGGATCCATGAACTTCAAGTCGGGAGAACCCTTCTTTTCGAAAGCAGGTGGAATAGAGGAAGTATAACAAGGAATGTATTCTTGAACCTTTTTTGGGTGTGTCCTTTCATCTAGATATGACCCATGGAAGGCAACAAGTTTCTCAGCAACAACGAAAGGAATAAGCATTTGTCACTGCCAGTTCTCCACCATAGATTTGTCAGTTGATAGTGGTTGAGGAATGGTTTTTTAGACCCTTTTCTTTAGTAAGGACGAATGCTATAGAATTGTTACCAGTGTTGTGAGTGGTAGAAACCATGACAATGCGAGGGAAAATAAGAAAAGCAAAGAAAATTGTGTTTCACTGAAAGTTGCAGAAAACGAGTGCAAAGAAGATGGAAAGAAATGAAAGATGTGGAAGGAGTATTTATAAGCAAAAAACTCAAACTATAATGATAGCTAAGTGGCAGTCGACGATAGTTTGTGACTGTTCCGTTCCACTGTAGTAGGAAAGCTAGTGGGAGTAGCTGAGAAATCCACGATCTAGGGAATAACCGAAATCATGATGAAAAGTGATGGAGTATTCCTTGGAAATCGTGACGCGGAAAGTTGTTATCATTACACGTGATGTCATCATATTGGACATAAAGTCGAAATTTGGCAAGAATAAAACGTCATTTCTCAATCGAAGATAATCTCGATCGAAAAATGCCTTTTAGGGGGCAATTTGTTAGCTAGCAAATTTTGACTATGGGAAGAGAAGTGAGTCAAAGGGAGAAGCTTTGCATCATAAACGAAGAAGCGTCGAAGTAGGCCGACGTCGCCGAAGAGGTTCGACGGACAAGACATGAAAAAGGACATAAGGGATCAGTCAAAGCAAGCTCGACGGACAACTCTTCAGACTGAAGTCGAAGCAAGCTCGACGGACAACCATTCTGACTCAGAACGTGGGGAAGTTACACACGAAGTGGGGAAGTTAAAATAGGCAAGTTTTGCAGCTAATGAGAACGTGGGGAAGTTACACACGAAGTGGGTGTGCATGGGTGGACGCGTGGCAAGCTGCGAATAGTCAACAACAAAGCAGCGATTATTTTTTATGTCTATTTAAGTAGAATTTAGTTTCAGTTTAAGGAGTCACATTTTGTAACATTGCAAAGAAAACACTCAAAGTATCAGCGTCTAAGAGGAATGAGTTATTTCTACACAAATGTATGCACGTGTACAACTTATATTCAAGCAATTTACTTCATAAGTTTATTTTTGAATTCACTTTCCTTTCCAGTTTTTGTCTTGTTTTTCCCATTTATTTGTCTTGGTTGCACGAATGCAGATTCATATAGTCCCTTGTCTACTGTTTCAAATCCAAACACTTAAATTACTATTCCACACTTAACACTAAGTCTAGGCTTTTGTAGCCGATCCTGCAAGTAACCTTTAATAAGAGGCTAGAGATTGTTCGCCAGAAATCCGGTCGAACATCAGTTTATTTATTTAAGTGAATTCTCGCCTCCTTTGCTTTAATGTTGTCCGCCATGGACATCTTGCAGATAATTAGGATTAGAAGTTGTTGTTGTGAGTGGAAGATATCTTTTGAAGTTATTTCCATTTAATTTTGTTGTTTATTTAGTGGCCATGCTCTGATCATGTAACATTGGGGTTGGGATGCGTATTTTAATTGTTGAATTCGAATTAATGTTTTTTAGGAGTTTTTATTATGTTATTTTGAAGTTGAGAACAAACATGATTTTGTTGAGTATTTTAATTTGAATTTTCATTGCTATTATAATAAAGTTGAGATGTTTTGAAGCTGGTAACACTTTAATCAGTGTATAATGCTTATTATATAAGTTTCAAGGTTAGGGTATTACAATAGTGATATAAGAGTAGGTCGTGAAGGTGCGAGAAAGACACAAGAAAGGGGGGTTTGAATTGTGTATTTACTCTTTAACAACTTTTTGCTTCTTTTCGTTAAGGCGCTGAGATAACATCAGAGTTCGTTGAGAGACTCTGACTTGCAAAGTAACATTCAGACTTGCCTTGCATGAAGAATAAGAACCAAAGAGAGTCTGAATGTTGTGTGCATCATTCAGAACTTGCAGAGCGGAAGCTTATCAGAGTTGCAAGGTTCAAACTTGCTTATGTAAGGTTCTGACACTCAATATAGAAACATAAACAAAGACATTAAGCATAAGAGTAAAGGACACACGATATATCCTGGTTCACCACAAAGGCTAATCCAGTCCACCCCCCTCAGGTGATTTCGCCTTGAACACAAGGTCTTAATCCACTATAATCAATCTCGATTACAGATGCACGGGCAACAACCGGTGACTAACCACTTGCACAGCCGCACTGTGACTAACATGCAATGAACCGTTTAGGGATTCAACTTAATTAATATAACAAACATTGACCTAGAGGTTCCAATCTCGCAAGATCTACTGCTAGGCTTTCACAGCTAGACGTTCAGGGATTCATCGCAATGAATATAACGCTACTGGCCCTATTTCAGGCTTTTCCCACAATGACATCTCGCCATTGTCTTCTCGAGTCTCTGGTCACACTGACCACTCAAGGAATCCTAATTCACCAAGAATTAGTTATACAGGAGATTACAATAATGCTTCTTAACAAGCATATTACTCTTAAGTTTAAGTACAAAGAACACACAAGTGTTCAAGCAAGATGTGAGCAACAACTCCTTGCTATCCTAAGAAACTACGAAGATGTATAATGATTTAACAGTTGTTGACATCTTGTAGATCTTCTTCTTCTTCGTCTTCTTGGGTGAGCGAGCTTTGAGCAACAACTCCTTGCTTCATATCTTCAATGTAGCGTTGACGAGAAGGTGGTTGATGACTTTACTGATTTGGAATGATGTCTTCTTCATCAACAGCTTCTGTACCAATTGATTGTTACTGTGTTAATTTATGATCTTAAGCTTCAACAACAATGGCCATGTGTAAATGGTGATAGCTTTTGATATTTAAGTGTTACAACGAGAACTCATCGTTGTTGCTATCTTCACACAATGACTTTGATCAATTCTCCATACATGGACTGAATCGATACCTTCAGAAGCGTTTACTCCTTTATTTTTATAGCCCAGTAGAAATATAGCCATTTGAAATACTGTTGGCTGTTAGAAAAGAGACGTTGTGTAATAATTAGATGTACTGACACATCTCCTTTTTACTGTGGGAGAAGTGGCGGGATATATCTTCTTGAGCACTGTGTACAGTTGTTCACAACGGTAACATTTGACTTCCAAACTTCAAAGGCTTCTGATGATAAATTAATGAAGCATGAGTAGAGCCTTCTTTAATAGGATATCTGATACGTCAAGTCTTCTGTCAATTGAAGAAGTCCATTAGGAATCAGTCTTCAGAACTTCAGCACTTGTCTTTAAGAACATTATCCTTTACTTCTTCAAGTTTTTCGAAACTTCAGAACTTGTCCATTAGGAATCCATCTTCAGAGTCTTCAGCACTTGACTTTTGGAACCGTAAACTTCAGAACACATAAGCCTTTAGATTCTTTCTGCACTTGGTCTTCAGAGCCTTCCGCCTTCAGAACTTCAAGTCATGAGAATCTTCAGCACTTCGGTTCTATTCTTCAGAAGCTTCGCAATCTTCCGAATCTCGACCACTTTCAGAGTGCATCTACAAGAGCATTGCAACAACAATATCAACATCCTTGGATCTGGCTGATCACGATCAGATACAGAAGCGTTCTTGCTTTTTTCGACTTGTGTCACACATAGTAACTTCGCATATTATCAATTACGCACATCTGACTGGTGCTTGTTGGATCTAATATCTTCTATGATTATGATCTGCACACAACACACGTTATAACACAAAATAGTTCTTTCACAAATACGTATTGTTATCATCAAAACATAGATTGACTTGTAGAGACAACTCTGGCTCTCACAATCTCCCCCTTTTTGATGATGACAAAACCAAGTATTTTGATTGAACATTTTATACAAGGTAATCACCAAACAAACATATTCAGAGTCTGGAACAACAGCTCCCCCTGAATGTGTTAACCTCAAAGTTTTATCTGTGATCATCTAGAATCTTATATGATCCAAAGATATACAGAATAACAACTTGAGTTGCCAGAACTAAGAATAGAAAAGGATTACTTCTCTATTTTGTCTATAAGAAGAACAGAGAGTCTTTAGCATCTGGACTAGTTCATCAGAAATTCCATCTTCAGATCTTCAGAACTCAGTTCCTTTGTAGTCATATCAGAGCTTATAATCTTCAAAGACATCTGAAGCATTTCTACTTTTCAGCAGATTCATTTAAGCACAAACAGAACAGTTCTTATCTAATACCATAACATCGCTATTCATCAGAGACAGACACTGTCTTTTGAGAAACTCCCCCTGAGTTTTAGACTTTGTGAAGATTTTAGATTTTGCAATTGAATCTTTTGGGTAGTCTCCCCCTAATTTCCATAAGTCAGATATTGGGATCTTCAGAATCGTAATTCAGGAATATGAGTTTTTAATCACCAATATGGATCATGACTTTTTCAGGGTTTGACTTCTGAACACAGGTCTTCATCTCAGAACCTTGTTACTGTCACAACTCAGTGGTTCATCAAAGCTTGATTTTTTATTAGATACCAATTAAAGGTTAATTTTTGTGATCAATCAACGCTTAATTCTGAAACTGGTACACATGTTTTAATCTTAGTCTGATACTGAGTTATACCAGAGTATGTTGTGGCTGATTCCAACTGAAGGAATTCTTTTCATACCACTTGAAGGGATTTCCTTAGTGTGCTAAAATTCATACCAATGAAGGTATTTTGATAATAATTCACAGCTTTGCTCTGATTGATATTACTGCAGATTGAGTCTGATACCAATCTTTATGTATACTTAGTCTGATTACCAAATGTTGATTTAGTTTGAAACCAAATCATTTTCTTCTTAATTGGTTCTTGGTAGACATCATAACTACTTCTTGTTGGATCTTCAATCTGGATCTTCAGACAGTTCTTTGACTTCTGATTTGCACAGTTCTTCTGAATAAGCATCTTGAGATGTATACTTTGTCTTGACTGCTTTCAAAGTTTCCTTCTTCTGATTCTTCATTCTGAATCTCATATTCTTAGACAGCTTACAGCTTCCGAACCAAGTGAGACAGAGATCATGATAAACTATGACTTTTAGACAGTTCTCAACTTCTGAACAATACTGGGTAGATCTGATTCTGAACACACGTTCACGAAGTGTACAACTTTTATCATATGACCAACAGTTTATAAGAACTTCTAACAGAGTTCTTCTTTCTTAACATGTTCTTAGAATGCCTAGTGATCTTGTTTAGAGTTCCTCGGTTAAACATCAAACAACAAACGTTAGTAGTAACGCATTTTATATGACTGATTACTTGTTTGAGTTGCATTCTTTTCCTTTAAGATTTCTTTCTTTCCAATCAAAATCATATTATATTTCTCCCCCTTTTTGACATCATCAAAAAGCTTAGAGCGTCTTAGCATTTAAGCATATGAATATAGATATGATAAGGAACAGTTCTAGTGATCAACATCGTTAGAGATTAGTCATAACATTTTCTTAATGGATACTTAGATGGAAACTTTAACTCAGAACCACAAAATAGTTTTAAAGCATAGGTTAGACTTAATCCTAAAGGTAATCAAAACATAGACCTAATGAGGATAGGTTCCTAAGGATTAGACTAATAGGAGCCTAATGATGAAGAAGATGAGAACGAGCTTTCAGAACCATTTGTTCTTGAGGCATGCAACTTTTCTTCTGCTTGAGTAATTGCCAACCTCTTGCTCTTCACAATTTCCTCTGAGATCCATTCATGGAACTCACTCCAGATATTTCTTATTTCCATGGGGTCTGCACAGGAACTGGAAGCATCCACTAAAATTTGGATTTTTGTGATTGCATTATCCTTAAAGGATGTTAATGCATCATTCATCGTTTTTGATCTTTTTGATGAAGGTTCTCCATCATCATTAACCTTCTGCTTCTTACCTATTCTATTCCAATCTGAGAGCTCTTAAAGTACATCAGTAATATTCTTCATATTGATCCATACCTTGATGCCTTCTTCCTTAAATTGCTGCAGATAGTTTCCTACATCTGCTTGGTTATGTTTGGAGAAGTTTAGAAATCCTTCAACAGGAATCCTTGGGGTCAATGTTAATTTCCTAGATGATGTATTATCCAGAGTGGAGTTTTCTCTTTTAAGATTCTCAAACCTGAGAACTTTTCCAGCGCTTTTAAGCAACTTCCTTGATTCTCCCTCATTAATCAGAATATCGTCAACTACTCATGATTCCACCAAGATGTCAGAAATAAGTCTTCCATATGGAATATGTCTGTCCTCCGTGATAGAGTCTGTTCTGGAGTTTCTTATTGCTTTCTTGAGAAGTTTGAAGAGAGCGGATGGGAGATGGATCTTAATTCCTTTAAGAAGGAGAAATAGGACACATTTTTTAGTGTCGTTGAGTTGGTTTGAGGGAAGATGGTGAAACACACTTCCTTAGAGGATTCTAAACCATACTTGTAGAGAATCTTTTAGATTAGAGAATATTGAGTTCTCTGCATCAGCTACATCATTTTCTTTGAAAATTATAGCCAGAACCTTAGCCTCTTTTTCCTCGTTTAGTTGGTTTTTAGTGATTCTCACACCACTGTTGTCATGCATCAGAAGATCTGAAATAGTCTTCTCAGATATGAAGATTTTCCTTCCAAAAACGAAGGAGACAATGAGGGTATTGGATGTGTTGGCGTGGATCCAGAAATCCTTAACCAGATGTCCGTAGGTTAGTCCTTCCAACCTCTTGAAGTAATTACTCCATCCTTGAGTTTCCATTGAAGGAGTAATATCACATCCATTTGATTTCAAATTGTTGAAGTTCACAATTATTTCTGACATGACGATGAGATGGTCAACTGGAATCTGTGTGGTTATGGGGGTTAAGGCATTTTGGGAGATGGAAGCCATTATAGAGGGTGACGGAATGAAGAAGGTAGAAGATATTTAGGCAGAGTTTTCTAAAAGTTTAGATTGGTAAGAACTGTGTTACTGAATTAGGGTTTAGCGCTTTTTATAGATGAATGAATAGAGTAAGGTCTTGGAGGATTTGGGAGAATAACGGTTGATTTTTCCTAGACGCACTAAGTAATGTGGGAAAAGAGGTTTAATGATTAATTTCTTTAATAAGGACATATTATCCAATCAAGAGTCGTGAACTAACTCTAGTGAGTGATAATGATAACCGTTACTTAGTTATGACCTAAGAGGGATTTGTGGTTTCTAGATAATCCTGAGCCTTTTCGTGTGAATTTTAAGAAGCACTTATTATTTTGTTTTAGTTATTGATTCAGTGCATCATGATCATAAGAATCATTCATTCAAAGGTATTTGTAAACCACATTTAGAGATACTTTAATAATTAATCAAAAAGATATAGATATCAAGTTTTAACATAAGTACAGTCAGATAGGGGCTTCAATTAACCTATGAACCAATAAAGACTAACTTCCTATCTTAAATTAAGAACGTCATAGGTTGACAAAACTCAGGAAGGATCTTCTCAGTCATTCCATTTCTTCTACAATGACCAACTACTCCTTGAAGATCAAGAATGTGGGAGATAACCCTGCAGCAGGGAACTTGGTAAACTGTGTCTTCCCTAGACAAAAGGATTTCTTCCTTCAGATGATTATACATGGATTGGGGTAAGTTTATTTTGATCCTAGACACTAAAAAGAAAATAAATAATCTTTCTTTTTCAGACAACCATCCTCCTCCTCTTTCTCTTGGTCTTAAATTAGTCACCATAAGCTTGTACCAATCTTTAGCAACTGGAGTGAGGGTGCATGGTTGAGTGGGACGCCCCTCAGTTTCAAAAATGACGTGCATGTGCCTGTCGAAGCTATGGTTGTTGATATTTCTTTCCACAGTTACACCATCTTCATCACACCTAATGGCTTTAGCTATGATAGTAGGGTTGATTAAGATTGGACAGCCCGCAGCTACAGACAAAATAGAATTTTTGCCATAGTCATATTCTAGAACTCGAGCATTTTCCCAGAACTCAGTAACAAGAGCAGGAAATACTGGTCCAACGATTATGTTGAAATAATTCTCCCAGTTCTGAAATTTAATTCCAGAGACAAGACTTGTTTTGTTGAGTTAAGGTAGAAGGTTTAAGTCAAGAGAGTATTCCATTAGGAGTTCAAGATCAGCGGTTTCTCCTCTGATATTGTGTGAAGACATTTTGAGGAAGGAAGTTCTAAGCTACTAGGTAGTTTGGATAGTGATTCTTTCTAGGAATGAGGTAAGGTTGTGAGGAGAACTAAGGAATGATAGCTATTTATCAAGCTTGGAACACGCGTGGTCATCATTTCCTAGACAAGCTATGAATAGCTGTGGCGGTCAGCTGAAAGGACACATGATAGCCTTAAATCGTCGTGTACCTATGGGTAGTGGTGTAGTAGCTGACACAACGTAATCATGATTTTTTATTTAATCTTTGAAAATCATTTAATTATAACGCTTGAGGATCTAACTTTATTTTAATTATTCTTATGAATCTTAAAGAACTACTAGTAGACAGTTTGAATTTAAAAATAAACATGAATAAAAGAAACCATACCTTAGGGATACAAAAATCTTTTTGCAGAGATTCTTTACCTAGATCTTTCCATGACTTCGGAAGTGACATTTTGGATCTCACAACATTTTCTGGCTTGTTTCTTCAGCCAAAGGCAAAACTGAGATCTTTACAGACTTATCTGAATGCATTCCATTTTGACTCCGATCTTTCTTTCTAAGGAATTTCGGAGTGAACTGCTGTGGGTTCTTGGATTCTTCAAGATTCACTTGCATTCTGGTTTCTGATTAAGGAGGTTCTGAGAAATTTATCAGATAGAATCTGACCAATCATAAATGGTTTAACTGAGATAGATTCTCAAGTTGTCAGAACTTAGTTGTGCTGATTCAGTCAAGACTTAAGAGTTCATATTTCATCAAGTGCTTTGATGAATCTGTGAAATCTTCTTCCTGAATATTCTTTCAGTTTCCTGCATAGCTTCCAAGAAAACAATATTCAGTTCTTCATGAATCTTTTTAACCTCTAGATCATTCAAGATTCAGATGTTGAATTATTTCTAAGAGTTTGACTTCTTCAGAATTTATGACTTCAACAGACTTCACTCTGAAGTTCAAAACCATAGAACAACATTCTTTCTTCTTTACATGAAGAAGTTCTGAATGAGTTTTTATAGGAGAAAGTCAAGGGTGGACCTAATCCGTTTCTTGAAAACATCTCAAAAACTCATAAAGAATTAATCTTCAGCAAACAAGACTTCTTATTTTCTGATGATTCAATCTTTGAGCAAATACGTGGTTCATCCACACGTATCTTCCAAGATAAGCATTCAACAGATACTACTTCTTATCTGATGAATCTATCTTATCAGCTAATTCTTCAATCTTCATTGAAACTTAAGTGAGGAAGATTTAGTTGTTTGACAACTGCAAAACTTCCATAATTACTGATTTGCTCAAGTACTCAGATTGATTACAATTTTGTACACAATCATTTTCTGAGCTGTTACAGAAATTGTAAGTGGATTGAGATCTCTCCCAGAGTATTTCTATGCACCGCATCTGGATCTTTTACTGACACTGTTAAGTGTTTGATATCCATCAATAACAGAACCGAAGCTCTGATACCAATTAAAGGTCCGGGAAAGACACAAGAAATGGGGGTTTTGAATTGTGTATTTACTCTTTAACAACTTTTCGCTTTTTTCGTTAAGACGCTGAGATAACATCAGAGTTCGTTGAGAGACTCTGACTTGTGAAGTAACATTCAGACTTGCCTTGCATGAAGCATAAGAACCAAAGAGAGTCTGAACACTGTGTGCATCATTCAGAACTTGCAGAGTGAAATCTTATCAGAGTTGCAAGGTTCTGACTTGCTTATGTAAGGTTCTGACACTCAATATAGAAACATAAACAAAGACATTAAGCATAAGAGTAAAGGACACACGATATATCCTGGTTCACCACAAAGGCTAATCCAGTCCACCCTCCTCAGGTGATTTCGCCTTGAACACAAGGTCTTAATCCACTATAATCAATCTCGATTACAGATGCACGGGCAACAGCCGGTGACTAACCACTTGCACAACGCACTATGACTAACATGCAATGAACCGTTCAGGGATTCAACTTAATGAATATAATGAACATTGACCTGCAAGTTCCAATCTCACAAGATCTACTGCTAGGCCTTCATAGCTAGACGTTCAGGGATTCATCGCAATGAATATAACGCTACTGACCCTATTTCAGGCTTTTCCCACAATGACATCTCGCCATTGTCTTCTCGAGTCTCCGGTCACACTGACCACTCAAGGAATCCTAATTCACCAAGAATTAGTTATACAGGAGATTACAATAATGCTTCTTAACAAGCAGATTACTCCTAAGTTTAAGTACAAAGAACACGCAAGTGTTCAAGCAATATGTAAGCAACAACTCCTTGCTATCCTAAGAAACTACGAAGATGTATAATGATTTGACAGATGTTGACATCTTGTAGATCTTCTTCTTCTTCGTCTTCTTGGGTGAGCAAGCTTTGAGCAACAACTCCTTGCTTCAGATCTTTAATGTAGCGCTGACGAGAAGGTGGTTGATGACTTGACTGATTTGCAATAATGTCTTCTTCATCAACAACTTCTGTACCAATTGATTGTTGTTGTGTTGATTTATGATCTTAAGCTTCAACAATAATGGCCATGTGTAAATGGTGATAGCTTTTGATATTTAAGTGTTACAACGAGAATTCATCGTTGTTGCTATCTTCACACAATGACTTTGATCAATTCTCCATACATGGACTGAATCAATACCTTCATAAGCGTTTACTCCTTTCTTTTTATAGCCCAGTAGAAATATAGTTGTTTGAAATACTGTTGGCTGTTAGAAAAGAGACGTTGTGTAATAATTAGCTATACTGACACATCTCCTTTTTGCTGTGGGAGAAGTGACGGGATATATCTTCTTGAGCATTGTGTACAGTTGTTCACAACGGTAACATTTGACTTCCAAACTTCAGAGGCTTCTGATGGTAAATTAATGAAGCATGAGTAGAGCCTTCTTTAACAGGATATCTGATACGTCAAGTCTTCCGTCAATTGAAGAAGTCCATTAGGAATCACTATTCAGAACTTCAGCACTTGTCTTTAAGAACATTATCCTTTACTTCTTCAAGTCTTCCGAAACTTCAGAACTTGTCCATTAGGAATCCGTCTTCAGAGTCTTCAGCACTTGACTTTTGGAATCGTAAACTTCAAAACACATAAGTCTTCAGAGTCTTTCTGCACTTGGTCTTCAGAGCCTTCTGCCTTCAGAACTTCAAGTCATGAGAGTCTTTAGCACTTCGGTTCTCTTCTTCATAAGCTTAACAATCTTCAGAATCTCGACCACTTTCAGAGAGCATCCACAAGAGCATTGCAACCGCAATATCAGCATCCTTGGATCTGACTGATCACGATCAGATACATAAGTGTTCTTGCTTCTTGCGACTTGTGTCACCCATAGTAACTTCGCATATTATCAATTACGCACATCTGGCTAGTGCTTGTTGGATCTGATATCTTCTATGATTATGATCTGCACACAACACACGTTAGAACATAAAATAGTACTTTCACAAATACGTATTGTTATCATCAAAACATAGATTGACTTGTAGAGACAACTCTTGCTCTCACAGGTCGGTCAATCCGGCCAGGTTGTTGTAATGTTGTCTATTCCCTAGTACGCGACATATGTGTGAAACACTGTTAGTGCTCGTTTGTTTTTCTAACCGCTTGTCTATAGGAGTGGGATTGAAATAGGTGGGGGAGAAACTTTTGCTTCTCTGAGATGTTTCAGGTGTGTAGGGTTGGTTCAACGTGCCGCTGATTGGAAGAGTACAGGTTATTAGAGGAGTCAGTATTGGTTCTTGAGCTTGTTGAAGAGGAAGATTCGAAGTTCTTATCAATTGTTACGATAAGACAATGTTATTTCCAGAGTTTGATGTAAGTGATGAGTTGTCCGTGTCTCCCAAGCAATTTTCTAAAGGTGTTTCCAGATGATATCAGTGATTTGTCGCCAGAACGCGAAGTTGAGTTAGCTATAGACTTAGTACCTTGTACTAATTTTGCGTTGATGGATCCTTATAGAATGTCTGCTTCAGAGCGGAGTGAGCTGAAGAAACAGTTGGAAGAGTTGCTTGAGAAGAATTTTGTCCGACCAAGTGTTTCACCGTGGGGAGTGCCGATGCAGTTAATTAAGAAGAAGGATGGTCTCATGAGGTTGTATGTTGATTGTCGATAGTTGAATAAGTTAACTATCAAGAACAAGTATTCACTTCCAAGAATTGACAATCTAATGGATCAGTTTGTTGGCGCTTGTGTTTTTAGCAAGATTGATTTGCGTTCGGGTTATCACCAAATTCAAGTGAAACTAGAAGATATTCTGAAGACTGCTTTCAGAACGAGTTATGTTCATTACAAGTATTTTGTGATGTCGTTTGGTATATCTAATGTGCCTGGAGTTTTCATGGAGTACATGAATCAAATATTACATTTGTACTTAGATCAGTTTGTGGTTGTGTTCATCTACGATATTCTATTATATTCAAAATCTGGGGTTGGGACGCTTGTTTTAATTGTTGAATTCAAATTAATGTTTTTGAGGAGTTTTTATGACGTTATTTTGAAGTTGAGAACACACATGATTTTATTGAGTATTTTAATTTGATTTTCCACTTCTATTTGAATAAAGTTGAGATGTTTTGAAGTTGATAACACTTTAGTCAACATATAATACTTGTTATATAAGTTTCAGGGTTAGGGTGTTATAGTTGGCCTTTTGAAATTTCAAATTTTATATAGTGTTTTGATGTGAAAGGATGTGTACAAGAATTAAAGAAAGAAGGGGGCCAAAAACACCAAAATAAAAAGTAGTTTGTTACATGTGTTGATGGAACCATCAATCATACTAATTGTTGATAGAGGTCGTAAATTGGGCTAAGAGTAATGTCATTAAAATTGTTCACAACATCTATATGGTTTTGACTTTGCAAAAAAAATTGTCGGTGTCGATTTTCTCTCTAATCGCGTAACCGTAATAGATGAAGAAAAAAAAGGCATAAATAGTCTTTTAGTCCCTGTAAGTTAACGAGTTTTTGAGTTTGATCCCTGTAATTTGTTTTTTTCGGTTTGAGTCCCTATATCATACTTTTTGCGTGTGGTTTAGTCCATAAAGCCAAAATCCGCAGGAAAATCCATAGGTTTTCTGCGGATTTTGGCTTTAGGGACTAAAACGCACACAAAAATTGTGATATAGGGACTCAGACCAAAATAAATAAATTACAGGGACTAAACTCAAAAACTCGCTAACTTACAGGGACCAAAAGTGCATTTAAGCCAAGAAAAAATATTCATTTTTTGACATATCAATAGGAGGATCTTATAAGTATATTAAATGATGTAATTTATTGTTTCCAATTATTCTTCAAAAGTATTTCTCAATTGTATACATATACAATAGTGTGGGAACATGTGTTTAGGTTCAATATTTTATTGTTCCTTTGCATGCTTCGAACGCTGAGTTTTTTAAGAATCTATGTTCTCATAGGAAGGGTTCGCAAAGTTTTTTAAGACTTGATTTCATAAAGGGGTTCATTCATACTTTGATTTATGAATTAATTAACATTGTTCTATACATCAAGATTGATAGTGAATTTTTTATACTTAAAATGCTGAAGTATAAATTTAATCTATAATATAAGAAAAGTAAGTATTATGGAAAATCCTATAATGCCCCATCCTCATATTCTGCCACGTCATAAAATTGTGGGTATTTTGTGTTCAAAAATTACTTTTTCTAACTGATGATGTCAATTTGTTCAATTGCAACTACATGTTTATACAATTAAGGCATGGTTTGTTTATTTGATGATGTCACATGCTTCTATTTAGTTCCAATCTAACTTGACCAATTCAACTTTTTCTTTTTCTCTTCCCCCAATACAGATGTAACAATTCAACTTTCCTCTTCCCTCTCTTCTCTATCTCTTCGTTAATGTATTTCTCTGCTCTCTTCATCTTCCTCTCTCTTGTTAGCCCTCTTCTTCTTCTCAAAATGTCACTTTCCCATTCATCTTCTTCTCTTTCCTTCTTCCACAATATGTTTCCTCTCCTTCTACTTTCTTCTTCTTCCTCCTCTTTCTTCATATTATTTCTACTTCCTCCTCGTCTTTCGTCCTCTTCACGATAATGCTCTTTTGTTTTGACCTAAGATTCTTGGTGTTGCAGGAATGGGAAAGATGGCGGCGGCTATGACATTTTTGGCAAATTTACAAGGATATTCCAAATCTTTTGTTTTAATCTAAGGTTGTTTCTTCCATTAATAGATTTTTATCCATCTTCTTCCCTGAATGATGCCAAGTATTAACGTTACACATGTCATTGTTTTTTGCGGGTTAGAATTGCAATGGTGGCCAAATACACAATCTTTCTGTACTGAAGGTGAATTACTCTTAAATAATTCTCATTTTTCGATTCTCAGCAACATGCACTATAATCTTACATAATATTGGTCTTCAATGTAGGCACTTATGCACGCTTCTGTTGCTTACAACCACAAGCTCATAATGGATTGGGTTCCTGCTGAAGATCTTGAAGATGATACAATCAAAGAGGTAAGTACCAATCTTTATACTGTTGCTGCAAATGTTAGTTAACTGATCATCTAAGTGTGCACTCAATTTGAGGGTTTTTATGTTTGTTACCAAATGTTTGTTACGAGTTGTTATTCAATAATATTTCTTTTGATCTGTTTCACGTGATAAAATTTCTTAGGAGATACCATTTCACTTCATGATATTTTTATGCTTTTATAGTGTGTAGATTCTCCCCTTTCTATGCTATTTGGATTATTGTTAATGGTTTTACCATTTCAGGGGCATCATATTCAATCTGGCTCTGATTCTGTATCTACCATAGTCTACGAGGATTAAGACAAACCATCTCAGATCAGTTACCCATATTTAGCGCTAAATTGTAAGTGTGTTATCGTCCTGTTTGAACAAATAGCTTAATGAAGGAAGCACTTATAGTATAAGCGACTATAATTAATGTATTAGCTATTTTAAAATGTCACATAAACATGGCTTGATATTTCACCTGTATGAATTGCTACAGATATGTCATGTTTCCAAGGATTTTTGTGTGTGTCCAGAGACTGCTTCTTTGCTACTTCATAATTTCTGCATATATCATATCACTCCTCCTGGACACGAGATGTGCAACTCAACTGATTTGAATGTATTCGTTATTATACATAGAACTTATTTCAATGTATTCGTTATTATACTTACTCTTTCTACGGTACGTACCCTTTTAACTTCGATATAAAGATATAAAAGAGAGAAATAAACAAATGCAATATATAGTTTGTGTTTTGAGGTTTTAATATAGACTCGAATTTGTATTGATTTGTTCTTGTCTGCTGGAATATCATTGGCCATAGGGTTGCAATGTAATTTTTCAAGTAACTATAATTCTTGCCATATGGATTGAATGATGTGTCTTTTCTTGCCAACTTCTTTTACAAAGTATAATGTTGGATTTTCTCACAAATGTTTTGCTATTATAGACGGTCAATTTATAAGTCCTAAATTAAAGTATGATGTGTTTTTACAAAGTATGATGTGAATCCGAAGATGCTAAAGCGAGCCTAGCAAATGGATCGAGCAAAGGCACGATTATGTTTATTCAGTGAATGTTATTATTTTCTTACATCATTATTTTGTATTATAAAAATATGATTAATTTGGGTTCTTATTCAGGTACCAGAAATTATGGGTTCAGAAGCTCAGTTGGAGGATAAGATCAGAGCTGCTGATACTCTTGAAAGAAATCATGAGTGATGTATCTTTGTTTGTCATTTTTAGCTAGATAAAGGTTGTTTTGTATGGTCTGCAGTTTATAAAGTGAAACTAACACAAGAGTCCCACGTCGGAAAGCATAAAAGAAAGAAAAGTGTGTATATATATAAGGTTGTGGGTTTGTTGTCCAAGTGTCATGACATTTTAAATTAACACGCTCAATTGAACTAAATAATAAAGAGAAAGTGGGTTTTAATGTTACACAAAGTGGACTCATTCACTCAATTTCAACCAGTGTGGACCGATTTCCGCCACCTCCCATCAATCCTGAGATGGTGAAGTCCCTCGTGAACCGTGCTTGTGCCACTTTCAAATTTCTAATATTTATCCTATGATGCTTAAAAGGAAGGGGAAGGAATCTAAACTAACCCTGCGTGCAAATGTTATCCCTACAAATGCAAAGAGATTTGGAATCGGGGTCGGTTATACTAAGGGAAGTGAAGACTATAAAGATTTGACTTAAATTCTGGTAAAACTCATTGTCAAACAAAAGGATTCAACATCAAGAAATCTGCTAAACACAAAGATGTCGAAAGAGATGTCATGGCATGAAGACTCGACATCTTGACTGCTATAACAAATTGTTTAAATATGTTTCAAATCTGTTCCAAGGTTCTAGGCATGTTTAGCAGTGGAACGAGGAAAGATTTGTTTAGAGATTTGAAGCCCAACTGAAGCCTATAAAAGAAGACTTAGACCTAGGATTTTATATGCCTTTTATAACCTAGTTCTCTTGCGGAAGAAACAAGGGTTTAGGGTTTGAGAGTTGCTGGCTCTCTAGGTTGTAAGTCCCCATTTGTATCAGTTGATGCAATTGTGGCAGATATAGGTGTCGCACAAATCCATAAGCCTTGAGGTATTGGATTGTGTATTGTTCTTGGATGGAGCTTTTAACCAAATCCGAGTTAGCTTATTTGTCAAATATGCTTGACAGAATTCTGTATTGACAGGGATGATGTAAAAATCACAGTTGGTGATTAAGGGAAGTGAGTGGGGTATCTCATATCAAAGAGGTTGTTCTTTGATAAAGTCTTCATTGGGTAGAGATTAGGATATAAAGTTGTAAACGGGGGAGTTTAGCTTTGTAATAATTCTACACATAGTGAAGTCTTCTTCCTGGATTGGTATCCCCCAAATGTAGGTGAGTTGCACCGAACTGGGTTAACAATTGTTGTGTTCTTTATCATTCTGCAGATTTACTTTTCTATTAGGGTTCATAATAAACATGTTGGATTAGATGTCGTAACATCTGTGTTGTGGCAGTTCTGATATTCAAGGTATCAGTCTGCTGTTGTTTCTCTACTTTTAAATGTTTATGCAGAACAATGTCGTGACATGTGTTAGGACATCTGTTGTCTGCATTGCTAAAATTTCAATTGGTATCAGAGCAGGCATCCTGTCTGTTTCTGGATGAGATCTTTGGGAGATACTTTCTAACATTTAAACAAGGAGGAGTTTTGAAGATCAGATGAATCAACTCAGACATACTCAAGGGTATCAATGGATGGGATGGATGTTCTGGATCGAAGATAACAACTCGGTGGTTGTTCATGTTGCTAAGGAGGTTCTACAACAACTGCAGGAGAAGTGGCTAGTTCTCTTGTTGGGGTGTCTTATAATATGTTTAGACATCTTATTAGGGCAAGCAGGATCTGTTCCTTGGTGGTTCTGCTGCATTGTTTCTCATGGAAGAGCTCTAGAATTATGGGATTCTGGAGTTGTTGCTGAAGATAGATGGTGGAAGGTCTCAATCATCGACCTCTATAGTTGATATCTTCATCTTTTTATCCAAAGTCGGGAGTGATGGAATGGAAGGAGTTGTTGGAAGATGTCTGTTATGGTGACTTGGTACTTGGAAGATTGGTTCCATGGTACAATTTGAAGTCAGTTGAAGAAGAGAGGAGTTGAGTTTAGGTTTATCAAGTTCTTGCTCTCGGAGTTTGATAAATTATTTATCGGCTAGGTTGTAAAGAATACTTGAGAATTCTCTCAAGTCCACTCATAAAGGCGTCTCAGTCTTGCATCTAGAGTCTTTTAGTTATTCTTCTGACTAGAAGGTGTTTTTATGAAACACAACCTGAAGAAAGTGGAGGTGATTTATTTTCACCATCCAAAACAGCAAGGAATGATTCATCTCTCTTAACCCTAAGGGTGGATCCAATCTGATTGGATTTCTCAGAATCGTTGAGGTAAATAGGACTCGTTCAGAGAGAATCTTAGTTACTTGAGTCAAGGGTGGCAGCCTTGGTATCTCAACACTGTTTGTCAAAGAAGATACTTGCAAAAGATTGAATACTTGATAAGTGTTCATGAAGTGATCTGGTGGAGCTTAGCTAAAACAGTGAAGAAGGGTTATTGGACAAGGATTTAAGATCAATTTCTATTTGTGGAATTCACAAGTATTTAATTGATTATCCTTGAAAGTCAAGATTGCTTATGTTCAACAAGATGTTGGAACATCTCATCATCAGAGTTTGTGCAGAATCATGGGAAGGGTACTGCATACACTTTAGCATCTGTTTTGGTCTTGGGTGTTGACCTAAGAATTGGCTTCAGTCTGGTGTGATAGAAGCATGTGATCTCTAGAGAGTTTCCTGGCAAGAAACTGGTCTGGACTTTGATGCTATTGAAGATGAAGATGAAGACATCATAATCTTGATGGTTATTTCTTGGATCAGTTTATTTCTGATCTGGGTACTGAGGAGCATGTGATCTTGCTCATTTTGAAGGTCAAGGTTAAGTGGCAGTTATCTCTGACTTTCTACAGATTGCTCTACTAAGGAAAGTGGCATTCTTTGGTATGGCTTTGGTGTAGTCTATGACTACTTATCTTCTGAAGATTCAGGCATGGCAGGTGTGAAGTCTTTGGAGTTTCAAAGCAGATAGTTATTCATCAAGGTGTGAGCTTGAAGGGAATATCTATGATATGATTAAGCAGGATGGAGGTTGTTTACTCAAACTTGTTTGCTGAATCAAGTATATGAGAGCACGGAACTCTTGTTCTGTAATAGGGAGGAGGTTCCTCTAAGTGGTAGAAGGAGGAGCTGAATTCAGAAGTTAGATGTCGTATCAGAATGTTCTGACATCTAGCTTAACATCAGGATCTCAGCTGGTGATGTGGCACATCAGCTTAAGATAAGGTGATCTATAGGAGAATAGAAGTTATGGATGCTTCAAAAAGGTCTATCTCATGCAATTTACTGGAGCTGTGGTTTGAGAAGATGTTACATGTCTAGAGGCTTGGTGGATACAAGATGTCTTACTGTGGAGCAAGTATTTCATGTGACTTGAAGATCAGATTTCATTGGTGGATCAATGTATCTTGTGGGAGTTCTGAAAAAGAGTGAGATCAATCAAAAGGTGGCATTTGATTGGTTTCATAGTGTACATTCAAGCAGGATGCTTGAAACTGATTGCTCTTGTGCAGAAGGGTAGTTGGTTGAAAGCGTAAGGAGGATTTGGTTCATCTTGTAGCGAGCGATTTTGGACGTGGTTCTTAAGCACTGTCGCTCTGGGGTACTACAGGTCGATTCATTTTTTATCCTATTGAAGCTGATGAAGGAAGGGAAATAGATGTCTCCAACTAACCCTGCTTGCAAACTGAGGTTAAATAGTCAAAACTGTTGGTTTACAGATGCAGTTTTAGTTTGTGGGTCTCTCTCTGCTTATTTTGTTCAGAACAAAATACCGGGACTGTTCATGGGAAATTTGTTGGGATACTGCGCTAGATTGGATGTAGGTAGGGGACTTTGGGGGTTTTTTGATTAGTGTGCTCACTAAGATTCTTTTTCAATCTTATGCCTACGTATTCCCGGGATAGGGAAATCAGAGCGATCGTAGTTCCTCCTATTCTATGGGAGGAAAAAAGGTTGTTTTGGTGTCTTGTTCAAAGCCCAAGACGTGAAGCTAAAGGTAGTTTGTATCTTGTTCAAAGCCCAAGATGTGAAGCTGAAAGGTATATTTGTATCTTGTTCGAAGCCTAAGATGTGAAGCTAAAAGGGTGTTGACTTTAGAGAGAATTTGTCATCTCTAAAGGGTTCTGTTTGTCACAATTGTTAGGTGACTGATTATAAAGGAGAATTACTTTGACTGGGATATACGAATCCAGCAATGCCATAATTTCCTTTATAGGGGATTTTCAACCTGAAGGAGAAGACTTTAACTCAGTTTAGAGCAACGCCATCTTTCCTTAGGAATTTCTCATGCTAAAAGAGGGACAATGGCGTGGATGTAAAAAATTCCAGAGGCTTGCTGCTTACAGCAATTAGATGGGGGGAAAAGGAGTTGTTGATGTTTGTATACTGTGAACGAGGCACATATTTTGATGCTAAAAGGTTGATTGAATCAAACGGGGATTTCTTTATACAAAGCCTAAGAGAAGGCTATTGACCCAACAAGAGGATGCTTTCGTGTCTCGTACGAAGCCCGAGATAGAGGCTAAAAGGTTGACTCAACAAGAGAGTGTTTTTATATGTGTCTTGTACGAAGCCCAAGACGGAGGCTAAAAGGGTTTGACTCAACAAGAGAGTCTTTTATACTCACCAAGAGAGTGATTTGTATCTCGTACGAAGCCCGAGATGGAGGCTAAAGGTGATTGACTTAACAAGAGAGTCTTTTATACTCAACAAGAGAGTGTTTTTGTATCTCGTACGAAGCCCGAGATAGAGGCTAAAGGTGATTGACTCAACAAGAGAGTCTTTTATACTCAACAAGAGAGTGTTTTTGTACCTCGTACGAAGCCCGAGATAGAGGCTAAAAAGTTTTGACTCAACAAGAGAGTCTTTTATACTCAACAAGAGAGTGTTTTGTATCTCGTACAAAGCCCGAGATGAAGGCTGCAAAGGTTAGCTCTACTGGGGAGAATCATTATACAAAGCCCAAGAGGAGGTTAGGGTTACTGTTTCAGTTGAGTGACAGGTCCAGTATGTTGGTTTAAAGAGAAAATCAGTTCTTATATGGGTAATGTTGTATTCATGGATTTGATCTGAGGACCGGGATTATTTCCTGTTCTTTAAGGAAACCGGGAATCCGAAGGGTATTGAGACTGCCCAAGTCTACGGGTGTTTTTTCCTATTTTTGAAAGGAACTTGAGAATGTCTTCGAGACTCAAGGAGATTAGAATGTCCAAGTCTAGAGTTTTATCCTTTGTACTATGCTTAAGAAAGATCAAGAGACAGTATGTTCGTCGTAGGAAGATCTAGACTCTTTGAAAGACTGTTCTATTAAGATGACTAAATTCTGTTCCTATACCTTTAAGAGGTCGTCGGGACAATTTGTACGAAGCCCAAGAGGAGGCTATCTTCCCGGAGGAAGAATCATTATACGAAGCCTAAGAGAAGGTTGTGAAAACTTCTAAGAAGCCGACGGGTCCTTGTACAACGCCCAAGAGGAGGCGGGGATGCTTTTAGGAAGCCTGTGGGTCCTTGCACTAAGCCCAAGAGGAGGCTGATGAACAGTTCCAGAAGGGGTTTCACTTGGAACATTGGCCTTCTGTATATGAACTGTTCAAGGGGGATATTTCTTAGATCTAGTTATCTAAAATTTTTGTAAAAGAAAATTCTCATGGTTTAAGTTATGTTTGAAATATCCGGGAGAACGTCGGATGTAAGGAGACGGGGTTTTATCTAGTTCTAGACGTAGTTTCTGGGAAAACTCTAAATATCTATACTAGTATTACACAGTCGATATGAGTTTATGAAAGAAGACTTACAGTGAAACAACCCCACAATACAGTTATATACATATGAAATCGGGTAAACACTTACTCGGTTGTAGAGCTTTCATGTTGTTTGGTTAGTTGTTCAACAAAGAAAACTTTGATAACAATATTATATTCAAAATCAAAGGAGAAAGTGCTTTTGAAAGGAAAATTGAGGCTTACAGCTCAAGGAGAGGCCCAGGGTTTTATCAGTGATTGCACTGTTGTTTTGTACAGGGACTTATACAAGTGACTGAGGCCCAAGAACGATTTTCTGTACAAGGGGATGGGTCTTAGACTCTCTCAAGAGGCCCAAAAATGATTGAAAGTGAACAAATATGGGTCTTATAGCTCAAGGAGAAGCCCAGGGTTTATTTTGAAAACGGCGACGATCGCGCTGAGGTTTTGAAAACACCGTGGGTCTTATACAATGACTGAGGCCCAAAAGTTTTTGGTTTCAAAAGGGGATTGGGTCTTACACTCTATTAGAGGCCCAAATTGATTTTGAATGGGTCTTATAGCTCGAGGAGAGGCCCAGATGGTTTGTTTTAAAAGGGCGATGATCGCGTCGAACTTTGGAAATACAACGGGACTTATACAACATTTGAGGCCCAAAATAGGTTTTTATTTACAAAGGATTGGGTCTTACACTCTATTAGAGGCCTAAAGAGTTTGAAAAAGTTTGATGAGGGTTGAATTAATCAAAAACCATAATTTGTTTTCAAAATGTATTTTAATTGAATAAAAATTCAATTAAAATGATCAAAATTGTTAAACATGTGGAAAACAAATTATGATCTTGGATTAATGTTTCAAAAATCAAGTTTTGACCTACAAAATGATTAGAAATCATTAAAATTTGCAAAATCAAGAAGGAAAAACAAATATTTTAAATGTAAAAAACAATTAAAATATTAATTCTTGGCAAAAATATCAATTATATGAAATAAATAATATTTTTGGGATTTTTTGGTAAAATAAAATATTTTAACATTTTTGTGAATTATTAAAAATAGAACCAACTCAAAATCATTAAAACTCAGAGAGAAATTAATTTTTGAATCAATTAAATAAAATCACAAAATTCAAATATTTGAATTTTTTAAAAAGGGCGCCAAGAACAAGGCAAGAACACGCACCCTTCCTTTGTTTCTACAGATTTGTGTTTTCTATCCAATCTCACTGAATACTTGATTATATCATGCAATCTACATGTCAATCTACTCGTTTCAACCTCACGATCATGTCTATGGTCTTTAATTTCATTTATTTTAAACATGGAATAAGAAATCAAAGAGAAACCTCAAGAACCCTAAAATTTGTATGAAGGTTCAGAAATTCCATACACGATTCAAACAATGCAATTGATTGAGGGAAAACACTCCATGCATGATTATGAACATATGGCCAAATTATTGTGCAGCAAAAATTGCATGGATCATAGAGTTAGAAGAGCTCATGCTTACCACTTGCAGCTGGTGGTCGTGTTCTGTGTTATAGGTGTTACAGCTTGGTTCTAAGGTTATGGACAGCTTCCCTAGGTGCTATGGAGTGTGTCTGGATGCTTGGAGTGGATTGAAATGATCTGAAACTTGAGATGGTGCCTCAACTACAAATCTGTCAAAGGCTTGAGCAGTTGGCTGGTGATTTTGTGATTTTGGTGTTCCAGATGTTGTGTGAGTGTTTGGATCACTTCTATATGATGTTTATGAGGTGTGTGTGTGTGATTGGTTTGATTGGAATTGCTCTCAAACTCAAAACCCGATAGTGACTTGCTTTGGAAGGCAATATTGGAGTGAAGAAGGAGATTTTAAGGAAAGCATCTGTTTGATGGCTTTGGTGTACTCAAACTGATCACAAAGGAGCTATATTTATAGTAGAGCAAGTTTGTTTTGGGATCAATAGTGAATGGCAACTGCATCAGAGGTTTGGCCAATGTTGATCAATGAGAATCCAAGTCTCCTCTAGCCATTGACTAGAGGTTAGGGCACAGGCTGCTGATTCCCTTGGTCTTGGATAAGTCTTGACTGAATTCAGTTGGCAATGACTCAGTCCATGTCACCTTGGTTTGGCATGCTCCAATCCAAAATTGGAGTCTTGTCCCTCTTTTAGGCAATTCTAGGTTTGGCATGCTATTTTTGGTTCCAAAGACTTGGGAGGCTTGGGATCAGAGTTGGTTCCTCCTTGGTCCCCCCTTGAGGTGTTCAGATGGATAGAGTTGCTTGGAATTGCACAAATTTGGAAAATCGAGCAAAACTCCAAAATCTGCCCTGCCTTAACAGTTTTCAGCAAGGCATGTTGCCATTGTCATATCTCATGGCTCAAATGGAATTTGATGGAGTTCTTGGCCATTTTGGAAATCCCTCATATGATACAACAACTGTTTGATCATAATTGGTTTTGATACTTTTTGGATCCAAGTGAAAAATGCCCCTACATTTGGAAAAAAGTGAAGGCAGATTCTGACTTAGTGAAAATTTCACTAAGTGTTGGAAAAAAGTGACATTTGCACTTTTCTTGATTTTGATCATTCCATAACTCAAAATCCATGGGGAATTGGAATGAGTGGTAGTTGAAGCTTTTGTAGAGGGTAATGAGAGCTACAAATCCAGCTTTGGATGGGGAAAATGGCCTTGTGGTTTAGGAGTTATGATCCTCCAAAGTTGGTACCCTAGCCACTTTGTTCCATAACTTAGAAAATTTTCTAAGTTTTTTATGGTTACCCCTTTTACAAGTTATCCCACTTTTCTTGATTTTTCTTGATGAATGATGATTCCATCACACATTAACATCATTTTAGGGTTAAGGAACCATAATTATGAAAAATCTCAAAAAGTCAAAGTTTGACTTTTGTGGACAGTTGACTTTTTGTCAGATGAATTCCAAACTATGCGATCCTCTATGAAATCAAGTCCTTGACCTAAATCAAACTTTATGGATTGATTTCATAGGTCTCATAGGGTGTATTGAATCATGTCTTAGGGTTTGGGAGCATGTCCTGGTCAAAAGTCAAAGCTACAGTTGACTTTTTCCGCGAAACCCTAACTGTGGTTCTGATGAAATTGAAACTTGTTGCTCAAGCTTCTTGGATCAATCCATTGTTGCAAATGGATTAATGTGATGTTTTGAGACCCTCAAATCCCCTCTTGAGGTCTTGGCTCATATTTTGTCCCAAAAGTCAACTTAGGGGTGAATTAGGTAAAGAAACCCTAATTCCTGATTTTTTATGAATGCATCCCCTAAAGCCAAAGTGACTTGATGATTGGGTTCATAATGTCCCTTGGAGCATCATAGGTTATGCTTTGAAGCATTGGCTCATGCCCAGAGGAAAATCTCCATCTGGAGGCCCTAGTAGACCAAAATCCTAATTTGGTGACATTGTCGATCGTGAGGCTTGATCCACTCAGAATGCTGCAACTTTGTGATTGATTCTTGAAGTGGGGGTCCTCTTGATCCATTGTGGATGTTTGAGAGGCTAGACAAGTTGAAGATCATGTCATTCCTTGATTGATCCTCTGTCTAAGAACTCTGAGAGGGCTTGAAACCCTAAGTTTGATTGTAGTGGATGCTCACCCATCTTTGGGGAGACTAATGGTTCATCCATATTGTGATGATGATTTGCACAATGATGGGAAATCTTAGTGGTTAAAATTTGGGGTATGACAGATTCCCCTATTTAATCTTCTTGGACCCGAAGGTGTGAATGGCGAAGGTATTCGGGAATTCGGGGTGCAAGAGGATTAAATATCGGAATACCCGAAATTTTGATGGTGGTTATGAATGTCAGTTCGCGCATCCTTCCTCTTTTACTAAGCAATGATGCTTAGAAAAGGTAAACTTCCCCTCGGTCCTGGTTTCCTACCAAGGAACTGGTCTCAGTTTCTGAAATAAACTTCCCCTCGATCCTGGTTTCCTACCAAGGAACTGGTCTCAGTTTCCGAATTAAACTTCCCCTCGATCCTGGTTTCCTACCAAGGAACTGGTCTTGGTTTCCGATATAAACCTCCCCTCGATCCTGTTTTCCTACCAAGGATCTGGTCTTGGTTTCTTTTGTCAATAAACTTTATTGACAAGGGACGCTATTTGTAGCGGTTCTCCTTAAACTTCTCGCCGAATTTTCCTGGGGAGATGCCATTTGATGGAAAAAGTTTTGATGTCAGACTTGCTGGGGGACCCATCTGTCTGAATTGTAGAGGTGTACAAACTTCTCTATTTAGAGACGCCATTTGTCGACTCTACTGGGGAAAACGAGTCTCTTTGAGAGACTGTTACTTGCTTGGGGTATTTCATCATACTTTTCTCGAAGATCTTCTCGGAGAAATGCCATATGACGTGATCCAATTTTGAGGTGCCGATGACTTTGTTGACATTGACACTCTGGAGAGAAGGACCAATGTGTTGCTGAAAGTCTTTAGTTGAGAGGCTTTCTCTAGGGATTTTCCTTAATCCGGGAAAGCGGAGACATCATCTTCAATGGCGAAGAATGATGCTGGCTGAGGGTTCTCTGGTTTTTCAGAAGTTCAAGTTATCAAAGTGGTCAAGGGCCGACTTCATCCCAGAAATAAACTGGAGGAAAGAGGTAGTGCAGACGCAACATTTCCTAACGAGGAAAGAACTGACAACTCGATTGAGAGGACTGTTATCACTAGGGGATAAGACCGATGAGAGTGATAGTGATGCAATATGATTATGCATGTGAATCAATAATGCATGGTGTATATATGTATATGCTGACAAAACTGACGCGACATACAGACTAGTAGACGAACACGACTGGATACTCGGCCACTGCGGGGAATGAAAAGTATCCTTGGTTTAAAAATAGCAATTCTGCCTTGCTTAGGAGAGATAGTCCCAATGAGGAACTACGTTGGTCGGGCTTCGGAGATAAGAACTCTGCCGGAGATGTTAGATGGAGTATTCGCATCTGACACAACTGATCCTTTGTTTAGGCTCACTGGTTTAGAAGGAGTACTTTGATTCTGCACTTTGAAGCTCGACTACTTCTGGCGAAGCAATCGATGTTCTTTCGATGTTCAACAGTCAAAAGAAATTGCCATCTTTATTTTAAAAGCAGAAAATTTTTACAAGTAAATTCATTTTTGTTTTATTTCAAGAATCATTGATCATGTTAAAATGTCATTCTGTAAAGCTAAAACAAATAAGAATTGCAAACAAAAGTACAAGGGCTCAAATTTTATTGATAGGATGGAAATCAGCCAAACGCGTGATTCTATAGAGTAATTATAAAGTTTGAAAATGGTAATTTAAGGGAAAAGGGCTACATTGAAACATAATGACCACTATCCTTCTACCAACTTTGAATTCCGGGCATCCTAAGCTTCTGTCGAAGATGACCTTGACTGGAGTTTTCTTTCGATGGATGGTGTAACTGCTGCTGAGGGACTTGCTCCTGTTAGACGTAGTTACTTTCCATTATCCCTAATTTTTTCCTGGATTGTACTTTAATGTTTCCAATCCACCGGGATGATTTTTGATCATGTCTCTAACTTTTGCCTGGACCGCCCTTTCGGGTTTTCAATCCACCGAGACGTTTTTTATTTAGGCGAAGTATTTCTTGACTACGTCAACATTTGTGGGGTAGGCAAATTCCTCTCCGTCCATGGTTGCAAGTCTCAGGGCACCACCTGAGAAAGCTTTCTTGACCACACATGGACCGTCATAATTCGGAGTCCATTTTCCCCGAGAATCAGTGAGAAATGATTGTATATTTTTGAGCACAAGAGACAAGCATGAACTCGAAGTTGGTTCACATGTTGATGTCGAAGTGTTACATGTCGTAGTCGAAGTTAGTTCTAATATGTAATGTCGAAATGTAATATTGAATTGAGCCTTGTGTTATGGATCAAATCTAATTGTTTAGGTTAGCTTGTTATTTAAGTTAACTTAGTAGTCTATAAATAGGATAGATCTCTCAGGTTGTTGAGAGAGGCCAATTGTGTTATTCACTTGTAATCTTTTGTACCCTAATTGAGAAAGGGAATAGTAAACAGTTTGCCTAATCCTATTCTCCTTCTTTCTTCTTTCTTCTCTCTCTTTGTTCTAACTGTTTCATTGCCCAAGAAGCTCTGTTTCTCAATCAAGAATTTGTTAAAAAAAACCTATAACATGTTTTTTTTCCTAAATTATACTTTAAATTTACCTATCTCTTGTTCATTTTAATTTGATTTATAATAAAATGCATAATGGAGAGTGAATAAAGTTTAAGAAAATAAAGGATATTAATTAATATTTTTTAAAACAAACAAATCATAATTATATATGAATTATACTATTAAAAAACAATTATTAATTACTTTAACTATTATTCATTGTAATTAATTTCCACTTTATAGAGCAATTGATTTATTATCGTTACCATTACATTGTCATTATATATATATATATATATATATATATATATATATATATATATATATATATATATATATATATATATATATAGGGTTCATATCTTATGAGAATGCTATTTTTATGTAAAAACATGAGAATGAATATGAATAATTAGATTTTAAAATCTAATGGTTCAGATTCATTCTCAGGTTCTCACATAAAAATTGCATTTTCATATATATATATATATATATATATATATATATATATATATATATATATATATATATATATATATATATATATATATATATATATATATATATATATATAATGACTTTCTTATGTGAGAATTGGAAGAATGAATATAGATCATTGAATTAATATCTATGGCTGAGATTAAATGAGTATTTAAGTGAAGCATGTGCCTATCACATGTCTTAATATTTATGTGTTGGCACATGAATCACTTAAATACTCATTTAATCTCAGCTATAAACATTAGTTCAATGATCTTTATTCATTCTTTCCATCCTCACATAAGAAAGTCACTCTCACTTAAATACTCATATATATTTGTGTGTGTGTGTGAGATAATGGATCGAACTCTAGTGCTGTCGATGGGGATGTTGTCAACAGGGATACCTTTTATGTTTCGACAGGAGACAAGCATGAAGTCGACGTTGGTTCACATGCTGATGTCGAAGTGTTACATGCTGTAGTCGAAGTTAGTTCGAGTATGTAATGTCGAAATGTAATGTCGAATTGGGCCTTGTGTTATGGATCCAATTGTTTATGTTATCTTGTTATTTAAGTTAACTAAGTAGCCTATAAATAGGCTAGATCTCTTAGGTTGTTGAGAGAGGTCAATTGTGTTATTCACTTGTAATATTTTGTACCCTAATTGAGAAAGTGAATAGTAAATAGTTTGCCCAATCCTATTCTCATTCTTTCTTCTTTCTTCTCTCTCTCTCTCTCTCTCTCTCTCTCTCTCTCTATCTCTCTATCTCTCTTTGTTCTAACCGTTTCATTGTTCACCCAAGAAACTATGTTTCTCAATCAAGAATTTGTTAATCGTTTGTTACAACAAACTTGTGTGTTGAGCGTGGAGGAAAATACCGTCAACAAAGTTTGAAATTGAGAAGTTCACTGGAGTTAATGATTTTGATTTATGGCGCTTGAAGATGCAAGCCTTTCTTGTTCAACAAGGTTTGCTAGAAGCGTTAAGGGGAGTAGAAGCCATGGATGTTGCATTGACGAAGAAGGATAAGACAACAATGATCGAGAAAGCACAAAGTGCCATTGTTATGAGTCTTGGTGATAAGTTTCTCAGGTGGGTTTCGAAGGAAACGACAATGAAATTCTGGTATCAGATATGTGATGTTAAGTGTGATGTCACAACATCAATATCTGCTGTATGAACAAGACAATAAAAGAACTGAAAAACACACAAGGATTGTTCACCCAGTTCGGTCTAACAACCTACATCTGGGGGCATACCAAGCCAGGAAGGAAGTCCACTATTCGTAGTATCAAATTACAGACTCAACAAACCAGTTGACAATCTACCTAATTTAATCACTACCTAGAAATAAACTGGAGGAAAGAGGTAGTGCAGACGCAACATTTCCTAACGAGGAAAGAACTGACAACTCGATTGAGAGGACTGTTATCACTAGGGGATAAGACCGATGAGAGTGATAGTGATGCAATATGATTATGCATGTGAATCAATAATGCATGGTGTATATATGTATATGCTGACAAAACTGACGCGACATACAGACTAGTAGACGAACACGACTGGATACTCGGCCACTGCGGGGAATGAAAAGTATCCTTGGTTTAAAAATAGCAATTCTGCCTTGCTTAGGAGAGATAGTCCCAATGAGGAACTACGTTGGTCGGGCTTCGGAGATAAGAACTCTGCCGGAGATGTTAGATGGAGTATTCGCATCTGACACAACTGATCCTTTGTTTAGGCTCACTGGTTTAGAAGGAGTACTTTGATTCTGCACTTTGAAGCTCGACTACTTCTGGCGAAGCAATCGATGTTCTTTCGATGTTCAACAGTCAAAAGAAATTGCCATCTTTATTTTAAAAGCAGAAAATTTTTACAAGTAAATTCATTTTTGTTTTATTTCAAGAATCATTGATCATGTTAAAATGTTATTCTGTAAAGCTAAAACAAATCAGAATTGCAAACAAAAGCACAAGGGCTCAAATTTTATTGATAGGATGGAAATCAGCCAAACGCGTGATTCCATAGAGTAATTATAAAGTTTGAAAATGGTAATTTAAGGGAAAACGGCTACATTGAAACATAATGACCACTATCCTTCTACCAACTTTGAATTTCGGGCATCCTGAGCTTCTGTCGAAGATGACCTTGACTGGAGTTTTCTTTCGATGGATGGTGTAACTGCTGCTGAGGGACTTGCTCCTGTTAGACGTAGTTACTTGCCACTATCCCTAATTTTTTCCTGGATTGTACTTTGATGTTTCCAATCCACCGGGATGATTTTTGATTATGTCTCTAACTTTTGCCTGGACCGCCCTTTCGGGTTTTCAATCCACCGAGACGTTTATTTTATTTTATTTTTTATTTTTTTATTTACGCGAAGTATTTCTTGACTACGTCAACCTTTGTGGGGTAGGAGAATTCCTCTCCGTCCATGGTTGCAAGTCTCAGGGCACCACCTGAGAAAGCTTTCTTGACCACATACGGGCCGTCATAATTCGGAGTCCACTTGCCCCGAGAATCAGTGAGAAATGATTGTATCTTTTTTAGCTCAAGGTCTCCTTTCCTGGAGATGCGAGGTCGGACCTTTTTGTCAAACACCTTCTTCATCCTTTGCTGATACAACTGACCATGGCATAGTGCCGTAATTCGCTTTTCTTCGATCAGGTTTAGCTCATCGTGTCGACTTTGACACCATTCAGCTTCTGTTAGCTTAGCTTCCATTAATACCCAGATTGATGGGATCTCTACTTCTATGGGGAGCACTGCCTCCATGCCATATACTAGAGAGAAAGGGGTTGCCCCTGTTGAAGTGCGGACAGATGTTCGATAACCGTGAAGAGCAAATGGCAACATCTCGTGCCAATCTTTGTAGGTTACGACCATCTTTTGAACAATCTTCTTGATGTTCTTGTTAGCCGCTTCTATCGCGCCGTTCATCTTGGGTCGGTAGGGAGATAAGTTATGGTGTTCGATCTTGAACTCTGTGCACAACTCTTTCATCATCTTGTTGTTTAAGTTATATCCATTATCAGTAATGATCTGGCTCGGAACACCATAACGACAAATGATATTGTTTTTGATAAATCGGACTACCACTTGCCGGGTTACATTAGCGTACGACGCTGCTTCGACCCACTTGGTGAAGTAATCAATGGCTACCAGGATGAACCGATGTCCATTCGAAGCTTTAGGTTCAATCATGGCAATCATGTCGATTCCCCAAATGGAAAAAGGCCATGGGGCAGAAAGAACTTTGAGATGTGTAGGCGGTACATGGATTTTGTCGGAGTATATCTGACACTTGTGACACTTCCTCATGTACTTGTAGTAATCGGATTCCATTGTCAACCAATAGTACCCTGCTCTTAGAATTTTCCTCGTCATTCTATGCCCGTTGACATGAGTGCCAAAGGACCCTTTGTGAATTTCCTTTATCAGCATGTCTGCTTCTGGTCTCTCGACGCATCGGAGCAAGACCATGTCAAAGTTCCTCTTATAGACTGTATCACCGCTCAAGAAGAAACTGCCTGCCAGCCTTCTGACGGTTTTTCTGTCTTTCCTTAGTGCCCCAGGTGGGTACTCTTATTTCTGAAGGAAGCATTTGATATCGTGATACCAAGATTTGTCGTCTATGGCTGCTTCAATAGTGAAGATGTAAGCGGGCCGTTCAAGGCGCATTATGTCAATCTTAGGTAAGTCGTTCCATTGACCTACACTAACCATGGAAGAGAGGGTGGCTAAAGCATCAGCCATGTGATTCTCCTCACGAGGGATATGATGAAACTCGACTCTGTTGAAGAAGGGTAACAACCTTATTGCGTAATCTTGTAAGGAATCAATCCTGATTGGTATGTGTTCCAATCTCCTTTGATCTGATTGATAACCAAAGCTGAGTCGCCATATACATCCAAGTTCTTGATCCTCAAATCAATCGCTTCTTCGAGACCCATAATACAAGCTTCGTATTCGGCCTCATTGTTTGTGCACTTGAACGTAAGTCTGGCGGTAAAAGGAATGTGGGTATCCTGAGGGGTAACAATGATTGCCCCAATTCCGTTCCCATAATAATTGACAGCTCCGTCAAAGATAAGTCCCCACCGGGAACCTGGTTCTGGCCCTTCACTGGGTAGCGGTTCATCGCAATCTTTCATTTTTAGATACATGACATCTTCTTCTGGGAATTCAAATCCGACTGATTCCTGATCGTCAATCGATTGATGAGCCAAATGATCGGCTAAAATACTCCCTTTTACGGCTTTCTGAGCATGGTACTCTATGTCATATTCTGATAACAACATCTGCCAACGGGCAATCCTTCCCGTGAGAGCAGGCTTTTCAAAGACATACTTGATTGGATCCATTTCACAGATTAACCAAGTGGTGTGATGAATCATGTACTGGCGAAGACGTTTGGCTGCCCAAGCCAGAGCGCAGCAAGTTTTCTCGAGCATAGTGTACCGAATTTCGCAATCGGTGAATTTCTTACTCAAATAGTAGATGGCAGACTCTTTTCTTTTTGTTTCGTCTTGTTGGCCAAGTACATAACCCATTGAGTCTTCCAAGACTGTTAAATAGATGATCAGTGGTCTTCCTTCCACTGGAGGTGATAGAATCGGTGGGTTCAACAGATATTCCTTAATACTGTCAAAGGCAGTTTGGCAGTCTTCTGTCCAAACGCAGTCCTGATTCTTTTTGAGTAATTTGAAAATTGGCGCACATGTCGCGGTCATGACGAATATGAATCTGGAAATATAGTTCAAACGTCCCAGGAATCCCCTGACTTGTTTTTCAGTCTTTAGAGAAGGCATTTCTTGAATGGCCTTGACCTTGTCAGGATCAACCTCAATTCCTTTTTGGCTGACGATGAACCCTAAGAGTTTCCCTGAACGGACACCGAAGGTGCATTTATTGGGTTTCAAGCGGAGTTTGTACTCTCGCAAACACTCGAATAGTTTTAATAGGTGGGTCACATGCTCCTGTTCTGTTTTAGATTTGGCAATCATGTCATCGACATACACTTCGATTTTTTTGTACATCATGTCGTGAAACAGAGTAGTCATAGCCCTTTGATAGGTTGCCCCGACGTTCTTCAAACCGAATGGCATTACCTTGTAACAAAAGTACCCCATGGGATGATGAACGGAGTTTTCTCCATGTCTTTCGGCGCCATTTTGACCTGATTATAGCCCGAGAATCCATCCATGAAGGAGAAAACTTTGAACTTTACTGTACTGTCTACCAGCATGTCAATGTGTGGTAAGGGAAAGTCGTCCTTTGGACTTTCCTTGTTCAGATCTCGGTAGTCGACACACATTCTGACTTTTCCGTCCTTTTTCGGAACTGGTACTATGTTGGCTAACCATTGAGGATATTCTGACGTAGCGAGGAAACCCGCGTCAATCTGTTTCTGTACCTCCTCTTTGATTTTGACAGCCATGTCTGGATGAGTCCGTCTCAACCTTTGTTTTACCGGCGGACATTCTGATCTCAACGGTAGATGGTGTTCCACGATGCTGGTATCCAACCCTGGCATATCCTGATAGGACCAAGCGAATACATCGGGAAACTCTTTGAGAAGTTTCATCAAACTTTCTTTGACAGTTGGACTAAGCAGTGCCCCAATCTTGACTTCTTTTCTCTCTTCTTCTGAGCCCAAGTTGACTGTTTCCAGCAACTCTTTGTGAGGCTCAATGGACCTTTCCTCTTGTCTGAGTAGTCGGGAGATCTCTTCTGGAATTTCGTTGTCAACTTCTTCTTCAGCCCCAAATACCGGGAATTCAACGTTGGGAGAAGGCATTGGATCGTATGTTTCAACTGGGTTTAAAACAAGCAATCTGCATGACGTGATGATTTGTGTTTTAGAAGAGATAGAGAGAAACGTAAGTGTGTGCAGTGTATTTCTTTTACTGCTTGTTTTTATTATTGAGTTGTTTTTTAGGATTACTATTTTTTGAAAAACGAAAAGAGAAAACAACAATTAACACGGAAATTACAGAACGACGTTATTTTATTAATGAACAAGTCGATTCTTGAAACTACAGCCCTATAAAACAAAACTCTATCGCTTTGGGCAAAACGAAGAGGGATATTTACAGAAATTGAGCCCTAACAAAACATCCGTTTCACCTGGGCAAGGTGAAAGGTTAAAGTAAAGATGGCAATTACTTAGACTTATGAACAATCTTCGGAACATCGACAACAACCCATTGGCGGCGAACTACTCGGTGAATCACAAAGTCCGGTACCTTCCTTGATTTGTCTTCAGAAATGACGCTGATTTATGGTGGAGCAGGATCATTGGAATCTGTCTCCCAGGCAGAGTTGCTGTAGGAGGATTCCTCAGTTGTATTTTGCGTAGTATTTGTACTCTTAGCTGTATCTCCCCATCCAGTTGGCTGGATGTCTCTGAGCCTGATACGAGAGCTTTCAGGAGCGGTGTACTTGACCTTGAAGTCGTATTTTCCACTCGGTTGTCCCAGGGTGTCCCACACTTCTTTGGAATTGGAGGAGTCATCCCTCTCGATGACGTTAACCTCAGCAAAAGCATAGTTGATGAATTCTAGTCCGGAAAATGTTGCGAATTCATCGTCGTGCTGGGTATTTTCAGGATAACCTGGGTGTTGATCCCATGACATGGTGGGGATGCAGGTATTCTTTTCAATGATGCTCAGCTGATTTTCATTGTTCGGGTGACTTTCTTACCCCAAGTCTCCGGGATACGGCTGCCAGATAGGCAAGCCATCCATTGGGCCATAATAGTCGTGGTCAAAGTTGTATTTCATCGGAGTGTCTTCCTCTAATGAATTTGGCAGAGCCCGACATCCTTCAGGATCACAATCTTCGTATATCATTTTGACATCTGACCTCGGTATAAATCTCGGGCTCTGTGCGGGATAGCAAAAGGGAGTCTGTGTTTTACCCTGAGACATATAACCGTCCTCATTGAGATAGGACTTCCATTCTTCCTCCGTATCGGAGGAATCATCTTTATTGATGGTATGCACGTCTTGAGTCACTGGTTGAAGGAAGCCTCCACTGTGGAAGAAGTTCTGAATGGGATGAAGACTTTCATCGTTAGCAACTGTTTGGGTGCAGGTTGCAGAAAAACCAAGACCCTTCTTTGTTTTGTTATCAGTGGGAATGACAAGCTGTCCTCATCCTTTCGCATTGTTATTTTCGATCACTTCGAGAGCATCTCTGTATGAGGAAATCGAGGTTCCTTTCTCTGATTGATTCTCATTGCTCACCGAAAGTGCTTGGAACTGAGTTCCAAGAACCTCCTCGGGTTCTACACAAGTAGATAATGACAAGTTGCTCACTAGCAAGGCTTGTTCTCCACAGACCGTGACAAGTTGGCCGTTCTGGATGAACTTTAGCTTTTGGTGGAGGGTCGAAGTGACCGCCCCAGCCTGATGTATCCAAAGTCTTCCTAATAAACAAATGTATGTTGCCCGGATGTCCATGACCTGGAAAGTGACATGGGAAGTGTGAGGACCAATAGTTATGGGAAGGTCGACTTCGCCGATAACCGTTTTTCTGGATCCGTCAAATGCTTTAACGACGACCTCACTGGTTCTCATTGGAGGTCCTTTGAATGATAATTGCATCAAAGTGGACTTCGGCATAACATTCAGGGCTGACCCTGTGTCTACCAGTACGTTGGCTAAAGCATCATCCTGACAGTTGACTGTAATGTTGAGTGCCATATTATGACGGCGACCTTCTTCAGGTAATTCCTCATCACTAAATCCCAAGTTATTGCAGGAAGTGATGTTAGAGACAATGCTATCGAACTGTCTGATTGTTATATCCTGTTCTACAAAGGCTTGCTCCAAGACTTTCTGTATAGCCTCTTTGTGGGCTTCGGAACTGAGTAAAAGTGATAGCACAGAGATCTTCGAAGGAGTTTGTAACAGCTGATCAACAATGTTGTAATCACTCCTTTGGATGAGCTTTAGCATCTCATCATCATTTTTTGAAAGGTCGGGATTACTGGATTGACCGACTGGTGGATCTGGAACTTCTGTCTGAGGTTCCTTTTCTTTGCTGGGTTCTCCAACTCCTCTGTTGAAGATTCTACCACTCTGTGTTACTCGACTGATGTCTGCAATATTCACGACGGAGAGTAACGGAATTTCCTTTCCATTCTCAATTGTTGTTGCACCGTATTTGTAAGGGATAGCCTTAGTTAATTCAGACGGTAGCGGTCCCGATAGATAGATGACTATGGGAGCCTTCTGATTTTTCTGACCATCGTAAGTAATTTCGATCCGTTCTCGGTTGGGAACTCTCGATTCGTCAAGTAGAGGGATAATGGTACAAGCATCCCTAGCCCTTTGATGATTAGAGATTACGATAACGTCCTCGATTTGATCAGCGAAGTAGTTGAATGATCCAAGACTTGACCATGGTTAAATCTCTTTGCGGTCCAACTGAGTTTGAAGGGCTGCTTGCACGAGGTAGCATCCTTGATTATCCACTGAGCAAACTCCACACCGCTCGTAGTTGTGTAGTGGCACCTAGCCACGTCTGCTTTGAATACAGTGTAACCTTACTAGATCTATTTCCACCGGCCGAACATCCTGACTTTGATATCTAGTAGGATTCCCGTTAGTGATACTAATTTGCTGGGTGTCTTCATCCATATAGATTGGAAGCCACCAGTGGTTCAACAAGTGCTGAAGTGTTTCCTGGACAAGGGCACAACCCTGATCGTCTTCGCAACCCACTTTACAGCCCTGATAATCATGTAATACCAGGAACCCGAGCCGAACCTGTTTAGCATGTAACTCCACCAGGCTGGTATTCATCAAGCGAATATCAAAGATTTGAATCATGTTGATTTGATAATGATTCCTATCATGGTAGTCTTGAATCCATCCAAGATCCATCTGACGCTGGAGTGCCTCTTGTACAAAAGAGCATCCCTGTTTGTTTACCGAGCAAGTCAGGCAGGAATTGTAATCGTGACGCGGCAGATTATGATACTGGCTTTTCCTTGAGTGCATTGCCACCAAGTTAACATTCATCGCATAGATATCGTGGTTTTGAATGATGTTGGAATTCGTATAAACCATGTTAACTCCACGAACTCGGTGCTCTTGGATCCATCCGAGATCCATTTGTTCTTGTAGAGCTGATTGCACCACAGAACATCCTTGATTGCTTTTAGAGCAGATATCACACTGGTGATAATTATGAGATGGCACATGGCCATATCCACTCTGTCTATAATGCATCTTGACCAAGTTGGCCCTCAATAAGAGTACATCGTGAATTTGATAGGTGTTGTTAGACTGTTCCTCTATCAAATTGACTGTAGCCTTCTCGTGTTGAGGCAGCGGGTTCGTGAGAACATTCGGATTCGTATCTTTGAAAGATAAGACCCCGCTCCTAACAAGCTTTTGTACGTCGGATTTGAAACTGAGACAGTTTTCTATGTTATGCCCTGGCCCTCCTTGATGGTAAAGGCAAGTCTGATCCACCTTAAACCAAAAAGGCGGATTTTCCGGTATTGTAAGAGGAGACTTAGTCTGGACATGCCCCTTGGCCAGTAGTAACGGAAATAGTTCTGCGTACGATACGGGTATAGGATCAAATCCTGGTGGCCGCGTTGTACGGTTGTTGTTATATTGAGGACAAGCCTGCTGAAGAGGCTGTTGTGTCCTTTGCTGAAATTGCTGCGACTGCGGTTGGCTTTGAGCAACCTGAGGTTGATACGTAGACATAGGCGCAGGGTTGATAGGAGGAGTTATAGCTGCTACTGGTTGGTACCGCCGCCTTTGCTTTTCGAGAGAGATATTCCCAATATCTTGCTCCTTTTTCTTAGGGAGAGCACTACCGTATTTTTAGTACCGCTTGTCGACCCAGTGTCTTTGACTAGACGTCCTTCTCGAACGGTTTCCTCGAGACGCACTCCCATACCGACCATTTCGGTGAAGTCGCTGGTCGCACTGGCAACCATTCTGTCGTAGTAAAATGAGCTCAAGGTCTTTAAGAAAATCTTTATCATCTCTTTTTCCTCAAGAGGTGGACAAATTTGAGCGGCAATTTCACGCCATCTCTAAGCGTATTCCTTAAAGGTTTCCTTGTCCTTTTGCGACATTGATCTGAGTTGATCTCTGTCTGGTGCCATGTCCAAATTGTATTTATATTGTTAGACGAAGGCAGTGCCAAGATCTCTGAAAGTGCTAATCGTAGCACGGTTTAAACCCATGTACCATTTTAATGAGGCACCGGTTAAACTATCCTGAAAGTAGTGAATCAGTAGATCCTGGTTCTCTGTCTGAGCTGACATTCGCCGAGCGTACATCACCAAATGGCTTTGAGGGCAAGATTTACCCTTGTACTTTTCAAAATCGGGTACTTGGAACTTGTGCGGGACTTTCACATTGGGGACCAAACAAAGGTCTGCGGCGTCTTTTCCAAATAAATCCTGACCGCGAATAGCATGCAGTTCTTTCTGCATCTCCAAGAATTGTTCCTGGAACTCATTCATTCTATCGAACATGCTGTCGTTTCCACTAGAAGGTATCTGTGGAATCTATCCTTCCGGGACAGTGTGTACCACGGGCGGTGGTATAGTCATCATGGCCGAGACTCTAGGTGCCTCCCGAAGTTTGTAACCTTCAGGAGTTGCTGTTATGCCCCTGGTATCTTCGATTTCTCGAAGTTGGTAATCTTCAGGCCCAGCGGATCCTGCTGCGTTCCCTGATCCTCAGTGATCGGTGGAACATATCCTTCCGGGATATAGTTAATAGGCATTGCCCCAGGGACGATCTTTCGGCATTTGATACCTAGGATCATACTTCTCCACTATGGGCATTGAGGTGATCTCTGAGATCACAGTTCTTTGTAGCTGAGCTTCTACCATGGCTTGCATGTCATTACGAAGCTTTCTCATATCCTCTCTCAGAGCGACGATCTCTTCTTTCAAATCTCTGTTCTCTTCCTCAAGATCATCCATCTTTTTCTGACGATTGGCCCGAGTATTGTACGAATGAGACAGTTTGACTCTAGAACCGAGACACAAACGTGAGATTCGTAGGTAAGAAGAATACGTGACGTGAGAATGATGAATGCAATGATTATATTAATTGTTTTTTTTTGGTTTAATCAAAATAAATTTCGGCAATTAGATTGCAAATATCAAACAGTGGGGACACCCCCGTTTTATTGAATTCAAAGGATTGCGGAAATGGAAATACAGTAAATTACAAGGTGCGGAAACAGAAACCTAAGCTAATGGGTCCCGAGTCCTCTCTGAGGAGAACTCGGGTGCTGATTCTGGTACTTTCCTTTTCTTGGACCGGGGCTCTTAGGCCATTGTCGGGTTGTCATTCCTTTGCCAAGTGAAAGGAGCGAGCAAATTCCTTTGGTCATCCTGATTTTCTACAGCATATTGCTCCAAAATCTCAATTAGAGCATCCTTATCTTTCAGCAGTTGCTGTATTTTGGTACACTCCACATTGAGAATGCGGTACTTGTTCTTCCAAGACCTCCTCTCCTGTTGAACTTTGTTGAGAGTAACCTGAAGTTTTTCCGTTTTAGTCATGAAGTACATGACAGATTCCCTTGGCGGAAGAACTTCATGACGAGGATAAGGCATCTTTAGCTTGAGAGCTCTAGTTTGTACCCAGTGGAGATAAGGCTCCACCGAGACACAATCCAATTTTCCTAGAGACTCCCGTCCTTTCTTATGAACATGTTTCCAAGCGTGCACTATTTCCATCTTTAGTGCCCTGTCATTTTCTCCTTCCTTGAAGAAAAGACCTTCCAGATGAGCATTACGCGGGACATGCCTCATTGGGTATCCAAATTGACGACGAACTAAAATTGGATGGTAATTGATTCCTCCCTTAGTTCCTATGAGGGGTACGTTGGGAAAGTTTCCACAACAGTCAATGATCCTGATCCCGTCATAGATTCGATTGTACCAATTGATGTCAGAGTTGGTAAGAGACATGATTTTCTGCGACCAACGTAAGGCACTCTTCTAATCCTAAAAAGCAACGGACTTAGGAAAATAGGAGATAAACCATTTATATAGCAGGGGTACACAGCACGTGATCATTCCTCCGTCGTATAAATTCCTTAAGTGTACAGAATGATACGCATCTGCGAGTAAGGTTGGTACGGTGTTTCTAATGAGAAAAACCTTAATGGCGTCGATATCGACGAAGTTATCAATGTTGGGAAACAAAAATAACCCGTAAGTGAGCAAAACAAAGATGCTCTTGAAAGCAGTCACGTTCCCTATACTAGCAAAGTACAAAGCCTTCTTTACCAGAAACTTGGCTGGTAAACCTGGGATTCCTTCCTTGGTGGTCAGGTGAGTCCTGACTTCTGATTCGTCCAAATAAATTGCTTTTGCAATGGTCTGATCCTTTGGAATTTCTTCCAGTCCAGAAAAGGGAGCTTGATCAGTAATGGGTAGATCAATCAGATGAGAATACTCCTCCAGCGTTGGTGCGAGCTGGTAATCCGGGAATGTGAAACAGTGATAGACCGGATCGAAAAACTGAATGAGTGTCTCCAGGATTCCCTCAATTACATGGACCCTTAACAGAGGTAGCAGACCTCCGTACTTGGCTCTGAAAGCGTCAGGGTTAGTGATCATCCTTGTTAATCCTCTCAAATCCCCTAGTTTTGGAACCTTGAAGGTATACTTGTGAGTTTTTCTTCTACCGAAATCCATTAGCGCAATCCTTTTCTCTCTGACATTTGCGATCATTGTTTTAGTTTAATTTGAAAAAGAGAGACTAGAAGAGAAAATTTTTCTTTGTTTAATGTCTTTTTTTAAATGAATGCATGAATGCAGCACATAAAAACATAGAAAAAACATGGGGTCAAAGGGTCGGTGTCATGAAGTCAAGGCTCTACCCATCCCAAAGGTTTATACTAGTGATTTTTGTACCTGTCTCTCAAAATCATTGATTCTTGTCGAGATAACATCAGCGGGCTGGGAACCGTGCTAGGTGATGTATTTCGAAGAATCTCAGAAGACGGTAGTATCGCGTGACAACTATTTCCGATAGCTTCCGCACTACTGAAAGAGGTTTTTCCTAGGTGTATACTCAATCTTTCCACATGCGGCATTACACACATTCCCATTAGCAGAAAAATAAACATAGATATCAATTAGGAAAAGCAGTATATATATTTGTCCTAATGTCCTAGACTTTTTAAGAGCTATGAATCCTATGATCCTAACAGAAAATGGCTCCCCGGCGGAGTCGCCATTCTGTGGTACCTTCCTAACTTAAAGGTTTTTGACCTAAGATCCTAGTGAGGGCCGATCCTAGCAATAATGATATTCCCCGATGGAACCGTCATTCGGTGATACCTTGTGAACCCAAGGACTCATCCTAAGAGAAAGTTTCAACTAGAGAGATAAGAAATACAAGATTCTTTTGTTTGTATGATGCCCCACGGTGGGCGCCATTTTTCTGTAGCGAGCGATTTTGGATGTGGTTCTTGAGCATTGTCGCTCTGGGGTACTACACGTCGATTCATTTTTTTATCCTATTGAAGCTGATGAATGAAGGGAAATAGATGTCTCCAACTAACCCTGCTTGTAAACTGAGGTTAAACCGTCAAAACTGTTGGTTTACAGATGCGGTTTTAGTTCGTGGACCTCTCTCTGCTTATTTTGTTCAGAACGAAATACCGAGATTGTTCATAGGGAATTTGTTGGGATACTGCGCTAGATTGGCTGGAGGTAGGGGACTTTGGGGTTTTTTGATTAGTGTGCTAAATAAGATTCTTTTTCAATCTTATGCATACGTATTCTCGGGATAGGGAAATCAGAGCGATCGTAGTTCCTCCTATTCTATGGGAGGAAAAAAGGTTGTTTTGGTGTCTTGTTCAAAGCCCAAGACGTGAAGCTAAAGGTGGTTTATATCTTGTTCAAAGCCCAAGATGTGAAGCTGAAAGGTCTATTTGTATCTTGTTCGAAGCCCAAGATGTGAAGCTAAAAGGGTGTTGACTTTAGAGAGAATTTGTCATCTCTAAAGGGGTCTGTTTGTCACAATTGTTAGGTGACTGATTATAAAGGAGAATTACTTTGACTGGGATATGCGAATCCAGCAATGCCATAATTTCCTTTATAGGGGATTTTCAACCTGAAGGAGAAGACTTTAACTCAGTTTAGAGCAACGCCATCTTTCCTTAGGAATTTCTCATGCTAAAAGAGGGACAGTGGTGTGGATGTAAATAATCCAGAGGCTTGCCGCTTACATCAATTAGATGGGGGGAAAATGAGTTGTTGATGTTTGTATACTGTGAACGAGGCACAAATTTTGATGCTAAAAGGTTGATTGAATCAAACGGGGATTTCTTTATACAAAGCCTAAGAGGAGGCTATTGACACAACAAGAGGATGCTTTCGTGTCTCGTACGAAGTCCGAGATAGAGGCTAAAAGGGTTGACTCAACAAGAGAGTATTTTTATATGTGTCTTGTACGAAGCCCAAGACGGAGGCTAAAAGGGTTTGACTCAACAAGAGAGTCTTTTATGCTCACCAAGAGAGTGATTTGTGTCTCGTACGAAGCCCGAGATGGAGGCTAAAGGTGATTGACTCAACAAGAGAGTCTTTTATACTCAACAAGATAATGTTTTTGTATCTTGTACGAAGCCCGAGATAGAGGCTAAAGGTGATTGACTCAACAAGAGAGTCTTTTATACTCAACAAGAGAGTGTTTTTGTATCTCGTACGAAGCCCGAGATAGAGGCTAAAAAGGTTTGACTCAACAAGAGAGTCTTTTATACTCAACAAGAAAGTGTTTTGTATCTCGTACAAAGCCCGAGATGAAGGCTGCAAAGGTTAGCTCTGCTGGGGAGAATCATTGTACAAAGCCCAAGAGGAGGCTAGGGTTACTGTTTCAGTTAAGTGACAAGCCCAATATGTTGGTTAAAAGAGGAAATCAGTTCTTATATAGGTATTGTTGTATTCATGGATTTGATCTGAGGACCGGGATTATTTCCTGTTCTTTAAGGAAACCGGGAATCCGAAGGGTATTGAGACTGCCCAAGTCTACGGGTGTTTTTTCTTATTTTTGAAAGGAACTTGAGAATGTCTTCGAGACTCAAGGAGATTAGACTGTCCAAGTCTAGAGTTTTATCTTTTGTACTATGCGTAAGAGAGATCAAGAGACAGTATGTTCACCGTAGGAAGATCTAGACTCTTTGAAAGACTGTTCTATTAGGGTGACTAATTTCTGTTCCTATACCTTTAAGAGGTCGTCGAGATAATTTGTACTAAGCCCAAGAGAATGGGAGAAAATCTTTTAAGAAGCCGAAGGGACAATTTGTACAAAGCCCAAGAGGAGGCTATCTTCTCGGAGGAAGAATCATTATACGAAGCCTAAGAGGAGGCTGTGAAAACTTCTAAGAAGCCGATGGGTCCTTGTACAACGCCCAAGAGGATGCAGGGATGCTTTTAGGAAGCCTGTGGGTCCTTGCACTAAGCCCAAGAGGAGGCTGATGAACAGTTCCAGAAGGGGTTTCACTTGGAACATTGGCCTTCTGTATATGAACTGTTCAAGGGGGAGATTTCTTAGATCTAGTTATCTAAAATTTTTGTAAAAGAAAATTCTCATGGTTTAAGTTATGTTTGAAATATCCGGGAGAATGTCGAATGTAAGGAGACGAGGTTTTGTCTAGTTCTAGACGTAGTTGCCGGGGAAACTCTAAATATATATACTAGTATTACACAGTCGATATGAGTTTATGAAGGAAGACTTACAGTGAAGCAGCCCCACAATACAGTTATATACATATGAAAACCGTAAATGAAAGCAGGTAAACACTTACTCGGTTGTAGAGCTTCCATGCTGTTTGGTTAGTTGTTCAACAAAGAAAACTTTCAGAAGAATATTATATTCAAAATCAAAGGAGAAAGTGCTTTTGAAAGGAAAATTGGGGCTTACAGCTCAAGGAGAGGCCCAGGGTTTTATCAGTGATTGCATTGTTGTTTTGTACAGGGACTTATACAAGTGACTGAGGCCCAAGAAAGATTTTCTGTATAAGAGGATGGGTTTTACACTCTCTCAAGAGGCCCAAAAATGATTGAAAGTGAACAAAGATGGGTCTTATAGCTCAATGAGAAGCCCAGGGTTTATTTTGAAAAGGGCGACGATCACGCCGAGGTTTTGAAAACACCGTGGGTCTTATACAATGACTGAGGCCCAAAAGTTTTTGGTTTCAAAAGGGGATTGGGTCTTACACTCTATTAGAGGCCCAAAATGCTTTTGAATGGGTCTTATAGCTCGAGGAGAGGCCCAGATGGTTTGTTTTAAACGGGCGATGATCGCGCCGAACTTTTGAAATACAACGGGACTTATACAACATTTGAGGCCCAAAATAGGTTTGTATTTACAAAGGATTGGGTCTTACACTCTATTAGAGACCCAAAGATTTTGAAAATTTTTAATGAAGGTTGAATTAATCAAAAACCCTAATTTATTTTCAAAATGTATTTTAATTGAATAAAAATTCAATTAAAATGATCAAAATTGTTAAACATGTGGAAAACAAATTATGATCTTGGATTAATGTTTCAAAAATCAAGTTTTGACCTACAAAATGATTAGAAATCATTAAAATTTGCAAAATGAAGAAGGAAAAAAAATATTTTAAATGTCAAAAACAATTAAAATATTAATTCTTGGCAAAAATATCAATTATATGAAATAAATAATATTGTTGGGATTTTTTGGTAAAATAAAATATTTTAACATTTTTGTGAATTATTAAAAAAATAACTAACTCAAAATCATTAAAACTCAGAGAGAAATTAATTTTTGAATCAATTAAATAAAATCACAAAATTCAAATATTTGAATTTTTTAAAAAGGGCGCCAAGAACAAGGCAAGAACACGCGCCCTTCCTCTGTTTCTGCATATTTGCGTTTTCTATCCAATCTCACTGAATACTTGATTATATCATGCAATCTACATATCAATCAACTCGTTTCAACCTCACGATCATGTCTATGGTCTTTAATTTCATTTATTTTAAACATGGATTAAGAAATCAAAGAGAAACCTCAAGAACCCTAAAATTTACATGAAGGTTCAGAAATTCCATACACGATTCAAACAATGCAATTTATTGAGGGAAAACACTCAATGCATGATTATGAACATATGGCCAAATTATTGTGCAGCAAAAATTGCATGGATCATACTTGCAGCTGGTGATCGTGTTTTGTGTTAAAGGTGTTACAGCATGGTTCCAAGGTTATGGACAACTTCCCTAGGTGCTATGGAGTGTGTCTGGATGCTTGGAGTGGATTGAAATGATCTGGAACTTGAGATGGTACCTCAACTGCAAATCTGTCAAAGGCTTGAGCAGTTGGCTGGTGATTTTGTGATTTTGGTGTTCCAGATGTTGTGTGAGTGTTTGGATCACTTCTATATGATGTTTATGAGGTGTGTGTGTGTGATTGGTTTGATTGGAATTGCTCTCAAACTCAAAACCCGATAGTGACTTGCTTTGGAAGGCAAAATTAGAGTGAAGAAGGAGATTTTGAGGAAAGCATATGTTTGATGGCTTTGGTGTACTCAAACTGATCACAAATGAGCTCTATTTATAGTAGAGCAATTTTTTTTTGGGATCAATAGTGAATGGCAACTACAGCAGAGGTTTAGCCAATGTTGATCAATGAGAATCCAAGTCTCCTCTAGCCATTGACTAGAGGTTAGGGCACAGGCTGCTGGTTCCCTTGGTCTTGGATAAGTCTTGACTGAATTCAGTTGGCAATGGCTTAGTCCATGCCACCTTGGTGTATGCATTGAATGCTCCAATCCAAAATTGGAGTCTTGTCCCTCTTTTAGGCAATTCTAGGTTTGGCATGCTATTTTGGGTTCCAAAGACTTGGGAGGCTTGGGATCAGAGTTGGTTCCTCCTTGGTCCCCTCTTGAGGTGTTCAGATGGATAGAGTTGCTTGGAATTGTACAAATTTTACAAATCGAGCAAAACTCCAAAATCTGCCTTGCCTTGACAGTTTTCAGCAAGGCATGTTGCCATTGTCATATCTCATGGCTCAAATGGAATTTGATGGAGTTCTTGGCCATTTTGGAAAGCCCTCATATGATACAACAACTGTTTGATCATAATTGGTTTTGATAATTTTTGGATCCAAGTGAAAAATGCCCCTACATTTGGAAAAAAGTGAAGGCAGATTCTGACTTAGTGAAAATTTCACTAAGTGTTGGAAAAAAGTGACATTTTCACTTTTCTTGATTTTGATCATTCCATAACTCAAAATCCATGGGGAATTGGAATGAGTGGTAGTTGAAGCTTTTGTAGAGGGTAATGAGAGCTACAAATCCAGCTTTGGATGGGGAAAAATGGCCTTGTGGTTTAGGAGTTATGATCCTCCAAAGTTGGTACCCTAGCCACTATGTTCCATAACTTAGAAAATTTTCTAAGTTTTTTATGGTTACCCCTTTTACAAGTTATCCCACTTTTCTTGATTTTTCTTGATGAATGATGATTCCAATCACACATTAACATCATTTTAGGGTTAAGGAACCATAATTGTGAAAAATCTCAAAAAGTCAAAGTTTGACTTTTGTGCACAGTTGATTTTTTGTCAGATGAATTCCAAACTGTGCGATCCTCTATGAAATCAAGTCCTTGACCTAAATCAAACTTGATGGATTTATTTCATAGGTGTCATAGGGTGTATTGAATCATGTCTTAGGGTTTGGGAGCATGTCCTGGTCAAAAGTCAAAGCTACAGTTGACTTTTTTCCGCGAAACTCTAACTGTGGTTCTGATGAAATTGAAACTTGTTGCTCAAGCTTCTTGGATCAATCCATTGTTGCAAATGGATCAATGTGATGTATTTGAGACCCTCAAATCCCCTCTTGAGGTCTTGGCTCATATTTTGTCCCAAAAGTCAACTTAGGGGTGAATTAGGTAAAGAAACCCTAATTCCAGATTTTTTATGAATGCATCCCCTAAAGCCAAAGTGACTTGATGATTGGGTTCATGATGTCCCTTGGAGCATCATAGGTTATGCTTTGAAGAATTGGCTCATGCCCAGAGGAAAATCTCCATCTGGAGTCCCTGGTCGACGAAAACCCTAATTTGGTGACACTGTCGATCGTGAGGCTTGATCCACTCAGAATGCTGCAACCTTGTGCTTGATTCTTGAAATGGGAGTCCTCTTGATCCATTGTGGATGTTTTAGAGGCTAGACAAGTTGAATATCATGTCATTCGTTGATTGATCCCCTGTCTAAGAACTCTGAGAGGGCTTGAAACCCTAAGTTTGATTATAGTGGATGCTCACCCATCTTTGGGGAGACTAATGGTTCATCCATATTGTGATGATGATTTGCACAATGATGGGAAATATTAGTGGTCAAAATTTAGGGTATGACAGATTCCCCTATTTAATCTTTTTGGACCCGAAGGTGTGAATGTCGAAGGTATTCGGGCATTCGGGGTGCAAGAGGATTAAATATCGGAATACCCAAAATTTTGATGGTGGTTATGAATGGAAGTTCGTGCATACTTCCTCTTTTACTAAGCAATGATGCTTAGAAAAGGTAAACTTCCCCTCGGTACTGGTTTCCTACCAAGGAACTGGTCTCAGTTTCTGAAATAAGTTTCCCCTCGATCCTGGTTTCCTACCAAGGAACTGGTCTCAGTTTCCGAATTAAAATTCCCCTCGATCCTGGTTTCCTGCCAAGGAACTGGTCTTGGTTTCCGATATAAACCTCCCCTCGATCATGGTTTCCTACCAAGGATCTGGTCTTGGTTTCTTTTGTCAATAAACTTTATTGACAAGGGACGCTATTTGTAGCGGTTCTCCTCAAACTTCTCGCCGAATTTTCCTGGGGAGATGTCATTTGATGGAAAAAGTTTTGATGTCAGACTTGCTGGGGGACCCATCTGTCTGAATTGTAGAGGTGTACAAACTTCTCTGTTTGGAGACGCTATTTGTCGACTCTACTGGGGAAAATGAGTCTCTTTGAGAGACTATTTCTTGCTTGGGGTATTTCATCATACTTTTCTCGAAGATCTTCTCGGAGAAATGCCATATGACGTGATCCAATTTTGAGGTGCCGATGACTTTATTGACATTGACACTCTAGAGAGAAGGACCAATGTGTTGCTGAAAGTCTTTAGTTGAGAGGCTTTCTCTAGGGATTTTCCTTAATCCGGGAAAGCAAAGACATCATCTTCAATGGTGAAGAATGATGCTGGCTGAGGGTTCTCTGGTTTTTAAGAGGTTCAAGTTATCAAAGTAGTCAAGGGCCGACTTCATCCCAGAAATAAACTGGAGGAAAGAGGTAGTGCAGACGCAACATTTCCTGACGAGGAAAGAACTGACAACTCGATTGAGAGGACTGTTATCACTAGGGGATAAGACCGACGAGAGTGATAGTGATGCAATATGATTATGCATGTGAATCAATAATGCATGGTGTATATATGTATATGCTGACAAAACTGACGCGACATACAGACTAGTAGATGAACACGACTGGATACTCGGCCACTGCGGGGAATGAAAAGTATCCCTGGTTCAAAAATAGCAATTCTGCCTTGCTTAGGAGAGATAGTCCCAGTGAGGAACTACGTTGGTCGGGCTTCGGAGATAAGAACTCTGCCGGAGATGTCAGATAGAGTAATCGCATCTGACATAACTGATCCTTCGTTTAGGCTCACTGGTTTAGAAGAGGTACTTTGATTCTGCACTTTGAAGCTCGACTACTTCTGGCGAAGCGATCGATGTTCTTTCGATGTTCAACAGTCAAAAGAAATTGCCATCTTTATTTTAAAAACAGAAAATTTTTACAAGTAAATTCATTTTTGTTTTATTTCAAGAATCATTGATCATGTTAAAATGTCATTCTGTAAAGCTAAAACAAATAAGAATTGCAAACAAAAGTACAAGGGCTCAAATTTTATTGATAGGATGGAAATCAGCCAAACGCGTGATTCTATAGAGTAATTATAAAGTTTGAAAATGGTAATTTAAGGGAAAAGGGCTACATTGAAACATAATGACCACTATCCTTCTACCAACTTTGAATTCCGGGCATCCTAAGCTTCTGTCGAAGATGACCTTGACTGGAGTTTTCTTTCGATGGATGGTGTAACTGCTGCTGAGGGACTTGCTCCTGTTAGACGTAGTTACTTTCCATTATCCCTAATTTTTTCCTGGATTGTACTTTAATGTTTCCAATCCACCGGGATGATTTTTGATCATGTCTCTAACTTTTGCCTTGACCGCCCTTTCGGGTTTTCAATCCACCGAGACGTTTTTTATTTAGGCGAAGTATTTCTTGACTACGTCAACATTTGTGGGGTAGGCAAATTCCTCTCCGTCCATGGTTGCAAGTCTCAGGGCACCACCTGAGAAAGCTTTCTTGACCACACATGGACCGTCATAATTCGGAGTCCATTTTCCCCGAGAATCAGTGAGAAATGATTGTATATTTTTGAGCACAAGAGACAAGCATGAACTCGAAGTTGGTTCACATGTTGATGTCGAAGTGTTACATGTCGTAGTCGAAGTTAGTTCTAATATGTAATGTCGAAATGTAATATTGAATTGAGCCTTGTGTTATGGATCAAATCTAATTGTTTAGGTTAGCTTGTTATTTAAGTTAACTTAGTAGTCTATAAATAGGATAGATCTCTCAGGTTGTTGAGAGAGGCCAATTGTGTTATTCACTTGTAATCTTTTGTACCCTAATTGAGAAAGGGAATAGTAAACAGTTTGCCTAATCCTATTCTCCTTCTTTCTTCTTTCTTCTCTCTCTTTGTTCTAACTGTTTCATTGCCCAAGAAGCTCTGTTTCTCAATCAAGAATTTGTTAAAAAAAACCTATAACATGTTTTTTTTCCTAAATTATACTTTAAATTTACCTATCTCTTGTTCATTTTAATTTGATTTATAATAAAATGCATAATGGAGAGTGAATAAAGTTTAAGAAAATAAAGGATATTAATTAATATTTTTTAAAACAAACAAATCATAATTATATATGAATTATACTATTAAAAAACAATTATTAATTACTTTAACTATTATTCATTGTAATTAATTTCCACTTTATAGAGCAATTGATTTATTATCGTTACCATTACATTGTCATTATATATATATATATATATATATATATATATATATATATATATAGGGTTCATATCTTATGAGAATGCTATTTTTATGTAAAAACATGAGAATGAATATGAATAATTAGATTTTAAAATAAACGGTGGATTTTAAAATCTAATGGTTCAGATTCATTCTCAGGTTCTCACATAAAAATTGCATTTTCATATATATATATATATATATATATATATATATATATATATATATATATATATATATATATATATATATATATAATGACTTTCTTATGTGAGAATTGGAAGAATGAATATAGATCATTGAATTAATATCTATGGCTGAGATTAAATGAGTATTTAAGTGAAGCATGTGCCTATCACATGTCTTAATATTTATGTGTTGGCACATGAATCACTTAAATGCTCATTTAATCTCAGCTATAAACATTAGTTCAATGATCTTTATTCATTCTTTCCATCCTCACATAAGAAAGTCACTCTCACTTAAATACTCATATATATTTGTGTGTGTGTGTGTGTGTGAGATAATGGATCGAACTCTAGTGCTGTCGATGGGGATGTTGTCAACAGGGATACCTTTTATGTTTCGACAGGAGACAAGCATGAAGTCGACGTTGGTTCACATGCTGATGTCGAAGTGTTACATGCTGTAGTCGAAGTTAGTTCGAGTATGTAATGTCGAAATGTAATGTCGAATTGGGCCTTGTGTTATGGATCCAATTGTTTATGTTATCTTGTTATTTAAGTTAACTAAGTAGCCTATAAATAGGCTAGATCTCTTAGGTTGTTGAGAGAGGTCAATTGTGTTATTCACTTGTAATATTTTGTACCCTAATTGAGAAAGTGAATAGTAAATAGTTTGCCCAATCCTATTCTCATTCTTTCTTCTTTCTTCTCTCTCTCTCTCTCTCTCTCTCTCTCTCTCTCTCTCTCTCTCTCTCTATCTCTCTTTGTTCTAACCGTTTCATTGTTCACCCAAGAAACTATGTTTCTCAATCAAGAATTTGTTAATCGTTTGTTACAACAAACTTGTGTGTTGAGCGTGGAGGAAAATGCCGTCAACAAAGTTTGAAATTGAGAAGTTCACCGGAGTTAATGATTTTGATTTATGGCGCTTGAAGATGCAAGCCTTTCTTGTTCAACAAGGTTTGCTAGAAGCGTTAAGGGGAGTAGAAGCCATGGATGTTGCATTGACGAAGAAGGATAAGACAATAATGATCGAGAAAGCACAAAGTGCCATTGTTCTGAGTCTTGGTGATAAGTTTCTCAGGTGGGTTTCGAAGGAAACGACAATGAAATTCTGGTATCAGATATGTGATGTTAAGTGTGATGTCACAACATCAATATCTGCTGTATGAACAAGACAATAAAAGAACTGAAAAACACACAAGGATTGTTCACCCAGTTCGGTCTAACAACCTACATCTGGGGGCATACCAAGCCAGGAAGGAAGTCCACTATTCGTAGTATCAAATTACAGACTCAACAAACCAGTTGACAATCTACCTAATTTAATCACTACCCAATGACCCTTCTATCTAAGTCCTCCCTAGATAAGAGACTCCATCTCACTTCCAATCATCGCAATGATGTCTAGCAGTCAACATCTCAGCCACTACATCAACGGCTCTTTACCTATACAACAATTCAACAAGGAAGACACACTTCCATGACACACCTTGGAGTTGCTTCAAAGCTTCCTCCAAGAAAAATACAAAATTCATTACCTACAGGTTTCTGAGTAAGAACACAATGACCATCTCACAACCCGAGTGGTTCACTTAGACAAAGCCCTAATGATCTACATCTTGGACCCGTACATATTCTAGATTACAAGCATTCTATTTATAACTTTTTCCCAACTGGATTTGGGCCTTCAAATCACAACAAATCTTCTGCTACAAATCTGCAAAAGATTCTGTTACTAAATAGATCTTCAATTAAATCTTCAATCAACTCTTCATAATTAACTCTAATTATTCTCCATATCTTTTTGGCATTAAATTAGCAACAAACTAATCTTCTTCATAAATGATTGTAACAGAATATATCTAACCCATGATATTCGCCTGCAATCTCTGATTCTCTTCAGCAGAATATCTCATTAAAACCAGAAACACGCGCAGCCCTAATAAATCATCTCAGACTGATGTTCACAACTGATGTCAAGACATCGGGTTTAACATCAGCACACAACTGCAACCCTTACAACTTTAACAAAACCAGAATTTTAACTAAACATAACAATAATGTTAGAATCTCATGTTGAAACATCAACCATGACACTAACCTTGTTTTACCAAAATTTCATCCAATCACAAGAACTAACAATCTCCCCCTTTGGCTAATTTTGGCTAAAACAAATATATAAACATTACAACTCAGATTACAGCAGCACTTACAACCCTATACTACTGTTAGTAGTCATCAGCAACTACTGAACCTAACAGTTACCATCAGTAGCTACTGTGTACAGCAAATATGGAGAATCATCTTCTTGGGAAATTTTGAATGATGTTAGGACATTATGTTTGACAACTCTTTCCAGCATACTCTATGAGCTTCATACCATCACCTCCGAGCACCACAACACCACAACTTCAGGCAGCACATTAGGACCTAAGAAGTAGAAAGTCCTGAAGTCATTTGGTGCACATGAGGAAGAAGATATCTGACACTCCCCCTTAATACAACACATTTCTTTTTCCTTCCAGGACAGACCTAGAACAAATGTAGAAGACTCCTCCAGAAAAGAAACGTCTGTCTCTACATAAAATACCAATGGTGGTATAAGATAGTTCTGCACACCTTATTTGATCAGACACCCCTAGTCAACCTGTGGCATAAGATGAAACTTAAGAAGTGCCATTCTGCCAACCCAGGTAACTCAGAACACAAGTCACAACTGTGTTCATAACTCAGGACACAAGTCACAAAGACTCAACACCAACTTAAGGATAGGACATCCTCTTCGACATCTCTGAAACACATCTGGAACTGCAGACAGCATCTGCGCAAACCATTTAGCAAACCCTTTTCCTTTCTCCCCCTTTTTAGCCAAAAATTGGCAAAGAAAGCCCTCACAGAACCAGACCCAAGTAATGCTCACCCAAAAACTAACAAAAGCCATAAGACTTATGAAACAAGAACACTCACTGGCTGAAGGAGAAAAGAATAACCTCTATAAATAGCTGACCAGTTACTTTGGAATGAACGAGCTTTGAATATGTCAAAGTTCTTGGCCACAGAAACGCTATTTTAGGTACTAAAAACTCCATCCACATTCAATGTCTACCTTCCAAAACAGTCTTGACCGCCTTTATTGCTTCTTAACTGATTCTTACCATAAATTGTGCCAAAACAGTTCCATGCATAGTCGAAGACACGTGTTTCACCTTATCCTTACACCACCGTCCAGAATACTTCCTTGTTTGGCTCAAGAAAAACATGTCCTGTACCATGTTCTGACATCTTATCAGACAATGTCTGCTTGCTCACAACATTATCAACCCAAGACTCCACAGAAGATTATACATTCCAAACAATAAAATTGTCTTCAGACTTCTCCTCAGAAGCATGTGCACACATGAATCAAATACTTAGCTTCACATGGCTAGAACCATCCAATGCCAACCAACAGCCTAATGTCATAACATGTTATCTGACATTATATCCTCATAAGAGGCAACCAGTCTCCACAAGCTTGATCATCATGCAAGCTTCACAATATATGCACCTTTGCAGCAAGATCCATAGACACGTACTCCCCCTGACATGGTTAACTAATGCTCTAGATGGAGATAAACATTTAAGCACACTTGCTGAGCACATCCATTTTGGTACCACTATCCCTTATGACCATAAACAGCAGTCACTCACCCATGAAGTCGCAATTAGGCTATTCATAAGGATCACCAATCACCTTCAAAGGCAGTCATTCTCTATCATACTCTTCACCTTCAGACTTTCAATCAATACCTGATCTACTTCAGTCTTCTCTACAATCTCCATCCAAGGCAGACCTTCTACTTCATCATTCTCCCGTATGACTATGTAGACGCTCCTTAGGCATAATGTAGGCACCAAGCTCCTGAACCAGAGCAAAATCATCCTTCACCAAGGATATTCAACCAGATAATGTCCCAACACAAGTTGGAACATCTGCTACATACCAAGATATCATCACCATGATTCTTGATATGCTCCACCAACTGGACTTACTATAACATAGTAATCCAAAGAACTAGAGAAATAGACTCTCATCCACCTTCAAGAAGAATAATCTCCTTGAGTCTTCAACTCATCACCCTTCTGCCCAAGAGTAACTTGTTCCAAGACAATCCACAATAATAACCAGCTGCCACACTCTGATTATCTTGATTCTTCGAATCCACTTCTGAGACCAACCAGATGCCACAGTTTGATCACCACATTTTGACCTTTTCACGTTTGTTAGAACTCTCACAAAGATATCTTGACCCACCAAGGAAACTTGATCTTCAAGTCACATGTTCCACTTGCTCAAAAGCAAACACACTTAGGCTCCCTAAGCCATGGTCATGTAACATCTTCTCCTTCCTGCAGCTCCTTAAAACTGCCATGAGAACGATCTTTTTGAAGCATCCTATTGTTCATCCCTGTAGATCACCCTATCATTAGTTGATGTGCCACATTACCAGCTGAGACTCCTGATGTTAAGCAAGAGGTCAGAACATTATGTCATCCAACTGTTGAATTCAGCTCTAATTTCTGCCACTCAGAAGAACCTCCTCCCTTTGCAGAAACAGATTTCCATGCTCTCATAGACTTGATTTAACAGTCAAGTTTGAGTAGACAACCTTTCATACCACAGAAGCCTTCCAAGTTAGGTCAATGTCTTGATCTGTTACTCCACCCTGAGCAAAGAACTGAAATTATGTTTCAATATCAGTTCTGACATTAGTCTAAAACAACTACTATGACTTTGGAGAAAACAACCATAGTAATCCACACACATCTCTTGCAAGGGACACAAGAGGATTGACCATCAGTATATGATCAACCTTCAAAACCAGACCATACACACAAGTAGGAACCTGCATACTCTACATCTCAAGAATCTTCTTCTCAAACTTCTAATGTTCAGACCTTCTGTCTGTCTTTGAGATGTTGAATGCCATCCTTCTGCATACCATAGACAATCTGCTACTTTGAATCCTTCAAGGCACAAAACTGAAAGAGCTCATGCAAACACCAATTGATCACAGGCTGATTTACCCTGCTACTGTACACAAACTCTTGGATGCATTTTCCCTATAAAATTGTCCTCAGACATTTTAGTTTAAACAAGGATCATTTCCTTCTCTTCTGCTATCAAGATAACCACCTTTTCTTCAACCAGCTCCTGCTGGAATGCTATGACATTATGAACAGCATTTCAACTTCACAGCTTCAGTGATCCTTCAAAACAGCTACAATCTGATAGGTCTTTGAATTAGCATTTACCATAAACTGCTGATGTGTAGCGCGATGTCGAGATATTAGAATTGACATATTAAGCTCAGCTTCTTTCTTGATGAAACTTCCTCCAGTTCATGATTTTGAAAATCAGAAACATGTATCTTATCATAACCAGGAAGATCCTCCTAATTAGGTCACCACAACTAAGCTTAAGAGGTAACTTATCAAGTTCTTCACTCCCGCATGAAAGATTTGACAGAGATACTCTTTTGCTTTGGCTCCACCCTCTTATTTCACCATCAAGAAAATTGATAAAGAAGAAATCACTGTTCTGGACAGATTGGTCTTCAATGCCTGATTTAAAATATATTCTTCTTCTAAAACTTCCATGTCAAACAGTCTTTAATAAGATCCATTCACCTTATGATCACTTCTTTCCCAAAACAAAGATATGAGATAATCCTCAAGTATCTTTGGCATCTCTAACCAAACAGTTGAAGCTGTCTTGCATAAACTACAACATCATAGAATATCCTGCTGGGGAGACCAAACCCTAATGTCTTTCCAAGAGAATACCTTCCTAGAATCTCACCACCAGAGATACAAGAACCAACCAGGGTTACATCAGATACCATGCAGCAGAACACACAACAACTCCTTAACTACTCAATAATCCTTGCACACCACCACCATAAACCAAGTGCTAACAAATCAAACTCACAACAGCAGTTCTCCTGATAACAACAGACAGGTCCAATACAAACTCTATCATGAATAGTCCATCCTTCACTTCAAGGGATCATGCAAACCACTATATGAACTGACCAAGTCCATAACTCGGCAAAACTATCTTCCTTGCTCATGAACCAGAAAGTATCTTCCCTAGATCTCATCCAGAAACAGACAGGATGCCTGCTCTGATACCAATTAAAATTCTGGTATCAGATATGTGATGTTAAGTGTGATGTCACAACATCAATATCTGCTGTATGAACAAGACAATAAACTAACTGAAAAGCACACAAGGATTGTTCACCCAGTTCGGTCTAACAACCTACATCTGGGGGCATACCAAGCCAGGAAGGAAGTCCACTATTTGTAGTATCAAATTACAGACTCAACAAACCAGTTGACAATCTACCTAATTTAATCACTACCCAATGACCCTTCTATTTAAGTCCTCCCTAGATAAGAGACTCCATATCACTTCCAATCATCGCAATGATGTCTAGCAGTCAACATCTCAGCCACTACATCAACGGCTCTTTACCTATACAACAATTCAACAAGGAAGACACACTTCCATGACACACCTTGGAGTTGCTTCAAAGCTTCCTCCAAGAACAATACAAAATTCATTACCTACAGGTTTCTGAGTAAGAACACAGTGACCATCTCACAACCCGAGTGGTTCACTTAGACAAAGCCCTAATGATCTACATCTTGGACCCGTACATATTCTAGATTACAAGCATTCTATTTATAACTTTTTCCCAACTGGATTTGGGCCTTCAAATCACAACAAATCTTCTGCTACAAATCTGCAAAAGATTCTGCTACTAAATAGATCTTCAATTAAATCTTCAATCAAATCTTCATAATTAACTCTAATTATTCTCCATATATTTTTGGCATTAAATTAGCAACAAACTAATCTTATTCATAAATGATTGTAACAGAATATATCTAACCCATGATATTCGCCTGCAATCTCTGATTCTCTTCAGCAGAATATCTCATTAAAACCAGAAACACGCGCAGCCCTAATAAATCATCTCAGACTGATGTTCACAACTACAACCCTTACAACTTTAACAAAACCAGAATGTTAACTAAACATAACAATAATGTTAGAATCTCATGTTGAAACATCAACCATGACATTAACCTTGTTTTACCAAAATTTCAGCCAATCACAAGAACTAACAGACAACAACTGATGTTTGGATGAAACTCGAAGGATTGTATATTAAAAAATTCTTGGTGAATCGTTTGTACTTGAAGCATTTTTTTATTCATTCATGATGAATGGAGATAAAGCGTTGACGGAGCAACAGGATACGTTTAGCAAGCTGATTCTTGATCTTGAAAATATTGATGTTACCATCAGTGATGAAGATCAAACATTGTTATTGTTGTGTTCTTTACCTAAGTTGCATGCTCACTTCAAAGAAACCCTCTTATATTAAAGAGAGACTCAGGCCTTTGAAGAATTTCAACCAGCCTTGTATTCTAAGGATTTGAACGAAAGAAAGGAGCAGAAACCATCATCAGTTGGTGAAGGGTTGTCCGTTAAAGGAAAATTCTCGAAAAAGGATGGTAGGTTTGAGAAGTAGAAAGGTAAAACTCAACAGAAGTCTTATGGTGGAGATAATTATGGTATTAAGTGTTATCATTGTAAGAAGGAGGGTCACACGAGAAAGGTGTGTCCTGAGTATCTGAATAATCATAGAGGTAAGGATAATGGCAATGTAGCTATTGTGCAAGATGATTATGAATCATCTAATGTCCTTGTGGTGTCGAGCACCAACTCTTGCAAAGAGTGGATTATGGATCCAGAATGTACTTGGCATATGAATCCAAACAAGAATATGTTTGAATAATTATGTGATCAAGATGGTGGATTAGTGCTGTTGTGAAACAATAAAGCTTGCAAGATTGTAGGTATTGGATCTGTGAAATTCAAGCTCCATGATGAGTCAATAAGGATATTGACTGGTGTTAGGCATGTACCTGATCTTAAGAGGAATTTGATTTCTCTTGGTGAATTCGACAAGAAAGGATATGTCTTCAAAAGAGAGCAAGGAATCCTGAAGTCATGAAGGGGTTGAAGGAAGTCTTGAGAGGCGTGAAGAAACAAAGCTTGTATACCCTTAAGGTTGAGGTTGTAAGTGGTTAAGCAGATTTTGCATCCACGAAACCGGTGTCGAAGAAAAAGTTATGGCACATGAGATTGGGCCATGTCAGTGAAAGAGGCCTGGTCGAACTGGGGAAACAGAACCTACTAGGCGGTGACAAAGTCGAAATTTGGAGTTTTGTGAACCTTGTGTATTTTGAAAATCCTGTAGGGTGAAGTTTAACAAAGGTAAACAAAGAACACATGGATCCCTTGATTACATTCATGCTGATCTTTGGGGGCCTGCAGGCAATCTTTCACATTCAGGTGCAAGGTATTTTCACTCCATTGTTGATGACTATTCCAGAAAATTATGGGTATTCATTTAGAAGACTAAAGATGAAACTTTTGAAAATTTCAAAAGTTAGAAGGTTCTGGTCGAAACTCAAACTGACAGAAAGGTCAAGAGGTTGAGAACCGATAATGGCCTTGAATTTTGCAATGAAGATTTCGACAACTACTGTGTCGAGTCTAGTATTGCAAGGCATAAGACTATAGCAGGTACTCCTCAACAAAATGGCTTAGCTGAGAGATTCAATCGAACAATCCTTGAAAGGGTTAGATGCATGTTGGTTAATGCTGGATTGAAGAAGGTGTTTTGGACGGAGGCTATTTTGACAGCAGTTTATCTGATAAATCGACGTCCCTCAACTGCCTTGGGAATGAAGACACCTAAAGAAGTTTGGTCGGGTCAATAACCAGATCTCGAAAAACTGAGAGTATTTGGCTGTTTAGCCTAAGCTCACATTAGGCAAGACAAGGTCGAACCAAGAGCTGTAAGATGCATGTTCCTTGGATATCCTGAGGGAGTCAAAGTCTATAGGTTGTGGTGCCTAGAACTAGGTCACAGAAGATGTATCACTAGTCGTGATGTAGTTTTCAATGAAGTTGAGATGGAATTCAAGAAAACTGGTGATGGTGGTTGAAGTGAAGAAATCTCTGAAGAGGAGCTGAAATAGGTAGAGATTCGTGTTGAAGTGGAGCATAGTGATGCTGAAGTGCATAACCCAGATGAAGTCGAAGAAGAAGAGCAAGATGCTATAGAGACTGGGGAAACTGTCGATGACTACCTACTGGCAAGAGATAGGTCGAGAAGAGTCATCAAGCCACCTCAAAGACTTGGTTATGCAGATCTTATAGCTTTTTCCTTAATCTCGGCAAGTGAAGTACTTAAGGAAGAACCTAGAGACTACAAGAAAGGTATGAGGAGTCGAAATAAGACCGAATGGAGAAAAGCCATGGATGACGAGATGAAATCTCTTCATTATAATAACACTTAGGAGCTGGTTGAGAAACCTGCAAGAGCCAGGTTAGTCAGTTGTAAGTGGATTTTCAAGGTCAAGGAATGAATCAAATGAGTGACGTTGAAGTCTTTAAGGCAATGGTGATTGCTAGAGGGTTCAATCAGAAAGAAGGTGTCAACTTCAATGATGTGTTCTCACCTGTTGTAAAACATAAATCCATTAGAATATTGTTAGCCATAGTGGCGAAGTTTGACCTAGAACTTGAACAAATGGATGTGAAGACAACCTTCTTGTATAGTGATCTAGATGAAACGATCCTGTTGCATCAACCTGGAGGGTTTGCAGAAAAGGATAAGGAAGATCATGTGTGCAAGCTGAATAGGTCTTTGTATGGCCTGAAACAATCTCCTCGATAGTGGAACATGAGATTTGACAAGTTCATGGCATATATTGGTTTCACTAGGAGCTAGTTCGACCACTGTGTTTACTTCAGATTTCGACCTGGAAACTCACTTTTTATTTTGTTGCTTTGTGTGGATGATATCCTCATAGCTAGCAACAATGTCGAGGATGTAATGGAGGTGAAGGCTGAACTCGGTAAGGAGTTTGAAATGAAGTATCTGGGAGCTGCCACTAGGATTCTTGGGATTGACATCCAGAGAGATAGAAATCAGTCGAAGTTATGCTTATCTTAAGAGACATACCTACGGAAAGTTCTCGACAAGTTTGGTATGTTGAATTCAAAGCCTGTTGTGACTCCGAAAAATCCTCAGTTTAAGCTTAGTACTACTCAAAGTCCGAGTACTGAAGCTGAAAGAATTTATATGAGTAGCATTCTATATGCTAGTATAGTAGGTTCTTTGATGTATGTTATGGTTTGTACAAGGCCAGACATAGTGTATGGTGTGAGCCTTGTAAGCAGGTATATGGCCAATCCTGGAAAGGCGCACTGGCAAGAAATCGAAGGATATGTCGACTCTGATTATGCAGGTTGTATGGATTCCAGAAAATCTATTTCTGGATATATGTTCACTGTGTTCGACACAAAAATTAGTTGGAAAGCTATACTTTAGAAGGTTGTTGCCTTATCAACCACTGAAGCAGAATATATTTCCCTCACTGAAGTTGTGAAAGAAGCATTGTGGCTTGAAAGTTTTGCAAAGGAGTTGAAACTTTAAGGTCGAGTTATCACTATTAAATATGATAGTAAAATTGCAATACACCTGTAGAAGAATTCAGCCTATTATGAGCGAACCAAGCACATTGATGTAAGGCTGCACTTCGTCAGAGAGATAATCGAATGTGGAGAAGTCCAAGTGCTGAAGGTTTCAACTAATGACAATGTTGCTTATATGATCACTAAAACATTGCCGAGCTGCAAGTTTTTCCAATGTATGCAGTTGATAAAGATGCATGATGAAAGCTAGGGTATTCCATGTTATTGTAGAGTTTGTTCCAAGGTGGAGATTTGTGAGATATTGGATCGAAATCTAGTGCTGTCGACGAGGATGTTGTCAGCAAGGATAACTTTCATGTTTCGACAGGAGACAAGCATGAAGTCGAAGCTGGTTCACATGCTGATGTCGAAGTGTACATGCTGTAGTCGAAGTTAGTTCTAGTATGTAATGTCGAAATGTAAAGTTGTATTGTGCCTTGTGTTATGAATCCAATTGTTTAGGTTAACTTGTTATTTAAGTTAACTTAGTAGCCTATAAATAGGCTAGATCTCTCAGGTTGTTGAGAGATGCCAATTGTATCATTCACTTATAATCTTTTGTACCCTAATTAAGAAAGTGAATAGTAAACAATTTGCCCAATCCTATTCCCATTCTTTCTTCTTTCTTCTCTCTCTCTCTCTCTCTCTCTCTCTCTCTCTCTCTCTCTCTCTCTCTGTTCTCACTGTTTCATTGTAAAACCAAGAAACTCCGTTTCTCAATCAAGAATTTGTTAATCGCTATCGTTTGTTACAATTATATATATATATATATATATATATGAAATTGTACAGTTGTAATTTTCGATTAGAATAATAATGACAAATTATTAAATTATTTGAAAGTGTGAAATTCTGATATGGTATTAGTCTATACATCTATTCTATCATTCGTACATCTACTCTGTGAAGTGGATCCAATCAATAACAATCTACCCCCTATTTGGCACTATCATCTTAGTTGGTTCCACCTTTCAATTCTCTCACTTAAAATTAGCTAGGGATGACAAAACAAGTATTGGCCTACCGGGCCGGCCCGCGCACCCGCCAAAAAATGGCGGGTTGGGTTGAGATTTTATGCCCGCCTACCAGTTCAGCCTATCCCGTCTTAAGCTCGTCCCGCCTTAAGCCAGCTAAAAAAAGGGACGGGTTGACCCGCCAGCTCACCAACATAATTATCAAGCACTCAAAATATTTATTTTTATTGGTTGAAAGTTAATACTTGAACTATAGTTTTGGAATACTTGTTGATAATTTTATTTTATACATTTATTTGTGAATATATGCAATATTTTTTTCAAGTAAAATTTGTTAAAAAGATGTTTTATAAAAAGCTGTCCTTAAAATAAATGAAAAATCTAATTGAAATGTAAAAATAAATCTATTAAAAAAATAGGCAGGAAAGTCCGCCGCCTGCCAACATGCCATTTTGACGGAGCAGACTAGATTTTTAAGTTCAATTTCACTTGACGGACTTGTCCACTCCGCCCTCTTTTTTAGTAGGCTTAAGACAGACCGAGACGGAGTGGAGAGGGCGACCTGTTTTTCCATCCCTACTCAAAATCCACCAAAAATTACTCCCTTTAATTTATCAACAAATCAACCTTTAAATCATTCATAATCAATACACACACCATCCGAAAATTACACTTCAATCAAGATTTTAATGAATCAAACATTTAAAAAAAGAAATCATTTCAATAATAGTACAATTTTTGTTTATTTTATGAAAATGATAAAGTGTGGTTGTAAGCTAGGGGTGTGCAAAAAAACTGGTTCACAAGAACCAATTTTAAAAATATAGTGTACATATTCTAAATGTCCATATTATTTTGATTAAAACTGATCCGGATCCATTTCATTAAAATCATAAAAAATCAATAACCACTTTTTAAAATCAATACATAAATGGTTAACCAATGTACTCTTTCCTTTGTCTCTAATTCATGATTATAAATTAATAATATATTGTAGATATCAAGACAACACTTAAATACACATTAGTGCATTGCCACCAATTTTACTTATGGTCTTCAATAATCCTCTCTCAAGTTGAAATCTTTTTTTTTTTTAATTTTAAATCATGGCTCTTAATTACAATTTTTGAATATATTTGTTTCATGTTAGTTATGAATTCAATTTAATATTCTATTGATTTTCAAGTAAAAAAAATTCTCTAGTAAAATCATTTAGATTTTCAAGTCACAATGCATTTTTCTTTTGTTATGATTTGTTTTTTTGCCATTTCTTATTATTTCTATTGATTCTATATTCGTGCAAATATCAAATTATTGTTGATCGAATTTCGTAAATATTATAATTGACATTTAAAATCTACCACTGTCGAGAGGTTATTGATTTAAAAAAATGGATTTAAAACGATTGGATGACGTTAGAAAAATGTTGTTTGAATTGAAAACTGAGTTTTAATCAAAAACAAGTTTGAGAAAATTTGGTTTTAAAAATAGTCTAACCAAAAACCGATTTTTGGTATAAACCAGTTTAGAACCAAACCAATCCAAATATAAATCAGTTTTTAAAAAATAAACTGGTTTTATTAAAGTGGTTTTAAGAATCAAACTGAATCATATATTTGGTTCAATTTGGTTTGATTATGAATTATGCACACCCCTATCGTAAGCTGTATACTTTACAGCTGAAGAAATCTATTCAGTTCACCGAACTAACTGCAACCTGATTAAGCTTTCTTATACATAAAGAAATTAGTATCAATTCTCCAAGAGCTCCCTCAAAGAACATTAACAATAAAACTACTAAATACAACAAAAAATCACATAAAAAATATGTTAAGTGCTAAATAATGCATTGAAGAAAACATATCAGGACTGCCAATCAAATCATCCACCATTACTGCAACTTTTCTTTTACATCAACAATCAGATTCAACACATGCAGGAGAAATGTAAATATGGATACATGAAGACCTTCTTTTATTATTCATCCTCCAAAGTTTCACCTATTTTAAAAATGTGTAACTATTAACTCAAATTGTTGCAACCAAGTCTAATAGTGAAAGAATAAAAAAATGAATATTAACTTATAATGTTTGAAAAAATAAACACATAAAAATGATCATTCTACAAAAATGATCAAAGTTAATCGAGAAGTGATATCATGTATTTCAGAGTAGTTAATGCAACTTTTTTCACAAATAAAAATTGCACTATGTAACATTTTAACTCACCTTGCAAATAAAAATAACACTTGTTACCTTATTAAATTCTAGATTTTATTTTGTGGAGCAAAAGTTGTAGCAATATTTGTCCAAATTCTGCAAACAAAAATGAGACAATGACAATACAAACTGATGTAAGAAAAACACAAATGTTACTGCTTCAAATTATATTAAACATGCAATTATTTTAATCAAGATGAAAAATTAAGTCATAAATCCATCTAATAAACAAAACTTTACTTTTTCTTTCCGTTTATTAAGTAAAATAAAATTGCATATATCATCTAAATTAAATTTATAAATATTATACTTCATTTTGGAAGAACAATATTACATAAATACACTCATAAACATAAATACATTAGAGAATACATTTAAATTTATAGAATTAAATACACTTCCATAATTGTTGCAATGTAACTCCTTATGTGCTACTCTTAACTTATAATTATTGCTCTGCTACATAAATAACATGAGTAAGCACCTAACAAAAAAAAGACTATAATACAATCATAAATTACATATACTAACAATGATTTAGATGATTGACCTCTCAAATTTCAGTATCCTTGTAATATAAGTAAACCTCCTTAATATTACAAATTTACAACCAATTTCAATGAAAAACAAACGAAAAAAAATAAAAGTCAATTATGATACAAAATTAAGTTATTACCTATACTTATTTACTTTACTGAATATAGATGTAAAAATGCAATGTTTTGTATGTATATCTATAAACCTACAAAATAAAGTAATCAATACAATAATTAATATTAATTTTCTGCTTCTTTGTTATAAAACAAATCCCTTCTTCAAAATAAAATACATGCTTTGTTATATACCTTCTTCAAAACTTCAAAACTTTCTTAAAAAATGGTTGAGTGCCAATTGCTACAAGTATTCAAAGCATATTATAATTTGATAAAAAATCATATTCAAAGCATATTAAAAAAAAACTGAATCATTTATAAAGGGCTCATTATATGCCACTCTGTCTAAAACTTCATCTTTGTTCCATCTATCCAATCTGAAACTTAAAAATTACATTTTTTTTTTGTGATTTCTTAATACACCACCTAAGTTTCTTAGTCATCACGTGAAATTTCATTTTTGTCCATAGATTCTGGATTTGCACATCTAGACGCACCAAAATTTTAAAAAATGCTTATATGTTCCGGATTTGCACATCTGAAAGAATTCCTGGTCTGCTAATCCGAAAAAAATCAAAAGAATTCCATAAAATCATTTACTTCTAAATATAATTAAATCCAATATAATTAAAATCCAACATAATTAAACTTAATATGATTTTTTTCAATATAATTAAATCCAATTTAATTAAATCCAATATAATTAAAATTAATATGATTAAAATTAATATGATTTTTTCAATATAATTAAATTCAATATAATTAAATTAATTTTAGAAGTAAATACCATATAATTTTAATTATAATTTAGAAGTAAATATCATATAATTTTAAATACCAATATAATTAAATCCAATTTTAGAAGTAAATACCATATAATTTTAAATCCAATATAATTAAATTAATTTTTTCAATATAAAAAAATCATTTAAAATTAAATACCATATTAATCATATTAATTATATTGAAAAAAAAAAATCATATTAAATATCATATTAATTTTAATTAATATAGATTTTAATTATATTGGATTTAATTATATTGAAAAAATGATATTAATTTTAATTATATTAGATTTTAATTATATTGGATTTAATTATATTGGATTTAATTATATTTAGAAGTAAATGATTTTATGGAATTCTTTTGATTTTTTCCGGATTTGCAAATCAGGAATTCTTTCGGATGTGCACATCCGAAAAAAACTGAAAAATTTTAGAGAAAGGGTGCGTCCGGATGTGCACATCCAAAAATTGGGAGCAAAAATACATCCAAAAATTAGGAGCAAAAATGGAAATTCAAGTGGTACCTAAGAAATATGGGTGGTGTGATAAGAAACTTTTTTTTTTTACTAAATTAGAAAAAATTGTTCATAAATTAGAAAACACAGTACATACTCATAAGAACAAACCAAATAAAAAAAAAAAAGGTAAATTTTCAATAAGAGCTATTTGCAAAACCCACATTTCCAAATTACCAAACTATACTCATACAAAAATGAAAGTGACACTAAAACTTTCTATTGGATGAGTTTAATTTATCATAGGGCATAAAAAAACATAAATAAAGGAGGAGATGGAAAAACCCTATATAAAAAAATCAAAAATCAAACAAAAATTAAGCTCTTACCTTAGAAGAACTAAAACTTCATCTTTATTCCATCTATCCAACCTAAAACATAAAAATTACATGTTTTTTTTTACTAAATTAGGAAAAACCATTCATAAATTAGAAAACCCAATACTTACTCATGAGAACAAATCAAACAAACCAGTAAAATTTTCAATAAAAGCTATTTGCGAAACTCACATTTCCAAATTACCAAACTATACTCATACAAAAGTGGAAATGACACTAAAACTTTCTAGGCTAAATTATAGTTTTAGTTTCTTTATTTTGTTCAACTTACAAAATTAGTTCCCTTATTTATATTTTAAACAATTTTGGTTCCTCGTGACCTTTTTTTGTTGTTAAAAAACACTGAAATGTTATTTTTTCTTTGTATACGTGTCATTTTTTAAATATTTTTTTTTACATGTCATTTTTATATAAATAATAGTAAAATATTTCAGTTGTTTTACAATATGACATGTCATTAATAAATTAATAATGAATATTTTAAAGAAAAGTAATGTTTTTCTATATTTAATAAAAAGTTACTTTTATATTAATATCAAATTCTACCTAATTAATTTCTTCCTGTAGCCATTCGTCCCCTCCATCTTCTTTCATTTTTTCTTTCTCACACAATTTCTCCCCGTTCTAATTTCTATTACCACCCAAATTTACAAAAATTAAGCCCTTATCTTAGAAGAAAAAGGAAGAAGAAAGTCTATAACTTGAAGAAGGTTAATGGATGAGGCTTATGTCTCTCTATGAGAGTGGTAGAGACATACTGATATAGCGAAAAAATATTGATATGGCATGGTTGATGTTGGTGGGTGGTCACAGTTGAGGTAGCGTGAGTTGATAAAATGTGGATGAAGATAAAAGAGGGGCAGCAGTGGCTAGACTTTGTGAGGTTCTGAGTGAAAGAGAAAAAAAGGGAACGCAAATGACTTTTGAATAATAAATAATTTTAAAATAATTAATATAATAAATAGCAATACAATATTTGAATTAATTGTTACAATTTGTAAAGTATATTTGTAATAGCCAAAATAGTAATTTTGATAAAAACAAGTGACGTTTTGGAAAAGTAAGTGACATGGAAGCTCAAGAAAGAAGGGTATTTAGGGAATTTTTAGAATATATATATATTTTTTATATGATAGATTTAGGGAATTTTCAGAACATATTTTTTTCTTATATGATAGATATGGTTGGGAGTTGACATGAGATGGAGGTGGAAGAGACCATTACTTGCTCGGGAAAAGGATTTGGTGTGTGATTATTGTTCAATGTTGGATAACGGCTTTTAGATGTGATCATAATGAAATATACACAATGAAAGAGACATTTAATTTTCTAACCGAAAGAGGGGAAACACATTTTGAATATTCAAACGCAAAGTGATCTCGTTAAAGGTGTCACTTTTTATTAGTGGTGGCAAAACGAGTTTAGTCTGTTTGGTATGTCTGTTTTATCTGTATTTTAATACATGAAGGGTTAAGGGTTTAAGCCTTCATCTTTTAATGTGTTTGTCCCTCCCATTTTTTTTCCGGACTTTTGTGAGCATAAGATTTAATATAGAATTTTATATTTTTAGAGTTAAAAAGAACAGTGTCCACGGACTTTCTCCACTCCGCCTCTCATTTGCCACCCTTACTTTTCACTTGAACATTTTTGTATAATTGTCTACCTACAAAGGATAATTTGTTTAAACATGGAACTTAACATAATGATTCTCAATTTTCATTAGCGGGTGTGATGTCTAAGAATCCTTATCACACATTTTATTTGAATGTGTTGTTTTTCATATATTTTTGTTGGTAATTTTGAGATGGTAAAGTGTTCTCGAGTGTGTTATAAAATATTGGTATTACCCATGTTCATCAATTTGTGGGTTACACATTCGTTCTTTGAAATAGATAGATTAATTTTAGTTAGTTTGATTGGCTATACTATTTGGTTGATTTGGAGGGTTCACAAAAAATTTATTTTAGAAATAAGGAGATTGTTGTTGTTATCGATCAAATTAAATTTCATGTATAGCAGTCTCTATATGTGAAGATTAAGAGCTTTGATTATGATTTTAGCTCTTGGTGGACCAATTCATTAAAATGCCTTGGGTATTTTGATATTACTCATGAGAGTTTTTGTGTATTTTGTCACTTTGAAAACTTTTGTACTCCTTGTTTAGGTTGGGATGATATAATTCTCTAAAACGTCTTTGAACTTTTATTGATTTCTATTTCAAACACCCCTTGTGTTGGAGTACAGTCTTTTGTTTAATTTGCTATTTTTGGTTCTGTAATAAAAATTTTCATAAACTCTTTTTTTAATGAGGTCTACTTTCAAATTATTTTAATTGTCTCCATCATCCAATTAGTTAATCTCTATTAAAAGGGTGTGGTTTTATCCATATATATATATATATATATATATATATATATATATATATATATATATATATATATATATTTCGTCAAGAACAAACCAAAATATGAGAAAAAAATTGAGTTTCTTGAACAAACATAAAAAATCTTATTAGATTTTACAAAAGATAGAGAAGAAGAAAGAAGAAGAATAAGAATTGGTTAAAATTGTTTTACTATTCACTTACTTAATAAGGGTTATAAGATTACAAGTGAATACCAACAATTAATCTCTCTCAACAACTTGAGAGAACTAACCTATTTATAGACTATGTTAACTTGAGCAACAAGCAAACTTAAACAATTGGGCTTACAAACAAGGCTCAATTCGACATGCTAACTTAAACATAAAGCTAACATATATTTGACAACATGTTAGAACAGACTTCGACTACAACATGCACAACTCCCGTCGAACCAAGAAGCTACCATTGTCGACACTAGAGTTCAATCCAAATACCACAAATCTCCGCATTGGAACAAACTCTACCCTAGCAAGGGAACAAGTTAGTTTTCATCATGCAGTTCTATCAACTGCATACAGTGGAAAAACTTGTTACTCGACAATGTCTTGGTGATCATATCAGCAACATTGTCATCAGTCAAAACCTTCAGCACTTGGACTTCTCCTCGCTCGATTATCTCTCTAACGAAGTACAACCTCACATCGATGTGCTTGGTTTGCTCATGATAGGTTGAATTCTTCGACATGTGTATTGCACTTTGACTAACACATTTAACAGTGATAAATCGACCTTGAAAATCCAACTCCTTAGCAAAACCTTCAAGCCACAATGCTTCTTTCACAACTTCAGTGAGGGCAATATATTTTGCTTCAGTGGTTGATAAGGTAACAACCTTCTGAAGTGTCGCTTTCCAACTAATTGTTGTGAGGAACATAGTGAACACATATCAAGAAATAGATTTTCTGGAATCCATACAACTTTCATAATTATAGTCGAAAAATCCTACGATTTCGATTTTGCTATCATCACCATAGGCTCCACCATAAATCAGGACTTTGCTCAGGGACCCATTGATGTACTTAAGAATCCACTTTAATGATTTCCAGTGCGTCTTTCTAGGATTGGCCATATACCTGCTTATAAGGCTCATTGCGTACGCTATACCTGGCCTCGTACAGACTATTGCATACATCAAAGAACCTACTATACTAGCATATGGAATGCTATTCATATAAGCTCTTTCGACTTCAGTACTAGGACTTTGAGTCGAACTTAGCTTGTATTGAGGCTTAGTCGGTGTTAGAATAGGCTTTGAATTCGACATAACAAACTTGTCGAGAATCTTCTTTAGGTATGCCTCTTGAGATAAGCATAATCTCTACTACTTTCTATCTCTCCTGATGTCAATCCCAAGAATTCTGGAGACAGCTCCCAAATCCTTCATGTCGAACTCCTTATCAAGTTTAGCCTTCACTTTCATAACATCTTCAACATTGTTGATTGCTATGAGGATGCCATCCACATAAAGCAACAAAATAACAAGTGAATTTCTAGGTCGAAATTTGAAGTAAACACAGTGGTTGAACTAGCTCCTAGTGAAACCAATGTGTGTCATGAACTTGTTGAATCTTCTATTCCATTGTCTAGAAGATTGTTTCAGGCTATATAAAGACCTATTCAGCTTGCACAAATAATCTTCTTTTCCCTTTTATGCATACCCTTCAGTTTGCCTCATCAGGATTGTTTCATCTAGATCAACATACATGAAGGTTGTCTTCACATCCATTTGTTCAAGTTCTAGGTTGAAATTCTCCACCATGGCTAACAACATTCTAATTTATCTATGCTTTACAATAGGTGAGAAGGCATCATTAAAGTCGAAACCTTCTTTCTGAGTGAACCCCCTAGCAACCAACCTTGCCTTAAAATGCTTCGACATCACTCATTCGATTTCTTCATTAACCTTGAAGATCCACTTACAGCTGACTAACCTGGCCCCTGCGGGTTTCTTGATCAGCTCCCAAGTGTTATTATCATGAAGAGATTTTATCTCATCCATGGATTACATCCATTCAGTCTTGTCTAGACTCCTCATAACTTCCTTACAGTCTCTAGGTTCTTCATCTAGAACCTCACTTGCAGAGATTAAGGCATAAGCTATAAGATCTGCATAACCAAGTCTCTAAGGTGGCATGATGACTCTTCTCGACCTATCTCTTACCAACATGTAGTCATTATCAAACTCCTCATCTTCGACAATAGCTTCAGTTTCTTCTTCGAATTCATATGGGTCATGCAATTAAGCATCACTTTGCTCCACCTCAACTGGAATCTCACCCTGTTCCAGGTCTTCTTTAGAGATCTTTGAACTGTTATACGATAGGCTTCGATCTAGAGGGGGTGAATAGATAAAAAATTTTACAACAAAAAACTTTTGGCAAAAATCTGTTTTCAAAATATGGTGCAACGGGAAAACGACCCGGATCGAATCATCTAACCAAACCTACTATAGAAAAGTAATATACGTATCGCAAACCAAATGAAGTGATAATGAACGTAAATGTTCAACAACAATCAAGCTACGAATCAATTAAATGCTATGTTAATCATAACTCGTATATCCAATGAACCAAAATACCATCAAAATACACATAAACAATTTATCGAACACTTGGTGTGCAATCGATAGCGATTGGAAATATAATTTGTTTTGTTGATGTTAAAAGCCAATCACAATCAAAGTGATTGTGATTATATCAACAACAACACTTTTAAACTATAATAGAAAATAATTTCCAATCGAATTGATCAAACAATGATGAACTCGTTAAATTGTGAAATCAATAATAAAAGAGATAAAGAGATAAAGAGAGAGAGAGAGAGACCAAGATTTTTTTAGGTAGTTCCCCAATCGGTCTCGTTATGGGTACGTCTGCCCTCAATTCAAAATCGAATTGAGATAGTGCTATTAACCTTTTCTTTGCAAGATCATTTATACAAGAGATGAAGAATGTAAACCCTAAAAACCCTATTGTTTTGTGTTGATTCTTCCACCTCCAACCCTTGAAGGAAAACCCCAGCTTCGTTTTCTTATTTGAAACACATAAAGTTCCCAACCCAATATTCTCGGTTACACCAAACCTAATTGGACGTTATCAACCCTAATCTAGATGGTCACCCAATCGAAAAATGATTATGTGTAATTCAATTGTGTGTATGCATAGAAGAAGGGATGAAGATGATGGGCAACTTTGTAATCTAGTTTCGTTTAGGTTTTATTCACTAGGAAACCTTGCCTAGAAGATGATGCATGTATGAGTATATATATGTATTTGAAGGAAATGGGCAAAAGGATGCAAGAAAAGTAAGATGCAAAAAGAATTTTTTCAAGTTTTAAGTTGCATAGGTCGGCCTATGAAGGTGTTCAGGCCGACCTGTGAGGCGACCTGAGAGGCGACCTGTAGGCAGAGCCTATGGGCTTCGTTCTTGGAGCGTGGGAGCTGACCTGAAATATTGATGTGCAGGCCTATACTGAAGCTAAGGCTTCCATAGGTCGGCCTGATCACGTATAGGTCGACCTATGCAATTATTTTGACACACAAACATGATTTTTGATGTGTATGACATGGCTAAGACCTATCAAAATTGTTTAACGACTCTTTTTATTCATCCTAAGGCTAAGGGAACAAATGAGCATCTAAATGTAGGTTGATACCGTTCAATATACAAAAGCTTTACGATATACTATACTACCTTGTTCCTTGTTTGACATCATTCAAAACCCGGTTGAATTTGTAGTTAGTAATACTTAGCACTCACATACTCTTCCTTTTTATGATGGCAAATGTATATGATGTAGTCGTAGTCGTAGCCTGTTGCGTTTATCTTGGTACACGTAACAAATTCCCCTGAATTTATGCATTGTTCTTGATAGCTCTTTGATAGCTCTCCCTAAGTGTATGCATATATCATTCATAATCCTCTCTTCTCCCCCTTTGACAACATCAAAAAGAGAAACACCAATCCGTTAAAAACATCACGTAGATGCACAGTTCACACATTTCAAATACTACACAGAGGCAATTGCAAAGAAAAAGAGATGCATTCACATACAACACATATGTAAATAGCACAAGCATAATAATTAACAACAACAATATCCATAAGAAATACACACAAGTCAATACTTAGTACAACAAAGGAACTACTTAAAACATTGTTCTAACCATCAAAAAGTAGCAAGCAAATAACCATAATAAAGAAATGCAATAGATGACACACAAAGGACACAACTAAAAGAAAAGACACCAAATAACACCACATCAGAAAATTCAGTCAATGCCTTCCGCGTCCTCTCGACCTTGGTCTTACATTGAATGTACCAATCTCATATAGTTCGCGGTAAAAGCTGTCATAATGATATCCATCCGTTTCCTGGGTATGAATAATGTGATTCAACTGTTCCATCTCAACAGTGTGATTCTCATCAATAGTGTTACGCAAAGTCACGAGGTTTTCTGTTGTATAGGCAGCAAAGGAATGGAAGTCAGCATCTTGAGTGGCCATGTGCTCCCACATTAGACGGAGCTTCTCCGATTGTGCATCATATCTCTCATCTTGTTGCAGCTACATATTTTGCAGCATGGTAATGATAGAAGCAGTGTCACTAGGACTAGCATAAGGACCACTAGCATGACCAACTCCCTAATCTGCATCTTGCATGGTTGCATCACCATCTGGAGCACCATGAGGAATCTCATCAGGCTGCTCATTCTCAATCTGATTTTCTTTAGCCTCGTCAACAACCACATTTGGATCATCGAAGTTAAAAATCTTCCTACCATTCCTACAGAGATAGTATGCTCGATGCTCAATGTCCCAAAAATAGCTAATGTTTGTGAGAATCCATTGTGAGAACTCTTGAGAGGTACTTGGTGATTTGTAGATGATATTTTTCACACCGATTTTGAAACGCTTTAAAATTTTTGCAATCATGGACGAATAGCATAAAGAAGTACCTTTGTTGCAAGATCGGACAGAAAATATGTGATCAACAAAGTAATGTGGCCAACTGATTTTGACCTTGTGCTGCAAGACGTACACAAGATGAATTTCAATAAAATCAACTCTTGAAAATCCACCATTCTTCGGACGCAAGACATGAGACACAATCCACATCAAAATTCGAGGCATAATCTTAAATTAACCCGTGGTAATAGGATCATAGCAGTTTGCAGCACGAGGAGCCTTAAGCATCTCATTCAAGCCAACACTCCAATTGAAATCTTTACGCTTGTCCGAGTCGGTAACCACTTCATCAGCCACTTCTTCATCAAATTCTTCATCAATGTCTGGATCACTGATCGTAATACCAAACAAGGTACTCCTTATTTCATTTGTGAAATGATACACTTTGTCACCCATGGAGAATTTAAAGCTTGCACCCTCTTGTTTGTGTAGCCCGGTAGCCCGGAGTAGAACACACGAATAAGATCCTCGTTGTAATCTTGATTCAGTTGAAGAAAATAATCTATGTTTTGATGCTCAACACGAGTCATAACTTCGAGTAGTGTCAAACCTTCGATCATCTTCTTTTTTCATATGTATTGCCTAATGACTAGGAGAGTCATAAGCTTTAGCTCAAAATCCTTCTCATATTTCTTTGAAACCAAAGAGAATGGATTCTCAAAGGCGGGAGTGGATGAGGAGGCCTTGCCTTTGCCTTTGGAAGCATTCTTTGACTTAGAGGCCATTGAATTTGTGAGATACAACTTGCACACAAGGTGTTTGTGAAAATGTTGAATGAAACGTGTGAAAGAATGAGTGACACAACAACACTCACACATTCAAATAGAAGTAACAACAACAGATTAAGACAAATATGAAACTACAAATACCAAACAAGGAAGAAATTTTGATGATAATGGATAAGTTTGGGATTTTTCAACAAGAGAGGAGAAAAATGATGAATTTAGGTAGGAAATTACTAGATTTGATTATTAATGACATATTTATGATGTTAGATTGAAGTCAAGAACAAGAATTTTGGTGTGTATGAGGTTTTTGAGTGAATTTGGGTTAATGGGTATCTTTGTGCATGCAAGAACAAGAGTAAGAATGAAGAGAAATGCCCCAAAATGCACTTAAGAGTCGATCTGAGAATGTATGTGTCGACCTGTCCATGCTATAGGTCGGCACATACTGAAGCAAGTGATAAAAAAATTAAAAAATTTGACATGAGCCGACCTGAAATAACATAGGTCGGCCTGTACTGGAGCGTTTCAGGCAAATTAAAAAATTGACTTACACAGGTCGACCTGTACCAGATTGTGTCGACCTGAAGACTTCAAAACTTCACTAATATTTGATTTAATTGACTTTTGGAGACTTTGAGAGACTTATAATGACTCATGAATTATGAAATGCACATGCACAAGATCAAATTTTATGTATTGTTTGCTTGACACATGCAACACACAAAAGTGAAAGCATGACTTGGTTCAAGATAAAAATGAATCGTGATGGCATTTATGTATGGTTACTATAAACATGTAAAATACAACATACAACAGTCACATTTGATATTTTTTAAAGTAAACACATATCACAAGCATCACACATAATTCATCACATATCCTTATTAAATAAACAGGTAAAAGAAACACTTACGTACATAACAAGAAATAGGGTTGAAACGATAATACCTCACTACTACGGAAAACACATATAATCACGCCCGTGTTACTACAGATATTCAATCAACCGTTGTAATATGTGATATTTAGGCGCATGAATTTTTTTAAAATTTATTTAACCACCTATAACCATAGTTTTTTTTTTAAATCTTGGTATCCGGCCTTGCGACCGACTAATCCAAGAGGGAGCAATCCCACCATTCACTAGCGGGAGCCCCGTTTAAAGCCAGAGAAGAGCTCCGTATGGACTAGCCCACACAAGGATTGATTGCACCTAATAGGATTCAAACCTTAGACCTTAAGAGGAGCACACTCTCAAGCCCCAAGCCTCCACCACTATGCCAACCCTTTTCACCACAGTTGATTTAATACCCGTGGTGAAAAGGGGCGTATGGTCATGGGTTCAAATCCCAACACCAACATTTTTGGTTATTTACATATTTTTAAAAAAATGGTGACAGACCTTTCATCACGGGTATTTAAATCATCTGTGGTTATAGGTGGCAGAACTTTCACCACGGGTATTTAAATTAACCGTGGTTATAGGTGGTGCCTTCTTTATTTTAAAGATATATAACGCTCTTAGTTCATTCACTTTTGCCCTAGACGTACTTAGACAAACTTCATCTTCTGCCTCCAAACTTCTTCCATTTACGAAACATTATTCATCCACTAAACTAAACTTGAAAACATCATTTCTTCCACAAACGAAACTCAGAAGCATTACTTCCATTAACGTGTTACAGTTTGTTCCTGTTTAACGATTTTACATGTAAAATATTATTGTTTAATGATTCTATTTATTTATTTTTATTGTTGCTCGTGTTGTTGTTCTTGTTGTTGCTCTTGTTGTTCTTGTTGTTATTCTTATTTTTGTTCTTGTTGTTTTTATTGTTGTTGTTATTGTTCTTGTTGTTTTTGTTATTGTTCTTGTTGTTCTTGTTGTTGTTTTTGTTGTTATTCTTGTTATTGTTCTTGTTGTTCTTGTTCTTGTTGTTGTTGTTGTTGTTATTGTTGTTGTTGTTATTATTGTTCTTGTTATTCTTGTTGTTGCTCTTGTTGTTCTTGTTATTATTCTTATATTTGTTCTTATTATTGTTATTGTTCTTGTTGTTCTTATTATTGTTAATGTTGTATTTGTCGTTCTTGTTGTTATTTTTGTTGTTCTTGGTGTTCTTGTTGTTATTGTTATTGTTGTTGTTCATGTTCTTCTTGTTATTGTTCTTATTATTCTTGTTAATCTTGTTATTCTTGATGTTATTGTGTTAAAATATTTAATATTTTATATTGCGATAAAAGTTATAAATGTAGTTAGGCAAAACATGTGGCAAAAAAAAATACTGACAAACCTTTCGCAACGGGTATTTAAAACAATCGTGGTTATAGATAGCACGCTTTTCAGTTTTCTACAACGGTCATACGATCTTGATTATAAGTAACGCATATACAACCACACACTACGTAACAACGGCTGGTCCTGCGTGTTAATATATCTTTTTTAACCGTTTTTGTATGTGGTTTTTATAGTAGTGCCTCACCGTACACAGGACGGAGGATGCACAAGCATTCCATGAAGAACTTTCGAACGAAAGTTGAAATGAATGCAACACGTGCCACGAAACACAAACAAAACCAAAACGTTCTTACCACTTTCCTTCTTGTACAAGTATCTAAAAGCGAGATTAGTAATGTATCCAAGAACATCATTTGATGATTATTTGTTCAATTATGATGATAATCTGGCTTCTCCTCGTGTTTCATCATTTTAGGTTGATCACTCCTAGTTTGATGTACTTGAGCAAGTTTAGTCAAAGATATCCTGCATAATTGAATATATTATCCTTCCGACACTTCTTGGATAGCTTATTGGTAATCATTCGCACACTTTTACATCTTAAAAAAAACATAAAGAGCTAACCTGGTTGGTAACAAAATCCGCCTTTTTAGTCACATAGATCAAAACAATAAGGACATGTTACCGTGTTGTGCCTTGATGCTCCATGAACGAGATCACATACTCTCTCCATAGAGTCAAGACATTTTTCCTGTATGATTAACAACTTGTGCTAGGTAACCAATCTTCATTGGGTCCTTGGGGATTAGTAAAACCTTAATTGCATTTAGGCACCCATTGAAAGGTACCATTAGGAACATGGAGTTTCCTAACTCTGCACTTTGCAACAGTGTGTCCCTTTTTGCAACAGTAGTGACAATACAAGTTAAAAGAAGATAACCTTTTGCTATTTGGTTCCTTTTTAACGTAACTATACCTTCGATACGGATTGTGAGATGGTAAGTCATACTTGGAAGTATCTATAGAAAACATAACCTCGAGTTGCAAAGCCTTATCAAGTTTAGCTTTAAGAGTCCTTGACTCCTTTTGCCAAATGTGACATGTTTCACAACCAAAATTCCACAAAGATATAGGGTCCTCATCTTGTCCTTCTAGAATATTTCACATTGATTTCCTTAGTGCTTCCACATGTTTTTCATTTTCACCAATCTTAGCTTCTAAATGAGAGATGATTCTCTTGTTTGAAGGTAATCTCTTGAAAGCATCTATGGCTTGTCTTTGTAGTTTTTCAAAGGATTCTTGAAGTTGAGAAAAAGCTAAGTCATGAGAGGCTTGAAGTTTAGAGCGACTTACAACCTTTTTATTTCCTTTGTTTGCCATATAGAAAATCTTGGCTAATTCATTACTTGAAGTAGATCTATCATCACTTAACGAATCACTTTCGCTTTCCTAAACGACATAATCTCTTCTAGCTTTTCTAGACATTTTTTGATGACCTATTTCATTCTTGATTTTTGGACACTCCGACTTAAAGTGACCGGTTTTACCACAGTTGTAACACGTACTTCATGACTTTCCCTCTTTGATCTCATCTTCTTCTTTCGAGGAACTTGATGACCTTCTTGATTTATCACATTTCTTGTTGGGATATTTGTCGCCATGTTTTGACATGTATTTATTGACTCGCTTTATGAACAGTCACATATCTTCTTCGTCAGATTCATTGTCATCTTTAGGTTCACTATCCCTTTGCTCATTTTGAGAAAGCCTTGAGCTAGAAGTATTTAGAGCAATGGAGTTCTTCCCTTCTTCTTTGTCTTTCCCTTTTTCACTCTTCGATAACTTTTCGTATTCCTTCACGTATTTTGCCAAGCAAGTAAGCTCTTGCTCATGCTCTTCCAACTTACCAAACAAAGCCGTAAGATCAAGCGACTTAAGATCATTTGCTTCTTTAGTAGAGGTGACCTTCATTTTCCATTCTCTACTTAAACACCTCAAAACTTTGTTAGTAGCAAGTTCATTGGAAACAAGATTACCTAGTGCATTTAATCAATTTTTAAGATGTGTGAACCATTTTCGCAAATCCGCAATGGTTTCACCATGCTCAATACGAAACAACTTAAACTCTTGATTTAATATCTTGATCGTAACTTTTTTGACATCATTAATACCCTTATGGGCAATCTCTAATGCGTCCCATATAGCTTTGAAGGTCTCATAATGAAAAATGCGATAAAACTCATCAAATCCCAAAGCAGAAGTGAGAATGTTTTTCGCTTTCCAATCATGTGACCACAATTTCCTATCATTATCATCCCATAGTGCTTCCAGTTTAGGTATTGTAACACCTTCCTCATTGGTCATAGTTATTTCATTTTGACCGTTTTGGATAGCATCCCAAATACCTTTGTCAACGGAGTTGACATGTATATGCATAAGAGCTTTCCAATAGCCATAATTTTCGCTGGTGAAAATTGGTGCTCTATTGTACACATCCTTAGGTTTAGTAGTCATTCTTCTAAGAAATGTATCTCAAGCATAGAATGAACCAGAGCTCTTGATGCCACTTGTTAGACGATAGGCTTTGATCAAGAGGGAGGTGAATAGATCACAAATTTTACAACCAAAATTTTTTGGCAAAAATCTGTTTTCAAAATATGGAGCAGCAGAAAAATGATCTGGATCGAATCATCTAACCGAACCTACTATCGAAAAGCAATATATGTATCGCAAACCAAACGAAGTGATAATGAACGTGAATGTTCAACAACAATCAAGCTACGAATCAATTAAATGCAATGCTAATCGTAACTCGTATATCCAATGAACCAAAATACAATTAAAATACGCACAAACAATTTATCGAACACTTCGTGTGTAAACGACAGCGATTGGAAATATAATTTGTTTTGTTGATGTTAAAAGTCAATCACAATCAAAGTGATTGTGATTATATCAAAAACAACACATTTAAAAGATAATAGAAAATAATTTTCAATCGAATAGATCAAACAACGATGAAATCGATAAATTGATAAATCAACAATAAAAGAGATAAAGAGATAGATAGATAGATAAATAGAGAGAGAGAGAGAGAGAGAGAGAGAGAGAGATAGACCAAGATTTTTATAGGTAGTTCCCCAATCGGTCTCGCAATGGGTATGTCTGCCCTCAATTCAAAATTGAATTGAGATAATGCTATTAACCCTTTCTTTGCAAAATCGTTTATACATGAGATGAAGAATGTAAACCCCAAAAACCATATTATTTTATGTTGATTCTTCCATCTCCATCCCTTGATCAAAAGCTTGATCAAGTGACCAACAAATGCGGCTACAATCCTCTAACTATCCCGAGCTCGCAACTTGTTGAAACCCAAGATTCCCGAACAAAATTCACCTTCTCGCGCTACTTTCTTGCAAGGAAACCACCTTGTCCTAATGCCTTCACTCGGCTGAATCTATCTTGACGTGATCTTGTCCAAAACCTTCAAATCAACCCAATCTTGAAGGAAAACCCCACCTTGGTTTTCTTATTTGAAACACATAAAGTTCCCAACCCAATATTCTCGGTTACACCAAACCTAATTGGACGTTATCAACCCTAATCTAGATGGTCACCCAATCGAAAAATGATTATGTGTAGTTCAATTGTGTGTATGCATAGAAGAAGGGATGAAGATGATGAGCAACTTTGTAATCTGGTGTCGTTTAGGTTTTATTCACTAGGAAACCATGCCTAGAAGAAGATGCATGTATGAGTATATATAGGTATTTGTCATCTGTTTTCTTGAAAGCCATCTCAGCTTCATTGAAAACTACATCTCGACTTGTGATACACCTTCTGTGACCTGGCTCTAGGCACCACAGCCTATAAGCTTTGACTCCTTCAGGGTATCCAAGAAACATACATCTCAGAGCTCTTAGTTCGACATTGTCTTGCCTAATATGAGCATAGGTTAAACAACCAAATACTCGAAGTCTGTCGAGACTAGGTGGATGTCTCGACCATAATTCTTCAGGTGTCTTCATTCCCAAGGCTATCTAGGGACAACTATTTGTCAAGTATGTTGCAGTCGCAGCAATTTCTGCCCAAAACACCTTCTTCGATCCTGTACTTACCAACATGCACCTCACCCTTTCTAGAATGGTTCGATTAAACCTTTCAGCCAAACCATTTTGTTGGGAAGTCCCTGCAGTAGTTTTGTGCCTTGTAATACCATACGCAACACAATAGTTGTCGAAATACTCATTGTAAAATTCAAGACCATTGTCGATCCTCAAGCTCTTCACCTTCCTGCTAGTTTGGTTTTCGACCATAGTCTTCCAACTTTTGAACTTTTCAAAAGTTTCATCGCTAGTTTTCTGGATGAATACCCATAACTTTCTAGAGTAATCATCAACTATGGATAGAAAATTCATTGCACCTGAGTGTGAAGGATTCCTTGCAAGCCCCCAAAGATCAGCTTGAATGTAATCAAGGGATCCATGTGTTCTTTGTTCACCTTTGTTAAACTTCATTCTACAGGATTTACCAAATACACAAGGTTTACAAAACTCCAGTTTTTCGACCTTGTCACCACCCAGCAGATTTTGTTTCAAAAATTCGACCAGGCCTCTTTCACTAACATGGCCAAGTCTCTTCTGCCATAGCTCAGTCTTCGACCAAGTTTCGTGGATGCCACACCTGCTAAACATCTTACAACCTCAGCCTCAAGGGTATACAAGCCTTTTTTCTTCAAGCCTCTCATGACTTCCTTCGACCCCTTCATTACCCTTAGGATGCTTTTCTCTCCTTTGAAAACAAATCCTTTCTTGTTGAATTCACCAAGAAAAATCAAATTCCTCTTAAGATCAGGTACATACCTAACATCAGTCAATAGCTTTATTGACTCATCATGGAGCTTGAATCTCACAAATCCGATACCTGCAATTTTGCAAGCTTTGTTATTTCCCAACAACACTGATCCACTATCTTGATCACCTAATTCCTCAAACACGTCTTTGTTTGGAGTTATGTGCCAAGTACACCATGAATCCATAATCCACTCCTTGCTAGAGTCGCTGCTTGAAACCATCAAGACATCAAATGATTCATAACCATCTTGCACAATGGGTGCATTACCATTATCCCGTCCACCATGATTGTTCAGTCTATCAAACATAATTTTTTTTATGACCCTCCTTCTTACAATGATAACACTTAATAGTAGGAGCATTATCATCATAATAAATCTTTAGAACTTTACCCTTCTTCTTCTCAAACCTACCATCTTTCTTCAAGAATTTTCCCTTAACGGAAAAACTTTCACCAACAGAAGATGGCTTGTGCTCCTTTCGTTCGTTCAAATCCTTATAGTACAAGGCAGATTGAACATCTTCAAAGGTCAACGACTCTCTTCCATACAATAGGGTGTCTTTGAAGTGAGCATGAGACTTAGGTAAAGAGAACAACAATAGCAACGCTTGATCTTTATAATCAATCTTGACCTCGATATTTTCAAGATCAAGAATTAATTTGTTAAACATATTCAGCTACTCAACCAAGATTTTGTCTTCACTTATCTTGAATGAATACAAAGCTTGCTTTAAGTAGAGACGATTAACCAACGTTTTCGTCATGTACAAGCCTTTAAGTTTCATCCACACATCAGCTGCAGTTTTCTCCTTTAAAACCTGCCAGAGAACCTTATCACTAAGGCTCAATACAATGGCACTGTGGACTTTTTCGACCATCGTTGTCTTCTCCTTCTCCGATAGGGCAGTTTCCATCTTCTCCGATCCTTTCAACGCTTCTAACAAACCCTGTTGAACAAGAAGGGTTTGCATATTCAAGCACCACAAACTGAAATCATTTACACTGGTGAATTTCTCAATCTCATACTTTGTTGACAATATCACTACTACAAAACGCTAAAACAACAATGCCAGGCTTACAACGCATCCTTTTATGCCGTTGTAATAGGTTAAAAATTTCGAGACCATTTAAAAGCTGAGTCATTTAATGACGGTTGAATGAAACCACCGTAGTAATAAATAAAATGTATCAAGCTTCGATTCCTTGCAACTACATTTTTTCCATTTTTTAGAGTACATTTAGCGTGTGTCAATTAAGTCCATTATTTAAAAAATAAATTGTAAATTATTTTACAACGGTTAAGATGAACAACCGTAGTAATAAATGAAATGTAACAAGCTTCGATTCCCTGCAACTACATTTTTTCCATTTTGTAGAGTACATTTAGCGTGTGTCACTTAAGTCCATTATTTAAAAAATAAATTGTAAATTATTTTACAACTGTTAAGATGAACAACCGTAGTAATAAATGAAATGTAACAAGCTTCGATTCCCTGCAACACATTTTTACCTTTTTTTAGGATACATTTCACTTAAGATTCCACTACGGTTTGTTTCTCCACCGAGATTAAATGGTTTACTGATAAATTAAAACAAAACTTATTATGTATTTCTTTCATAAGACACCCTAATCGAACAAGTGAGCCAGAGACGCCCTAACCTTTACACTCTTCAACATCTTCATTCCTTTTTTCTTGGTTTATGCTCAAATATTGACCGTCTTCTTTCATTTGCTTCTTCAGCTTCGAAGTAAGGTACTCTTCAACATCTTCATTCCTTTTTTCTTGGTTTATGCTCAAATATTGTCCGTCTTCATTCATTTGCTTCTTCAACTTCGAAGTAAGGTACTCTTCAACATCTTCATTCCTTTTTTCTTGGTTTATGTTCAAATATTGACCGTCTTCATTCATTTGCTTCTTCAGCTTTGAAGTAAGGTTCTCTTCAACATCTTCATTCCTTTTTTCTTGGTTTATGCTCAAATATTGACTGTCTTCATCATTTATTTGCTTCTTCAGCTTCGAAGTAAGGTTCTCTTCAACATCTTCATTCCTTTTTGTTTTGTTCATATTGTATATGCTCAAGTCAGAATGAGATGTTTCATATGCTTTACGTTTAGTATGAGAGTACATCTTCATTGATTTTTTCTTTGTTCATATTGTATATGCATATGCTTGAGCTTTTGGATTAGATTTTGGTGTGTCATTCACATTATTATACATGTATAAAGTTCAGAAGTTGTAATGGATCGTAGTTGGATGAAAGCCAATAGATTAGATCCGGTTTATGAGAACGGAGTTTGTGAATTCATTGAATACACTGATAAACATCTTCCCAATAATGATGGTATCTTTTATTGTCCTTGTGTTGTTTGCGCTAATATCAAAAAGGGTACAAAGAAAAAAAATACACAATCACCTTTTTTGTGATGGTATATGTCAAAATTATATAATATGGACGTGGCATGGTGAGGTGGATAATAAGGAAAGTTGGGCGTCACAAAGTCAAAGAGTGGAGGAAGATGAATATATGGAAGATCACCTAGAGGATATGTTCCGTGATATTGGGGAATCTTCTTTTATGAATGCTCATATTTATGATAATTTATGTAGTGATAAAGACACCCCTTTATATAAGGGATGCACAGAGTTCACATGATTGCCGGCGGTGTTAAAGTTGTTTAATCTGAAGGCAAAAAATGGATGGTCGGATAAAAGTTTCACGGAATTACTTGAATTTCTACAACAAATGTTACCAGAAGATAACAAATTGTCGGATCGTTGTTATGAGGCCAAGAAGATATTGTGTCCACTGGGTCTGGAGTATATCAAGATACATGCTTGCCCTAATGATTGCATATTATACCGAAAAGAGTATGAAGACTTGTTTCAATGTCCAAAATATGGTGTGTCGCGTTACAAGCTGGAGGCTAGCAATGGTGATGACAATGATCACTATGACAATGTTAGTAGGAAGCATCCTCCTGCTAAAGTGTTATGGTACTTTCCAATACTTTCATGATTAAAGAGACTTTTTGCTAATTCGAATGACGCAAAGAATCTTAGATGGCATGCAGATGAAAGGATTCATGATGGAAACATTCGCCATGTAGCTGATTCTTTGCAATGGAAGAAAATTGATTCGTTGTTTTCGGATTTTGGAGTCGAGCCAAGAAATCTTAGGCTTGGGCTTGCCACCGATGGTGTAGCACCCTAAATTTTGACCCAGGTTTTTTAGATTCTTCTTGCCAATAAGGGGTGTCATTGGGATTTTAGGGGGTTCATTAGTATTTTTTGAGGCCCATTTGGAAATTTAGTTTAGCATAAGGTTTTAGAATTTATAAGAGTTTTTTTTTAGAATAGAATTTAATTTCTTTTATTATATATAATGTTTGTTTTTATTTAGAATTTCTCATTTTGATGAGGTTTCTTAGAAGTTAAGTTTTTAGGTTTTAGGATAATTAGGTTGATTTAGTTTTATTCAAATTAATAGTTTTTTTTAGATTAATAAAGAGGATTTTGGGTTTTTTTTTTAATTATTTAAGGAAAGGATTATTATTCAGATTTTTTTTTAGGATTAATTGTTTTCTAATTTAGTCTAGTTTTATTAATTTCAAAATTTTAGATCTAGGTGTAATACGTACATTAATTAGTTTTTTGGTTTTATTTATAATTAAGACTAGTTTTATTAATAAATAATTGTTTTTTGAGCAGGTTTTAATAAATTAGTTTTACATTTTTATTTTTTATTGGTTTTTTATTTAGGATCATTAAGGGTCACGTTTTTTATTTCATCCAGAGTTATTATTTTTATTTTTTCGTGGTTATATATATATATATATATATATATATATATATATATATATATATATATATATATATATATATATATATATATATATATATTTAAATTTATTCAATATTTAGTAATTATTATTTATTATTATTTATTTTTATTTATTAATTCTTATTTGGTCAAAATGTTGACCATGACTGTTCTTCCTCGTGAAACCCTAATTTCACGCTGAGATTGGCAATTTGGGATCTAAGGCAATCAAATCAACAAAATCAAATCTTTTCATTACAAATCAAAATCAATTACAAATCTCAAATCTAATTAAAAAAAAATCGGATCAAATCAAATTTGTTTACATCAAAAATTTCTAAATCTAAATCTAAAATTAAACTTCTAAAAAACCTAATCTAAACTATAAAAAGCAGAAGAATTTGGATCAAAAAAGGGGGAGACGAAATTCCTTGCAGCTGCGTAAACCCACCCTTGCACCAAAGCTCTAAAAATTGTAGAAAGTTAGGGTTCAACACTTGAACCCTAATTCTTCTGAGCTTAGCCTTCAACCATCCGTACCTGCAAAAAAAATCAACGGAAGAGAGGATTAGAGAGGGATTAGAAGAGGAAACAACAATTAAAGTATACGACCAGTGTCACTGCGGGAGAGGTAGGCCTACGTAACTTTTGTTTATTACTTTCGATTGTTGCAAATCCGCCTCTGGATGGTGTTAATCGTTGAATTTGCATGTGATTGGGGGGAGTTTCTGGATTTTTTAAGGTTTAGGGTTCATGTTTGGGGTTTAGGGTTCTTTGGGTTAGGGTTAGGGTTCATTAGTTCATTGGGGTTCATAGGGTTTGAGGGGAGATCTGGGATTTGTTTGAAGGAAGGGTTAGGGTTCTTTGTCAGAATCCTAGGGTTCATCTGAAGAACCCAGAAACGATGAAGGTTGGAAGAATCTGGGTTAGGGTTTCTAGAAAGGGGTTGAAGGTTTGAAGGTTTCGGTTGAAGTTCAACCGGAAACCTGGGTTTGATGGAGGTTTGGAGGGTGACGGGGTGGCGGCCGGAGGCCATTGGTGGTGGCCGGCGACGATGAGAGAAGAGAGAGGCGAGAGAATTTATGAGTTTAGTGAGAGAGAGAGAAAGAATAGAGAGAGAAAGAAATGAGAAAAATGAATTTTTCTGAAGGGTTTGGGTTTAAATACCCCTTCGCATGCGCCGTAGATTCTGAACGCGTGGCCTTTCCTGAGCCACACGATCATGTGACGTTGACTATTCTGTGGGTGTAGGGACATCGTGTTCTGTTGTTTGACTTGGCACGGTAGCCGTTAGATTAATTTACTTAGATTGGTAATCAACATCAATAGCCCAGGAATTAAATCATTGGAACCGTCTGATCTCCATCAGACGTCACGCACGAGTCCACACGTTGACTCCACTGACTGATTTTTTTTTGTTTTCTTGCTCTTGGGTTTAAAACAGCTGGGCCTAGCGCCCGGTTTACTTTTGGCACCCCACCCAATAGCCCATTCGCTATTATTAACTAGAAGTACACCCCCTCGTAATTTAATTTAATTAATTTGTTTCACTTAATTTAATTTGGTTATTAATTATATTTAAGGGTTAATTAGGAGATTTAGGGTATTTTTAGGATAAATTAAGGGTTTAGGATTTATCTTGGAATTTTTGTTTATTTATTATTATTTTGGATTTTGTTTTTGTTCTTAGCACTTTTATTCAAAAAACACAATTGAATCAATTCCTTGATTCAAGTTATGAAATAAATAAATAAAAAGGTATTTTTCTTAATTTGTTAAATTAGTTTTAATTTAACTTTTTTTTTAATTTTCATGTAATTAAGTTTTTCTATGTTCAATTATGTAAATAAATTTTATTTTAGGACTTTTTTTTATATATATAAGGGTTTGCTTTTGTAGGAAAATTATTTTAAAAAAGAGGTAAATATGGGATTGGGATAAAAATAATTTATTTTGGGTTATAAATATTTTTAGGACTTTATTTGAAATGTGGATACTCTTTTGGGTTAATTTTGTTTTTGGTCATATTAAGTTATTTAACTTTTGATTTAATTTTTTTTATATGAAAAATTAGAAATTGGTTTTTTTAAAGGGTATTTAAGGGTTTTTTAAGGGATTTACAAAAGGGATAAAGCTCTTGGTCCGAGAGCCTAAATAAAGGATGAGATAAGGGATAAGGGATTTGGATTCGGGGATAAAACTCTTCCTCCGAGAGTATAAATAATGGACAAAGGGATTTAAGGGATAGAACTCCTCATCTAGGAGTATAAACACTAGATTTAAGGGATAGAACTCTTTATCCAAGAGTATAAATAGTGGATGGGATTTAGGGATAGGATTTGGGATTTAGGAATAGGATTAGGGGGTAGGAATAGGGGAGGTGAACTACGGTTACTCTGATCCTTCATTTTAAGGGTACGTAGGCATAGGGTTGCAAACCAACCCTAGCGAGTATAATTAGGAAAAAACTTAGGTTTTCTTTTCATTTAGACAAACAAACATACCCTAAACTCAAAGGTGGATCCCATTGAGTACAACGGAAGTGAAGGGTGCCTAACACCTTCCCTTCACTTAAATGACTCCCGAACCGTAGGAATCTCTACCTTAGGATAAGGATATTTAGGTTTATCATTATTTTCCTTTAAAAAATATGGTGGCGACTCGAATATTTTTGTCGGCCGCGACAATTGGAGACTCTGCTGGGGAATCCTTCCTAGCGAGAGTCAATCCTAGCCTTATGATTTAGGGTTTTGTTTGTCTTGGATGTTTATTTTTTGGTTTTTTATTTTATTGTTATTTATTTATTTTTATTTCATATATTTATTTATTTAACATTTTGTTTTATTTTGTTATCATGCAAGGGATTAGGGCAATAAAAAAAAGGAGTGAAGCTAAAACCCAAAGCTTGGAGGATAACCCTAGAACCTAAAGTGGAACAGAAATGTTTTTGCGGGGGACGCAACGTCCCCTAAAATGCATTGATGCCACACTTAGAGTAGATCCTTCCAAAGTCATCCTCACGAAAGGGGCTAGCCCCTCTCGTAGTGGAATGATTTGGATGTGGTTCGTGACTCTGAGAAACTTAACCTACCCCACACCAATCATGGACCTTATGTATTCAACCCTCAAGGGTTGTTACTAGGGTCCTATCCCAAATGAGACTTATCCCGAAGGATTACCGTAGGAAGGCTTGCTCATTCTCATGGTAAAATAAGGGTATAGTCTAAACATTTTGGGGTCGTTATGCTGGCCAAATTTAGGTAACCTACCTGTGAAGGGATTGGGTAGTCTTAACTTAGACCCAGCCTATCTAGGGAAGCCCACCTTACTAGGGGCATGCTTACACTTTACCTTTACCCTAATCAAGACATCATGTGCATTCATCATCCTCATAAATTTTTCTTTTTTTTTGCATTCACATGAATCTTAAAATTTTACAAAAAAGGATTAAATCAAAGGACAATAGAAGTTGGAAAAAATAGAACTCTCCCCATTAGAGTAAGGATATCAAATATAAAAAGCCTAAAGACTTATGCTGCTGAATTACCCAAGGAAAGAAGGAAACCTATACTTCGTAGGTATGGAGATATATTGGACTTGGTTCTATTTCCTATGCAAGAGGAGGGTCTAACTGCCTTGGCCCAATTTTATGATCCCGAGTTAAGGTGTTTCCAATTCAAGGACTTCCAAATAGCACCCACTTTAGAAGAGGTTCGAAAGATACTGGATTTCCCCAAAAATAATAAAGGTCCATTCAAAGCATTAGGGTATAGACCTTCATTGAAAGAGATGGCAAGCTGCTTGTATATTCGTGAAGAGGACCTACAAGCTCATTGGAAAACTAAATATGATTTCGTAGGGTTCCCTAAATGGTTCTTAGAGAGTAAACCTAGTCACTTCGTGGCTTGCAAGAATTGGGTAGCCCTAGACGCCATCATGGTATTACTTATCTTTGGGTTGGTCCTATTCCCAAGTGTTCCAAACTTCATAGACATCACTGCTATCAATCTATTTCTGGCTGTTACCCTTGGAGAGGAGGACCCTTCAACAGCTCTCTTGGCAGATATATACTTCATTCTCCATTGTAGGTTTGAGAAGAAGGGAGGGACTATGCTATGTTGTCCTCAGCTATTATACAAGTGGTTGTGTTCCCATCTAGTGAAGGACATAAGGGACATGAGACAAATGAAGGCCTATGAGTGGTCCCAATATCTGGTATCCCGTGTTGGTAAAGACATCCTATGGTTTCCCTAAATAATCCAAAGGGATGATATGATCTTGAGTTGTGGGAACTTTCCTAATGTACCTTTGATTGGCTCAAGAGGGTGCATAAGCTATAATCCTATTTTGGCGATGAGGCAGCTAGGACACCCTTTGTCCTATAAGTCAGAAGACGAGTTGCTAAAAGGCTTCGTCCTACAAGGTGTGAAAGGAGATCATCCTGATGTCCTAAGGATTTCTGAAGCATGGAAGCAAAGTATAAAAGGGAAGAACAGTCTGAAAAGGCTAAGAGAGGAATCAAGGGTCCCATATTCACAATGGATGGAGGAAAGGATAAGGAAGGTAACGCTTCCCTTTACTTTAGATTGTCCCGTTGATCCCATGGTTCCTCCACCTACCGCAATCTCCGTGGAAGAAAGTGAAAAGCTTAAGGAGACCATTGCTAGATTGACAAAAGAGAAAGGTAAATGGGAGGCTAAATTCTACCAAGCCACTGGAGAAAGTAGCCAGCTGAGGTTGAGCCTTAAGGAAGCCATGGAACAATCGAAGGTCAATGAAGGATTAGCTCGAATGGAGGAGGAAAAGAAGGAGCGTGCCCATGCTGATCTCCAAGCGTTGAGCTCACGCCTTCAAACTCAACAAGCGGACCTAGATAGGGCTTGGAGGCAAAGGGACGAATGGAGAAACTTATGGATGTCCTCAACACAAAGAGAGGTCAGAGAAGGGTATGATAGGCGAATCTTGGACTTAGAATCTGAGGTTCAAAGTTTGGCAGATGCTTTCCTCAGGAGTAAAAGGCAAGCGTTGGATGCAATCGTATGGTTGAGAACGGCTGAAGAACTTCTTGCCCAACGACCTGAAGGGTGGTTACAAGCTCAAGAGGAAAACCAGGCACTCAAGAGAGACTATGGGGAATTGGAAGCATCCTATGAAGAGTTTAGAGAGTGAGGCCACTATGCTGAGGTCCACAATAGCCAATTGGAGCACACCATTGCAGAAGACTTGGCGATCATGGATAATCTACAAAGGGAAAAGGCATACTTTGAAGACAGATATGATAAGTTGGTCTTTCTGACCAATGACCTTATACATGAGATCCCTCAGAAATTAAGGGAAGCTGAGGAAATAGCCATTATTTTCAAGCCAGCAAAAGAGGTTTCTGATTTCCTTACACTTTGTCGTTGGATGGTGGAAGACTTCAGAGCCGGAATTAGGAGAAGGATTTAGGCTTTTTATGTTTGGTTTCTTACTTTTGGGATTTTGTTATGAATATTTTAAGGGTTATCCCCAATTTGGTTTTGCTTATGTAATAAATAGGGCTTCGACCCTAAGTACTCTCTTTCATTAATAAAAATGTTTGAATTTCCATTATCTTTGGTTTGACTCTTAATTGGTTGAAAATTTAAGATTCCTGAAAAAAAAAACATTTTGCATACTCATACATACATTCATGCATAACATATATAAAAACATTAAACGGAAATCATTTTTTCTCTCAGAGTCATCTCAACAACCTGACTACTCGACCCAACACCCGTGCTCACCAAAGGAAAGCTATGGAACAAATGGAACAGAATCACGCTGCTCTAAAGGGAGATGTGGATATCGTCAAGGGAAATGTGGAGGAGATGAAGGACAAAATTGACCAGCTAACTCGAGCTATCCAGAACATGATAGCAAGAGACACCGGGGCTAGTAACCGTAGGAATGCTCCTACCCCTCCTCCCCAATATGAAGATAGTAATCCTCTTTTGGGATTTGTGGCTGACTTGGAGCGTGAGGCTTTAGAGGCTAGTAAAGGGAAGGCTAACACTCAACATCCTATAGGGTCTGTTCCTCCACCCGAGCACAATAGAGAATCACGACCCATACAGATACCTGTCACTCGTGAGGTCTCTAATGACTGGCACCTCCAATATGGAGAAGAAGACTCAAGGCATGTAATTCGTGAAACCAAACCAGCTTCCGTGGAAGGAAGAAAGGAGGATGAAAAGTATAAGATAATTGAGGAACGGTTAAGGGCTGTGGAAGGATCCAAGATCTTTGGGATTGATGCCTTGGAAATGTGCTTGGTACCCGACGTGGTCGTGCCTCCTAAGTTTAAGGCGCCTACCTTCGAGATGTACAAAGGGGTTAGTTGTCCCAAAAGCCACATTCGGATGTTTTCCCGAAAGATGGGGGCACACGCTAAGGACGAAAAGCTGATGATGCATGTTTTCCAAGACAACCTTAGTGGGGCATCCTTGGACTGGTACATGCAGCTGGAAAGAACTACATCAAGAACTGGGATGATTTGGCAAGTGCCTTCATAAGGCAATACCAATATAATGTAGACATGGCCCCTAATCGCATGCAATTGCAAAACATGTCTCAGAAAAGGGATGAATCTTTTAAGGAGTATGCCCAAAGATGGAGGGAGCTAGCATCTCGTGTGCAACCTCCATTGCGGGAAAACGAGCCAGTGGATACATTCATGGGAACTCTGCAAGGATTGTACTATGAAAAGATGATTGGATCGGTCTCAACAGGATTTGCGGATTTGGTTATCATTGGGGAAAGGATTGAGAATGGATTAAAAAGTGGAAAGATTGGAACACTGTCTTCCAATCAACATAACGACAAAAGGTACTCCGGAAACCGTTCGAAGAAGGAGGCCAATGCCATTTCAGCTGCACCTTATGTGGATGCTATGGCTCCCAATCAAGCAACTCCTACACTACAAGTGCAACAACCAATGGCACTACCTTAGCAAAATCAATAACAACAGAGGTATCCCCGAAGGGAGCAGAAGGGACCATGGAAGGACTTTGACCCTATACCCACTACATATACTCAAATCCTGCCAATGTTAATCCAAAAGGGATTGGTAGAAATCAAGCCATTAGGGCTCCCTCCTACGCCTACTCCTCGAGGGTATGACGCTAATGCTAGATGTGATTACCATGCTGGATCGCCAGGGAACACGACTGAAAAATGTTTGGCTCTCAAATTTAAGGTGCAAGATTTGCTGGATCAGAAGGTTATTAACTTCAGTTATGACACTCCAAATGTAGGAGATAACCTGTTCCCAGGGCACGCTGGACCAACTGTTAACTCCGTTGAGGGACTAGGAGAGGACGTCATATTTAGAGGGGTGGAGCAAGTAAAGACCCCTGTGACGAAAGTGAGGGAAACATTAATTGGGTACGAGGAGTTTGAGAGGTTGCACGGTGACTGTGAGAATTGTGCGATTGATCCCAATAGTTGTAAGAAGATGAAGGAGGTCCTCCAACAACTAATGGACCAAGGGATAATACAGATTGGGTACTTGAGGAATATGAATGAGGTAGCTGCCTTAGACTCCCAGGGGCAGGCACCTTCTGAGATTCCACACCAGAAAAGAGGAGTCACGACTCCCATCCAAATACCAGTTCCAAGGTCTACACAAGTGCCTATTCAGATACCAGTTCCCAGGCAGGCATAGGCGCCCATCCAAATACCAGTTTCAAGGCCTACACAGGTTCCTATTCAAATAACAATTTTGGTGCCTGCACGAACACCAATTCAGATACATGTTCCTACGCCAGTCAAAGCTCCGGTGCCTGCAGCGTCAGAAGGTCCTATCACGTTCCACGTACCAATGCCATTTCCCTATGAAAGCTCCAAGATTGTACCTTGGAAATATGACGTCACTGCGTCAGTAGGAGGAAAGACTATAGTGCCGTCACCAGCAGTTACTAACATAGCTGGTATTGGAGGAATGACACGTAGTGGAAGGGTATACTCTTCAGAATAACTCAAGAAGGATATCCCCGAAAGCTCAAAAAGGAAAGAGACCACAAGTACAGGCGAGGGCCCGTCCAAGAAGGGCATATCTCAAGAAGATGCCGAGGAATTTTTAAGAATCATAAAGAAAAGCGATTATAGGGTGGTGGACCAACTAAATCAAACACCATCCAAGATCTCTATTCTATCCTTGTTGTTATGCTCGGAGGCACATAGGGAATCCCTGCTAAAGGTCCTAAATGAAGCCCATGTCACTAAAGACATATCAGTAATTCGATTCGACGAGGTAGTCTCCAATATTGTCGCCAGCACCTACCTGGGTTTCAGTAGTGAGGAATTACCTTCTGAGGGGCAAAAGCATAATAAGGCCTTACACATATCAATTAAATGCCACGACACTGTCCTTTCAAGAGTGTTGGTGGATACAGGGTCTGCTTTGAATGTCATGCCTAAGGATACCCTAATGAAGTTAACATCTGTGAGAACTTTTATGAAGACTAGTTCTTTGGTTGTCAGGGCTTTCGACGGTTCAAAGAGAATGGTAATTTGAGAGGTGGATATACCTACAGTGATAGGATCTCATACCTTCATGATCACTTTCCAAGTCATGGACATCAATCCTTCTTATACTTGTCTTTTAGGACGACCTTGGATTCATGTTGCGGGCCCAGTTACTTCAACACTTCATCAAAAGTTGAAGTTCATATCAGGAGGTAGCTTAATAATTGTTGATGGAGAGGAGGACATGTTCGTCAGTCATCTCGCATCTTTCAGATATATAGAGGTAGATCGGGAGACACTTGAAGTACCTTTTCAAGCTTTGGAGGTTGCAACGGTCAGTCGTAAACAGGTCGTTCGACAGGAAAGAAAGCCAAGAGGAATCATGGAATTGATTCAGAATGGGGATACTAGGGGCTGGGGCAAGGTGATATAGATACATGAAAAGAAGGATCAATTCGGGCTGGGTTACAAACCGGCAAAAAATGAAGAGCGCAAGACTGGTCCAATGATATTTCCTCCACTTGAAGAAACTTTCCATAGTGTTGGGTTCAAAGACGAAGACAAAGGAATACCAGGTTGGATATGCCAGTGCTCTCCAGATACGGTTCTCAACAATTGGAGAGCCATTGAGATTCCTGAGATGATTTCTGTTTCAAAGTAATTTACTTTTTCTTAAAAAATAATAATAATAAGTTCTTTACTATGCCCAAGGCAAATGGACAAGCTTTGTAGGGCCACCTTTTATTTCTTTGAGTTATTTAATAATAAAGTTGCATTTTGTTTTCAATTAAGATCCTTTTTGTTTCTTTCTTAGTTATTCCTTTTTTTTCAAATGGCAATACACCTTTTTTCTTTCCAAGTACTTTCATTTTTCTCAAATTAAAAAAAAAATAATAAGCATAAAAATATTCCTCATGCAGATTTAAAAATGAACCTATTGAAAATGACACTGCTATAATCCCTTACAACTTCGAGTTCCCGATTTACCAAGCGGAAGAGGGTGATGAGAATGATTGTGAACTTCTGGAAGAGCTAGCCAGAATGTTAAAGCAAGAGGATAAAGTGATACAACCTCATCAGGAACCAGTGGATGTGATCAATCTGGGGACTGACGAGGATAAAAAGGAAGTCAAAGTGGGAGCTTCTTTGAACGAGGATGTAAAGGAGAGGTTGATCAAGTTGCTACGTGAATATGTGGATGCGTTTGCTTGGTCCTACCAAGATATGCCCGGTTTGGACGCAGATATTGCTGAACATAAGCTACCACTTAAACCCGAATGTCCTCCGGTAAAAAAAAAATTAAGGTGCACTAGACCAAATATGACTCTCAAGATCAAGGAAGAGGTTAAAAAGCAGTTCGACGCAGGATTCTTAGCCGCAGTAAAGTATCCAGAGTGGGTAGCCAATATAGTGCATGTACCAAAGAAGGATGGGAAAGTCAGAATGTGCGTAGATTACCGTGATCTCAATAGAGCAAGTCCTAAAGACGATTTCCCATTACCTCACATTGATGTATTGGTGGATAACACGGCTCAATTTTCGGTATTCTCATTTATGGATGGGTTTTCCGGATCCGACATGGAAAAGACTACCTTTATTACCCCTTGGGGCACCTTTTGTTACAAGGTGATGCCCTTCGGATTGAAAAACGCAGGGGCAACTTATCAAAGGGCAATGATTACTCTCTTCCATGACGTGATGCACAAGGAAATTGAGGTTTATGTGGATGATATGATCGCTAAATCACAAACTGAGGAAGAGCACATAGTTAATTTACAGAAGTTGTTTGAACGGCTAAGGAAGTTCAAGCTACGACTAAATCCTGCGAAGTGTACTTTTGGGGTCAGATCTGGGAAACTATTGGGGTTCATAGTCAGTCAAAGAGGTATAGAGGTTAATCCTGATAAAGTGAAGGCCATTAAAGAAATGCCAGCTCCGAGGACTGAAAAGGAAGTATGAGGGTTCTTAGGGAGGCTGAATTACATTGCTAGGTTCATCTCACATCTTACTGCTACTTGTGAGCCGATCGTCAAGTTATTGAGGAAAGGCCAAAGCCTTGAATGGGATGAACATTGTCAAAAGGCCTTTGATCTAATCAAAGGGTATTTAAAAGAGCCACCCATATTGGTACCACCTGTACCTAGAAGACCACTCATAATGTATCTGACGGTGCTTAATAACTCGATGGGTTGTATACTCGGACAACAAGACGAAACAGGGAGAAAAGAGCATGCAATTTATTACTTGAGTAAGAAATTCACGGATTACAAATCCAGATACTCGCTCTTGGAGAAGACCTGTTGTGCTCTTGTATGGGATACCCGACAATTAAGACAATATATGGTGTGCCATACTACTTTGCTAATATCAAGGATGGACCCTATCAAGTATATATTTGAGAAGCCTGGAGTAACTGGGAGAGTGGCTCGGTGGCAGATGTTACTTATTGAATATGATATCCGGTATGTCACCCAGAAGGCCATAAAAGGAAGTGTGTTAGCTGATCACCTTGCTCATTAACTGTTGGACGATTATCAGCCTATGCAATTTGATTTTCCATATGAGGACGTAATGGCTGTAACAGATGATGATATCCCAAGTTCTTACGAAGGACCTAAACTCGGATCTCAGTGGAAGCTTATATTTGACGGAGCCTCAAATGCAGAAGGACATGGTGTGGGGGCTGTCATAACTTCTCCCACAGGATTTCACATACCTTTTACCGCCAGGATATGCTTCTCATGTACTAACAATATGGCGGAAGATGAGGCGTGTATCTTGGGAATTAATGAAGCCATCAAGCTAGGAATCAAGATCTTAGAGGTATATGGAGATTCAGCTCTCGTCATCAATCAAGTCAAAGGGGAATGTAGGACACTTAATACCAAATTAACTCGGTATCGAGATTGTGTCTGGAGAAGGATAGTGTACTTTGATGAGATCACCTTCCATCACATTCCTAGAGATCAGAATCAACTGGCAAACGCCTTGGCAACTTTGGCGTCCATGTTCAAGGTCAAATGGTATAATGAAGCACCATCCATCAGAATTGATCGCCTTGATGAACCATCTTATTGTGGGACAGTAGAGGCAGAAGTGGATGATAAACCGTGGTTTTATGATATCAAACAGTTCCTCTAGAAGCAAGAATATCCTGTAAATGCTTCCAGTGTGGATAAGAAAACACTCAGAAGTCTGGCTGCTCAATTTTTCCTAGATGGAGAGGTACTTTACAAAAGAAATCATGACATGGTGTTGCTCCGGTGTTTGGATGGAGATGAACAAGACATGCTTATCAAGGAAATACATGAAGGATCCTTTGGAACCCACGCAAATGGGCATGCAATGGCTAAAAAGATTCTCCGAGCAGGGTATTACTGGTTGACTATGGAATCGGACTGTTTCAAATATGTCAAGAAGTGCCATAAATGTCAGATTTATGCGGATAAAATCCATGTGCCACCAACTCCTTTGAATGTCTTAACGGCTCCTTGGCCTTTCTCTATGTGGGGAATAAACATAATCGGGATGATCGAGCCTAAGGCATCAAATGGACACCGGTTCATTCTAGTTGTTATTGACTACTTCACCAAATGGGTCGAAGCTGCTTCCTACACCAATGTGACAAGGCAAGTGATTGCGCGGTTCATCAAGAAAGAGATAATCTGTCGCTATGGGGTTCCTAACAAAATCATCACAGACAACGGGCTCAACCTGAATAATAAAGTGATGGATGAGTTATGTGAAAGTTTCAAAATCGATCACCATAATTCATCACCTTATCGCCGTAAGATGAATGGCGCAGTTGAAGCGGCTAATAAGAACATCAAGAAGATCATCCAGAAAATGGTGAAGACTTACCAAGATTGGCATGAAATGCTCCCTTTCGCACTACATGGCTACAGAACCTCAATTCGAACTTCGACAGGAGCTACTCCTTTTTCCTTGGTATATGGCACAGAAGCAGTCCTCCCGGTTGAAGTAGAAATTCCTTCACTAAGGGTCATAATGAAGGCTAAGCTGGATGAAGCAGAGTGGGTACAGAATAGACTTGATCAACTGAATCTCATAGAGGAAAAGCACATGGCTGCTGTATGTCATGGCCAACTGTATCAGCGGAGACTCAAGAAAGCATTCGATAAGAAAGTTCGTCCTCGCCTATTTGAAGAAGGAGACCTGGTGTTAAGGAAAGTGCAACCTATCCATAAAGATCCTCGTGGCAAATGGACTCCAAATTATGAAGGACCATATGTCGTAAAGAGCGCATTTTCAGGAGGAGCTTTAATATTGACTACTATGGATGGAGTGGATTTACCCCGACCGGTAAATTCCGATTCAGTAAAAAAATACTATGCCTAGAAAAAGAGGATAAAAGCCCGCTAGGTCGAAAACCCTAAAGGGCGACTTAGGCAAAAGTTAGGGCGTCCCGGTGAATTGAAAACTCGAAAGAGTAATTTAGGCAAAAATTAGGGACTTAGAAAAATGATATCCAACAAGTCGAAAACCCTAAAGGGTGGCTTAGTTGAAAAAAATGGTATAGCATCCTGGTGGGCTAAGATTCTAAAAGAACGGTCCGGGCAAAATTAAGGATATCCAAAAGGCATAAGACTGATAGCACTAATGTAATTCAGAAAGGAATGATCAATCCAGTCATCATCTTTAGAAGCGAAGAGTCAGGACCCCAAAAATTTAGGGATATTAGCCAGTGTTAAATTCAATAGGGACATAGATAAATTTGTTTTTCGTATTGCCATTTCTTTTCTTTTTTGTAGTACTTCCTCCCTATGAGGATTTGCTTTCCTTATGTACTATTGCCTATTTATGGGCCTTTCTTCAATAAATAAAATTCTCTTTGCTTTGCAATTATTCTGCTTAATTACAAAATGCCGATTTTTATTTATAATAATACATTGAAACATTGGGTATAATCAAAAAGCTAAAAAAAAAGAGAAAAGGAAAAAGGAAAAGGTACTTTATTTCGATTCAGAAACAACAAAAGGATCATTGTTTCTCTCAAAGATAAAAATAAAGGATCCACAAATTGACAGTCAGAATTCAATCACTATGGGAGTCTCTCTACGCATCTCCAGATGTCAAGAGCAAATAACTTGTCACACTCATCAAAAGGAGTTAAGGGTTCAAGGGTCGAGAAGTTGGAATGCTACAGGATGATATGGTTTCCGTAAAAACATACACTGCATATCATAAAAGAGGCGTTAACCCAAACAAATGCATCATACATAAGAGCATACATGCTTTCATACCTACATACATGGCATAGGATCATTGTCTTCCAGGGTAAAGGGTTTTAATCGGATACCTCGTCACGGGTTTGTAATCAGGGATCTTAGGATAGTCTGCGTGTTACTTGTCTGGCTTGGCGGTCAAAATTAGGGTCCTTCTTGTATTTAATCATCTCCTCTTCAAAAGAGAAAGACACGTCGTCTTCCTCTTTCTGATCCAAAGACGATTAAATAGGGGCAGCTGTAGCACCCTAAATTTTGACCCAGGTTTTTTAGATTCTTCTTGCCAATAAGGGGTGTCATTGGGATTTTAGGGGGTTCATTAGTATTTTTTTAGGCCCATTTGGAAATTTAGTTTAGCATAAGGTTTTAGAATTTATAAGAGTTTTTTTTAGAATAGAATTTAATTTCTTTTATTATATAAAATGTTTGTTTTTATTTAGAATTTATCATTTTGATGAGGTTTCTTAGAAGTTAAGTTTTTAGGTTTTAGGATAATTAGGTTGATTTAGTTTTATTCAAATTAATAGTTTTTTTTAGATTAATAAAGAGGATTTTGGGTTTTTTTTTTAATTATTTAAGGAAAGGATTATTATTCAGATTTTTTTTTGGGATTAATTATTTTCTAATTTAGTCTAGTTTTATTAATTTCAAAATTTTGGCTGTAGGTGTAATACGTACATTAATTAGTTTTTTGGTTTTATTTATAATTAAGACTAGTTTTATTAATACATAATTGTTTTTTGAGCAGGTTTTAATAAATTAGTTTTACATTTTTATTTTTTATTGGTTTTTTATTTAGGATCATTAAGGGTCACGTTTTTTATTTCATCCAGAGTTATTATTTTTATTTTTTCGTGGTTATATATATATATATATATATATATATATATATATATATATATATATATATATTTAAATTTATTCAATATTTAGTAATTATTATTTATTTTTATTTATTAATTCTTATTTGGTCAAAATGTTGACCACGACTGTTCTTCCTCGTGAAACCCTAATTTCACGCTGAGATTAGCAATTTGGGATCTAAGGCAATCAAATCAACAAAATCAAATCTTTTAATTACAAATCAAAATCAATTACAAATCTCAAATCTAATTAAAAACAAATCGGATCAAATCAAATTTGTTTACATAAAAAATTTCTAAATCTAAATCTAAAATTAAACTTCTGAAAAACCTAAATCTAAACTATAAAAAGCAGAAGAATTTGGATCAAAAAAGGGGGAGACGAAATTCCTTCCAGCTGCGTAAACCCACCCTTGCACCAAAGCTCTAAAAATTGTAGAAAGTTAGGGTTCAACACTCGAACCCTAATTCTTCTGAGCTTAGCCTTCAACCATCCGTACCTGCAAAAAAAAAAATCAACGGGAGAGAGGATTAGAGAGGGATTAGAAGAGGAAACAACAATTAAAGTATACGACCAGTGTCACTGCGGGAGAGGTAGGCCTACGTAACTTTTGTTTATTGCTTTCGATTGTTGCAAATTCGCCTCCGGGTGGTGTTAATCGTTGAATTTGCATGTGATTGGGGGGAGTTTCTGGATTTTTTAAGGTTTAGGGTTCATGTTTGGGGTTTAGGGTTCTTGGGGTTAGGGTTCATTAGGGTTCATTGGGGTTCATAGGGTTTGAGGGGAGATCTGGGTTTTGTTTGAAGGAAGGGTTAGGGTTCTTCGTCAGAACCCTAGGGTTCATCTGAAGAACCCAGAAACGATGAAGGTTGGAAGAATCTGGGTTGGGGTTTCTGGAAAGGGGTTGAAGGTTTGAAGGTTCCGGTTGAAGTTCAACCGGAAACCTAGGTTTGATAGAGGTTTGGAGGGTGACGGGGTGGCGGCCGGAGGCCATTGGTGGTGGCCGGCGACGATGAGAGAAGAGAGAGGCGGGAGAATTGGTGAGTTTAGTGAGAGAGAAAGAAAGGATAGAGAGAGAAAGAAATGAGAAAAATGAATTTTTCTAAAGGGTTTGGGTTTAAATACCCCTTCGCATGCGCCGTAGATTCTGAACGCGTGGCCTTTCGTGAGCCACACGATCATGTGACGTTGACTATTCTGTGGGTGTAGGGACATCGTGTTCTGTTGTTTGACTTGGCACGGTAGCCGTTAGATTAATTTATTTAGATTGGTAATCAACATTAATGGTCCAGGAATTAAATCATTGGAACCGTCTGATCTCCATCAGACGTCACGCACGAGTCCACACGTTGACTCCACTGACTGATTTTTTTTGTTTGTTTTCTTGCTCTTAGGTTTAAAACAGCTGGGCCTAGCGCCGGTTTACTTTTGGCACCCCACCCAATAGCCCATTCCCTATTATTAACTGGAAGTACACCCCCTGGTAATTTAATTTAATTAATTTGTTTCACTTAATTTAATTTGGTTATTAATTATATTTAAGGGTTAATTAGGAGATTTAGGGTATTTTTAGGATAAATTAAGGGTTTAGGATTTATCTTGAGATTTTTGTTTATTTATTATTATTTTGGATTTTGTTTTTGTTCTTAGCACTTTTATTCAAAAAACACAATTGAATCAATTCCTTGATTCAAGTTGTGAAATAAATTTAAAAAAAAGGTATTTTTCTTAATTTGTTAAATTAGTTTTAATTTAACTTTTTTTTAATTTTCATGTAATTAAGTTTTTCTATGTTCAATTATGTAAATAAATTTTATTTTAGGATTTTTTTTATATATATAAGGGTTTGCTTTTGTAGGAAAATTATTTTAAAAAAGAGGTAAATATGGGATTGGGATAAAAATAATTTATTTTGGGATATAAATATTTTTAGGACTTTATTTGAAATGTGGATACTCTTTTGGGTTAATTTTGTTTTTGGTCATATTAAGTTATTTAACTTTTGATTTAATTTTTTTTATATGAAAAATTAGAAATTGGTTTTTTTAAAGGGTATTTAAGGGTATTTTAAGGGATTTACAAAAGGGATAAAGCTCTTGGTCCGAGAGCCTAAATAAAGGATGGGATAAGGGATAAGGGATTTGGATTCGGGGATAAAACTCTTCCTCCGACAGTATAAATAATGGACAAAGGGATTTAAGGGATATAACTCCTCATCTAGGAGTATAAACACTAGATTTAAGGGATAGAACTCTTTATCCAAGAGTATAAATAGTGGATGGGATTTAGGGATAGGATTTGGGATTTAGGAATATGATTAGGGAGTAGGAAAGGGGAGGTGAACTACGGTTACTCTGATCCTTCATTTTGAGGATACGTAGGCATAGGATTGCAAACCAACCCTAGCGAGTATAATTAGGAAAAAACTTAGGTTTTCTTTTCATTTAGACAAACAAACATACCCTAAACTCAAAAGTGGATCCTATTGAGTACAATGGAAGTGAAGGGTGTTTAACACCTTCCCTTCACTTAAATAACTCTCAAACCGTAGGAATCTCTACCTTAGGATAAGGATATTTAGGTTTATCATTATTTTCCTTTAAAAAATATGGTGGCGACTCGAATATTTTTGCCGGCTGCGACAGATGGAATGAACCCCTTTGGTAATATGAGCACTAATCATACTTCGTGGCCTTTTCTTCTCACTATTTACAACCTATCTCCTTGGTTGTACATGAAGTGCAAGTATATACTGTTAAGTATGATGATTTCTGGACCATGACAACCTGGTAACGACATAGATGTTTACCTTAGTCCATTAATTGATGATTTATGACTCTTGTGGGATGAAGGCGTTGAAATTGATGATGCATATTCTGGGGAAAAGTTTAATATGTGTGCAATGTTATTTTGCACAATTAACGACTTTCCGAGTTACGGTAACTTGGCGGGATACAGTGTCAAAGGACATAAAGCATGTCCAATATGTGAAGATGATACTTGTTATCAACAACTTGAGTTTGGAAAAAAGACTGTTTACCTTGGGCATCGAAAATTTCTAAAACCGGGTCATCCTTATCGTAGATTGCGAAAGGCTTTTAATGGAGAGCAAGAGTTTGGTGAGGCTCCTAAACCTTTAACTGGGGATGAAATTTATCAACGGCAGGAATACATTAATGTTGTCCTTGGGAAGAGAGAAAAAGAAAAAGGTGGGAAGAGAGAAAAAGATAAAGGTGGGAAGAGAGGAAAAGAAAAAAGGGCAGTTGCAAAAAATATATGGAAAAAGAGGCCAATCTTCTTTGATCTTCCATATTGGTTAAGTCTTGATGTTAGACATTGTCTTGATGTGACGCACGTGGAGAAAAATGTGTGTGATAGTTTGATTGACACATTTCGAAAAATTCCGGGCAAGACTAAAGATAGTAAGACTTTCCGTCTTGATATGGAGAAGATGGGTATACGAAAATAGTTGGCTCCAATAGAGAAAGGAAAAAGAACTTATCTGCCTCCAGTATGTCACACTCTATCTAAAAAGGAAAAGAAGATGTTCTGCGAGTGTTTGCAAGGTATTAAAGTTCCGCAAGGTTACTCATCAAACATCAAGAAACTTGTATCAATGAAAGATCTCAAGTTAATTGGTTTAAAATCTCATGATTGTCATGTATTGATGCAACAACTTCTACCCGTGGCTATCCTTCTAAAAAATGTGAGAGTAACTATAACGAGACTGTGTTTATTCTTCAATGCCATATGTAATAAAGTTCTTGATTTCAAAAAATTGGATGAATTAGAAGATGAGGCTGCCATAATCTTGTGTCAATTGGAGATGTATTTTCCGCCATCATTTTTTGACATTATGGTTCACTTACTTGTTCATCTCGTAAGAGAAATCAGAATTTGTGGTCCAGTTTTTTTAAGGTGGATGTATCCAATAGAGCGATATATGAAGATCTTTAAAGGATATACGAAGAGTCATCACTGACCAGAAGCTTCGATTGTTGAAAGGTACATCACAGAAGAAGCTGTTGAGTTTTGTACAAACTATTTTTCGGATGCAGATTCTATAGGAATTCCAAAGTCTCGTCATGCTGACACAGACGAAAGAGGTATTCAAGGTCTACATGTTAGGTCAATGGCTCGAGATGTAGTTATTCAATCACATTTCTATATATTGAATAATATAGATGAGGTTCAACCTTTCATAGAGACTCACAAAAGACTTATGAAGAAAAAATATCCCCGAATAAATGACAAGTTGTTGTTGATAGAGCATAACAATAGATTCATGGATTGGTTTAATAAAAGTGTATCTAATGATCCTAGTGCATCCGAGATACTTAGATGGTTGTCGTACGAGCCAAAATTTTGTGTCATTACCTGGAGTACATACGACATTAGTCATTATACCTTTTATACAAAATCAAAAGATGGTCGTAGTACAATGCAAAATAATGGGGTTATGGTTGAAGCCGAATCGATGTATTTCTCTAGTTCGAAAGATAAGAATCCGGTATTGGCAACTACCGCGTTTTATGGTGTCATTGATGAGATTTGGGAGATTGATTATGTTATTTTCAAAGTGGCTTTATTTAAATGCAAGTGGGTTCCCAATAATAGTAATGGTGTAGACATTGATGACTTAGGATTCACCCGGGTCGACCTTGGCAAGGCATATTTTAATACAGAACCATTCATCATAGCTTCTCAAGCAAAACAAGTTTTCTATGTTTCCGATCCATCGGACAAATCAGGGAAATGGTCAATCGTTCTCCAAGGAAAATACATTCCTCCTAGTGATGAAAGTCTTGATATTTTGTCCACACCTTCTTACACAACACAAGTTCCTACCTCATATGATGAAGTTGATGGAGATGCCGTGCATGCTATACGACTCGATCATGAAGAAGGCATATGGAAAAATTAACAAGTACGTAATTTATTATTTATTCATAATATATTAATTGTATGTTATAGTTTAGAAGTATTTTTACTAACAAGTATAATTATTTAAAATCATAGGTATTTTGAGTCCAGACACCAGGCCAGGAGACAAGACACCAAGAGACAAGATACCAATACACCAAGTTACAATTATGTGAAGTTATGTAATGTGTGTAAACTGTAATATGGTATATGTGATATTTTATTTATGTAGGTTGTTTGTTCTGATAAACTGTAATCTGGTATATGTGATATTATGAATATGATACAATTAATATTATTATGAAAACATTATCACAAAATGTGAATTGTATTTTTCTGCTGTGCTGAGATATGGAGAACAATAATACTGGTAAAAAAATGGGATTAATTATAAAAGCAGGATCATATTTGTTAATTTTGCAGAAACTTTAACGACGGTTATATTTCATAACCGTTATAATATCTGGCGCGCTGGTCAGGAAAAAATAAATATTAAAACTACATTGTTGGGAATCGAACCGAGGACAATTAAATTTATTACAACGGTGTATTGTAAAACCGTTGTGATAATTAGCGCGCTTTTCTGTTTATTACAACGCCTACAAGACCGTTGTTGTAAGTATCATACATACAACGACAATCTACATAACAACGCCATCGCCTGCGTCATTATATGTCATTCCCAACCGTTGTTAAATGGGTTTTTCGTAGTAGTGTATCTTCTTCTACACGCTCACCGCACCAGTTTGTTGTCAATTGATGTCATCAAGAACAAAACAAAATATAAGAAAAAGATTGAGTTTCTTGAACAAACACAAGAAACCCTATTAGGTTTTACAAAAGATAGAGAAGAAGGAAGAATAAGAATAAGAATTGGTTAAAACTATTTTACTATTTACTTACTCAATAAGAGTTCAAAGATCACAAGGGAATACCAACAATTAACCTGTCTTAACAACCTGAGAGAACTAGCCTATTTATAGACTACTAAACTAACTTGAGCAACAAGCAAACTTAAACATTTGTTCTTAAAAGCAAGGCCAAATTCAACTACAACATGCACGGGTCCTACCGAACCAAGAAGCTATCTTGTCGACACTAGAGTTCAATCCAAATTATATATATATATATAGTGGATAGAAGAGTTTGAGCTGACCTATTTTCTTTTTTAAATTGCTTGTTAAATAATTTCTTAACTCTTTCTTCCAAAATTATCCCATAAATAAATAACATCTCAACATTTCAAATTAAAAACTGAAATAATGATAAATTCTCAACATAATTTTTCAAAATTTATACAATATTTTTTCTTTCATCATTTATAAAGTTTATTCACCAAGTTTATTACATAAATAATTTAAATTAAAATCAAAACTAATAAAAAAATATTCGTGTATATTTTTTACGCGGGTGTTAATTAAAAAAAGCAAATAAACAGACACGAGTTTGGACGCTATTCCTAATAATAATTGTAAATTGTTTCATTTGGTTAGTTTACTCATGTGTATTTATTACAATAATTTTAATATATCAATGTATTATTACATAAATTTAGGTCAAATATATTACATCGATCCTTTATATTATACTACAAGAAACAAAATTATTTTCTAGAGACAAAATTCCTGAGAAATTAACAAACTCTTGGAAATGACATATTTTACATGGAATTTTAGGAGGTAAAATGTCTTATAAAAAGAGGTCGTTGTATAATAATTTTACATTTTATGCAATTATAAGAGGTATAGTTGTATTTACAAATATCTAGAGCATCCAAAAATCACCAATGCATAACAAGATTTTTTATTTAATTGAAATTGAAACTCTATTTCATAGCCATTTTGTCTGACACATTAGACACGTCTTTAAATTTATAAGGTATAAAAACACATTTTGTCCAACACCTTTTCATGATCCTTTGATTATTATGTTTATTTATGGAAATCCACTTGTTCTAAATTTGAGTAAAGTTTAATGTTAGTGGGTAACGGTTACCTTGTCTTTCAAGCTTTGATTTTCATAATATGTAATTTTTCATTTTTCCAGTATTCACACATGAATAAACATTGCAAAAAGAACCTAAAAAACAATTTAAATCAACAAAATTTAGTGTAAAATTTTAAGAAATAAAATAAATGGTGAGGTGAAAAGGGGTATTTTGATTATAAACCCAGTCCCCAATTGATGAATTTGAGAAAAAATCATTAGACTTGTTATGTAATGTAAGAGTCAGCATTTCAAGGAAGAGATAAAGAGTTTGGATGCTGAGAATGAGATGTCAAATCTAGTGTGACAATTAATAATAGAGTCTATATAGACTTATTTAATCCAATGATTTAGAAGAATGGTACACAAATGAGAGATTTAATTGATCCCTTATCTTAGACATTATGATAGAGAGTATTATTAATTATATATTTTAATTATTATTTAATATAATTAATTAATATTATTCTAAAATATTCTTAGGTGTTTGTGATTGTGCCACTTAGATGATTATGATATATTTAGAGTTCTATATATTAAGGTGTAATGTGTTATTTGAAAAACAATCAATGAAATCAATGAAGTCTTTATTTTTATCTCTCTCTTAATTCTATTTGTCTTTTATTTTATTTAGAATTTATAGTTTTCTCTAATTTTGTTAGGGTTCTAATTTTCTTCCTAACAATTTGGTGCTTTCATTACTGCACTCAATCTCCATTCCATGGCATATTCTTACTACACTCATCCATTTTATCCCACTTTCACTCCCTCATATTATTCCACTACAACAACCATTTCTGCTCCACCATCCATAAACCCATATCCTGCAAGTTCCTATTCACAACCTGAAACACCTCAATCTCAAGATTTCTATTCACAGCTAGAAACTCTCAAACAATATTTGATTGAAACCCATGAGATCTCAACCAAATATAGAGAAGAGTTGAAAGAACAAATTCAAAATTTGAGTTATTCTCTCAAAACTTCATCACAAGAGTTTTCTGATGTCCAAAGAAAACACACAGAAAAATTTCACAAATTTATTGATGAAAAAAAACCAGAACAACAACAGGAAGAAGAAAAGGGTCTTGTTTCACTAAAACCATCTCCAAAGATAACTCCGGTAGAATCTCCGCCGTCATTTCCGGTGATACTTCTGATGACACATTCGAAGGCATCTCCAAGGATATTTCCGGCAAAGTTTCTGACTCCGGTGACATCTCCGGTAAAGTTTCCGGCGAGATATCTAACATCTTCTCCGGTGAAATCATCCACTCCACAACTGAAACTATTGATTTCGCAACCAGAATCGTCAAAGCCACCTCCAAAACCATCAGATCTACAACAACTATAGAGAGAGTAAATAATATTTATGATTTTCTGTTTTGGATTTAGGTATGAAAAAATTTGACATGTTTTTTTTGTAGAAAGAGAGAAAGAAAAGTAGAAAGAAAGAAAAAAGAAAGAGAGGAAAACAAAAAGAAGAAAGAAAGAATGAAGAAGTAAAAAGGGTAGGAAAAAAAAAAGAAAAGTGACGAAAAAAATATAAGAAGAAAGAAAACAAAAAGAAAAAGAAGGAAAACAAAAAAAAGTAAAAAAAGTGGTTGCACACTCACAGAAATTCCTGCAGTTGCCAAAACTTTTCCACTATTTCTATACGCGTAGACCCACTATCCCCCACTCTGCATTCACGTGTTTCAAACGTATTATTACAAAAATCTAAACTCACATTTTTTATTTAAAAAAAAAACACCTATTTTTTAGACACATTTATTTATGTAGGTGTTAATTTTAGAACCTTGAGGACAAAGTTTAAGTGAACCCGTCGGCAATAATAGAGAGTATTATTAATTAGAAATTTTAATTATTATTTAATATAATTAATTAGTATTATTCTAGAATATTCTTAGGTGCTTGTGATTGTGCCACTTAGATGACTATGATATATTTAGAGTTCTATATATTAAGGTGTAATGTGTTATTTGAAAAGCAATCAATGAAATCAATGAAGTCTTTATTTTTATCTCTCTTTTAATTCTATTTGTCTTTTATTTTATTTAGAATTTATAATTTTCTCTAATTTTATTAGGGTTCTAATTTTCTTCCTAACACATTACCGTAAAATTAGTATTGACATGTTTTTTAAGATTTTTTTAATAAGTTTCTCATTCTCATTTTCTAAAGATATGACATGGTTTTTATAGATGATAATAATTTTTTCTAGCCAAACATTTTTTCTATTTAGCTTTTTGCATAGAACATATACCTCTCGAAGGAAAAAACTTTCTTTAATTTTATTTACCGCAATGTCTTCGTAGTTGGTCATAAGGCATAGTTTTACCTCATGCTTTTGTTTTCATTCATCGGATAAACTTGGATTGTTGCTTTCTTTTGTAAAAACTTCTTTATTTTCTTCTATCTAATCTTGAACTTGTTCATTTTGTACCAATTCGTTTTCTTTTCTTGATAACTTTTAACTCATTGAGTCTCTCCTATAAATTATCAAAAACATATGTATCTCAAGATTTTAAAGCTAAGTTATATTTCCAACACAATCTAAGATACTTGTTAGATACACAACTTTTGAAAAGGTCGCCAAGAGTCTTAATATTAGAAAACTGTAGTTTTGAAGATTTTATTCATAACTTTTTAGCATTACTGACTCTTGTTTTAATGTATTCATCTTTTCTCTTTTTTATCTCAGTAGATTCCTCGTATATCATTTCAAAGGTGTCCTAATTTTTTTAATAGTGCTACATTAAAAACATATAGGTATTCTCTAATTATTAATGAAGTAATCATCTAGTATTTAACTTCTAAATTGTGTTGCACTTTAGTTTTTCCTCTATGGTCCATATATGATAGAATCTCAAACAGCAAGATCAATAACTTCTAAACAAATTCCATTCTTACTTTCCATATATGATATACCTTTCACTATCAAATAATATAGGTTTGTTCAAAAGAAGACTTCTATCAAGAGAAGTGTTTGAACTCATCATTCTACCTCCTGAAATGACTAGTGTTATAATGAAAATTAGACACTGATACAACTTATTGACAAAGTGACTTCAAATACAAGGGAGTGGGTGAGTTGTGTTATTTGATTTTTGAAAAAAATCCGCAAAAACCTTGATTTTAGATTATTGGTTTTAAGAAAAAAAGAAGAAGAAAATATTAAGCAACGAAAAAAAAGAGATGGAGATAGAAAAATTGCACCGGAATTTATACTTGTTCAACCTTAAACCATGTGGCTTAATCCAAACCTCAAGAGTTTCCTGTTGTGATTTTCACTACAACAACTTCAGCTTTTTAATCAGGATCAGTCCAAAAACCTTCCTTACAATAAACTTTTTTATTGATTTTAGCTTGCAACATCATAGTCAGAATTGTGCTCTTGAATCACAATTTTAGCACAACAACATAAATACACAACTCTCAATATAAAACTTTCACCTTTTCAACACTAAACCAATATATAGTGAGTAAAACTTATTTCTAGAAAGAAATGAGTGAGAAAAATAGTAGTGAGTCGCTTTAGAAGTGATCACAAGAGTCCTTTATGTAGAAACATTTGACTTAAAAAGGTACAATCCATGGGCTTTGACCGCTTTCTAATCGATTAAACTACAACACTAAATGATTAGACCTAGAAAAAGAAAAGAAAAACTTAAGCCATATTATCTCCTTAATTGATTAATAGAGTTTTTAATCGATTATGAGAATGACTTGCTACTTAATTAATTATGTGCAAGTTCTAATCGATTAGACAACAAATTTTGCTTTCTTAATTGGTGAGAACCGCTCCTTAATAGACTAGGTAAGTGTCATGATTGATATTTAGAAGAATTTTAAAATAGACAAAGATTTTTGGAAAAACTTTTTAGAGTGCGTGTGTATTTCCTTAATAACTCAAGAAGTACTCTTTTATTTTACACACTACTAATCAAAAAGGAATAAAACACTAAAGGATGTGACTAAGCGAACTTTCACACCTTTAATTTTTTTCATGTTGATCTTTGAATTTAACTTGAACTATTTTTTCCCTTATCATTGGAACTTGATCAACCTTACATTTTTTATAATTTCTATCTATTGATGTTTATGATTAACTTTTCTTTACTCTTTTGTCATCATCAAAACAACATAATGCTTTATAATCCGCACAACACATAGAACCATAGAATGAAGCTCCAAAAGGAATTTATTTCCCTCAAGTGCATTTCCTTTCCAATGAAAGCCACACTTGTATGTTTCAAGATTCTCCATGTTTTTTATTACATAATGATGTTAGACGTGCCTTTTCTGATTCAAGAAGAAAATATCTTAGCTCCTTCATGGATTGTTTCAACGATAATACAGGTAAGATTAAGAAACTCAACCAAGTCATGGCCCTACACGCATCAATGACCGGTCTTAAGCCATGTCGATTTTCTTACTTGTTAGCAAGTCGGTCACACAATACACTGGAAGAGTCGGGGGAGAGTAGGAGTGTTAGGAAACATGGCATCCATGGAAGTAGGGAGAGAAAAACTCCAAATACTTTGAATTGATCAAGATGGAATATTAAAAAATGAGTAAAGTATCATTCTAATGAGGAGGTTACAAGTATATATACTACTATCTCACTAGAGTTGCTTATATTTCTAATAGTCCCCCGCAAGTTGGAAAGTGTTCACAACACTTTCAACTTGAAATGAGGAATACATCAAACCAAAAGATAATACAATAGAAGTTGAAAAATACATCAACAAAGATCAAAACCATAAAAGGCAAAAACTTAACCATTAAGTAGAAGCCACAACTCAAGACTTAGCCACTTAACAGAAGAATCAAAACTTAACTATCATAAAGATAGAAGCACATCAACAAAGCCAGCAAAAGGCACAAAGCTTAACTATCATAAGATAGAAGCACAATCAACAAAGCCAATATAGGATAATCATCTGTACAAAACAAGGCAAACAAACAATATCAAAGCCAATAAGGCACCATCAAGGTAACAAACAAGTATATTCCATAACCAAAACCATCTTCAATCTTCAAAAATGCAGATGGAACAGTAGGAAAAGCAAGCCATAATAGGTCTTCAAAGTGGACTAAATACCAATATTAGTAAGCACCAACAAAGATGTTGTGCAAAACTCAATGCTTTTATTTTTTTGGATTTCTCCTCATACAAAGATGTAATCATAGAACCATAAGCCCATGAAGCTATACATCATCAACAACAGAAAACAAATGGAAGAAACACAAAATATGCAACCTTGTTACAAACACTGTTGAAAAAAAAAACCTTACACTATCAAGATAAATTCACCAATGTAGTACTAATGTCAACTGAATCAAGAAATTCAAACATATTTTCCAATCTTCACACAACAATAGAGCTTGCAGACAAAAATTCAAAACATAAAGCAACATGATCAATCATAAATAGATTGATTCCAATCTTCACAAAAATGGATGTTATTGAAAAATTCCAATCCAGAAAAATTAATACGAATATGATTCCAAACACTAGCAGTGGCGCATACATAGAGTCGCGAGTAGAAGAAAATCAGAGCCAAAATATCTTGACAGTGAGAGAAGAAAAAAATCGAAAACATGGTGTGTACCAAAAGATACCTCAAACAAAAGCTGATATTTTGTAGACCTGTCTTCAAAACTTCACCAAAACATAACATCTTGTAGTTGTGCAAAACTTTGATGAAGCAACAAGCTTGTAAAATCGAACTTGCAACGAACTCTGGACCTGCCGAACTGAATTTGTGAAACCATGGAGCTTGTGAAACCAAACAACTTGCAAAATAAACCTCAAAACTCAACACAAAAGACACATCCAGCTGATGGAAGATAACTACTAGCCGAGATTCCCTATTACACTCTCTAATTCCTTGTCATCCAACATTTGAAGGATTAGAAATATCAAAATCACATGCTTCTAATACATTAAAAGACATGTAATTCCATGTACTTCTGCTTCACACCAATTCTTCAAAGAAAATACAATAGAGTAGCATCCAAGTACTAGCCAGAACAACTCTGTAGTAGATGCAGAATTTCAACAATACTCAACAATTCCAAAACCAAGAGTATACTCCAAATATCAATAAAGAAACACAAAGAATATGGTACACAAGTAATTATTTGATATCAATTGCTACCAATCTTTAAACCAAGGAACCAAAACATAATATTCATGACAGAAGAGAACAATGGGCTTTAATTGATCAGGGCTTTAAAATTCCAAAATACAACAAAGCCAAAATCACATGTAATAGAAACTTCACAATCAAAATTGGAAAGAGATCCAAATTCAATCTTCTAAAACTCAAATATAATAATATCAAGTGTGGATATCCGATTTTGCATAACAACAATGTACCAAATGTAAGAATTGTAATGAATAATGTTGAATGCCAAATATGACTTAAAATGAACCATCTTTCGTGGCATTTTTCAACTCTTTTCTTAAGTCTTTCATTGATTTATTCTATCTTCTTGTGAGATTCTTCAAGATAATTGATTTTGCCTTTGGATGCCTTGATATGTGTGCTATTGTGTAGGAAATAGGTTGAATTATCAAAAAACAAGACACATTTGAATGGACAAGGAAGCCAAAGAAATGAGGAAGAATTCAGCATGTTTGCTGTGCGAAGAAGTAGCGAGGCCAAAGCGAGCTCGCAGTGCGAGCTCAAAGCTAAGGAACAGTGAACCAGAACATTTGGATGACAGTAGCTAAACCCCTTATTGGTGATATTGCGAGGTCTGAGCGAGCATGTTCGCAATGCGAACAGGAGCTTCGCAGTGCGAAGTCAAGGAATCTTCAGGGGCAGTTTAACTGTTCAGAAGCACTTCAAGTGCCTATAAGTGGTGTGCGCTGTGCGAACAGAGAGTTTGCAGTGCGAGCGGGACATATTTTGTAATACTATTTATGTACTATTTATTGCTTTTTAGAGGGAATAACTTGGAGAACTTTATCTCTCTTCATTTTTCAAATATATTTTAGAGAGAAAAACACAAAACCCTAAGAGGGAGAAGTCCAAATACAAGCAAATTGGAGCTTGATCTTCGAGTAAGTACTTTGATCTCTTGTTGGAGTTGGATGTAGTCTCTTGATACCTTATGTATTTCTTCTAATCTATGTGTTTGTGAACTAGTTTGATTCAAAATTGGTGTTGTCTTTGATTTCATATTAATGGGCTTGAGATATTCATCTATCAATGAGCAAACTCTAGACATAGTTTTGTTAGTTGATATTCACTAGTATCAAGCTTTTATTGTGTTGATTGTTAGCATGAGACAACATCTAGTGATTAATACGGTAAAGGCCACGATAACGCTTTAGACATAAACAATATTGTGAGGATGCGTGATAATAAAGATGAAGAACTATGTTCACATACATAAATTAGTTGAATACATGTTAAAAAGGGTTAATCGTATGCACATATTCTGATCATGACGTTTTATATGAATCAATCATTTATCTGATATGGATGTTATCCTTGTTTACTTGTTTATACATTGATTTGAACCGCTATAGACATATACTCTTCAGATCTGAATCTAGGATAAATACCTGTTAGGTTATAAACTCTAGACATAAATTTAGATTTAACATTCGTGTGAGTATCAATTCTTAATGTGTTGTGTTGTTGAATTGCGTGAGACATCACCAACGAGACAATACGGTTGTTCTCTCGACTTTGCGTTAGACATAACCTCTGTTGTGGGTGATACATGAGGGTATTAGATGAATGATTGATTTGTGTTTAACTAGTCAGAAGAATGCATGTGTTATTGATTGATGGAATTTCAATCCCAACAAGGCTCTGTTTATTTCAAGTCTTTACTTTATATTTTCTGCTTTTATCTATTGTACCTTGAATTTTTCAACCAAAATTTTCACAACAAGCTTAAAAACGTAGAAATCGTTAAACGGTGTTCTTTTCTTCGTAACGATCTCTGTGGAGACGACAAAACTGGATACTCAATAATTTTTGCTTGCTACTTTACCGCATGAACAATTAACTACTTAGAAATTGTAAATCACAAACAAAGAGCTGGAAATAATATTACCCAATGAAAGAAAGTGAGGCTTCAAAATTAAAATGCTCACAATACCAGATCCAAATTGAATTCTTCTCAAAATCAGAGATACATTCTTCTTTTGTAGAATCACAAACTGCGACAACAGCGTCGAAATTCACAATGATTTCAGGTTGAAACTTCATGTTCTTAAGTCATGCAGTATGAATTAAACTCGTAATCTCATATCAAACAGCATCACAAAAATGGCATCCAATTAGGAACCCTAAAATTTGGGGAAAATTAAGAGAACAAAAAATCGCAAAGAATATAGAATTGTAACAAGAACATGCTTAACAAGAAAGCTAAATATTGGTAGATGGGAAACTTGGATTGATCAAGAATTTAAATTGAAAGTGAAAGTGAATATGAAATCGGAAAAAAAAAATATAAGCAAACGAAATTGCGATAAAGGGAATGGCAAGAACGGAATTGAAAAACGAAAATTGATTGAGAAAGCAAGAAACTGAATCCGAATAAGAATCTGGAAATCAAGAAATCGAAACAAGGAACCAAAGAATTGAAAACAGATATGAAAAAAAAAGTTGAGAAAATTCAATTTTCTCAAAAAAATGCAGCGGAAAGATCGTTCAAGGTGGATATCAGAGTAGCTCTGATACCATGTTAGAAAACATGGCATCCATGAAAGTAGAGAGAAAAAAGCTCCGAATACTTTGTATTGATCAAGATGAAATATTACATGAGTAAAGTATCCTTCTAATGAGGAGGTTACAAGTATATATATTACTATCTCACTAGAGTTGCTTATATTTCTAATAAGGAGGCAACACAACCATAGAGAAAATTTTTGCAACAAAGAGATGAGACTACAAGAGGTCCCATTTGTAACGATGGTATTTCTAAAAGCTATTACATTAATCACTCTTTCAGCTTTCTTTTGGTTTTTCAGGTATACATGATGACCAAAATATTGGCAACAAAGTGCATGTAGCTTGTACCAAAAGTCCAAATGGAAATCCTGAAAAATCACTTTCGGTTATCTTAACATATGATGCAAGAGCAACACCAAGGTATCCACTCAGAATGGATGCCAAAGATATAGCAGACATAAGAAATGCCATTATTGATCCTTCACAGCCTTTTGGACATAGCTGTCCTATTAACACAGTGGATGGTAGAAACTTGAAGAAGAATAGAACCTCTGACAATCCTGAGAAAATCACTACATAGAGTGTGTCTGGTACTCCCATTTGGCGATAGAAACCGCGCACGAATAAGAAATCGGATATCATTAAGAGCGCCATTGTTGCTTGAATCGCTGATATCAGTTTCCTTTGTGAGATGGATTCCAGGTATCGGTTATATATAACGCCCCATAGTAGCATTGTTACTTGACCAAAAACCTTGGACATACCTAATACCGACGAGTCGATTTTTAAGTACTGTGTTTGGTAGAAGAACATGCTTCCATTGAGTAAGGGAATAACGGCGTAAGATAATGCAAACCATGAGATTGAATAAGCGATTTCAGGCTGGCTTAGTGCGTCATATAGATCTGAAAGCTGTTTCTTTATCCCGACAGATGGATTCCTTTGGAGTCCGACAGAGCTCTCGTGAACTGAAATGGTTACAAAGAACTGGAGAGCAACGAGGAAGCCGAAAAACATAAACATGGATTGAGGGGAGAGTCGGCCGATGAAAATTCCGCCAAGAAGGTTTCCGAGGACTCCTCCCATGGAAGAAGCTATCCAAACAAAAGATTGGAGGTTGCCTGAGGAAGATGATTGTTGAGAGTGCTCGGTTGTTGAAGGAGGAGGTTGTTTACCCATCTCGGCAACGAATGCATCATTTGCTACATCGGTTATTGAAGCACCTAGATTACCAAGGAGGAGGTATATATAGATAGCGAAAACAGATATGCTTGGTGGGGAGATTGCGATTGCTAGCCATGACAGTGCCTGTAAGAAAGCTGCACAAACAAATTTTGAAGAAATATTTAAGAATTCAGTTATATTAGAAATTAGAAATGTAATATAATGATAAACAGGAATAGTTTCAAAATTCATCATAGATATATATCCTTAAAGCAATGGCAAAATTTGATGCCTTTTTCTTAATAACTGAATACTATCGAGATTCAGGAATGAGACTGGTTGCGTGAAATTGTGAAAAATGCCGTCAAAGAAACATAAAAAAAGCATCAATATCGATTCCAATCTTAGCAAACAAGAAACGAGGAACCATAAAGGAAAAATGCAGCAGTTTCTAAGTTTCAAGTAGCATTTGCTTGTGTTCTAAGAAACATTGCTGACTCAAGTAAATGTTGTTATTGCTTTTGCTTTTTCCTCAGTAGAAGACCATACAATTCAAGCTTCAGAGCCAACAAATTTTCATATTAAAAAGAAATTTCATAACTCAATTACTAGTTTCCATATGATATAACTAATGCTTGGAGCAAAAGGGCTGTTTCAAATGTTTCAATTTTGAATAATTTTAATTCTAAGATTTTAAGAGAAAGCATCTTTACTTGGTCTAAATATGTAACAAAAGTATGAAACCCTTGCTCCGCAGCAAGTCAACGCTACTAATGTCAAAAACATTAGACCCCGGCTTGTGTCCAATACAGAGACAACATGAGTGATGGCAACAAACATACATCAATTCGACCTTAACTGTTTGTAACCCAATTCAAGAAAAATGATAAATGCACAACTTAACTTTATACAATAAAACCCAAATAGAGAAAACAAAAGGTTATATATAGATTATAGAGTGGAAATTATGTTATGTTACCTCCAAGAGCGATGTAAGGAACACGATGCTGACCAGAGATGTAAACAGAATCTGAAATAAGACCATAAAGAAGTTTTCCAACCATAGGAAGAGTTGCTGAACTTAGAAGAAGTTGAAGAGTTGAAGGATTCAAATTGAGACCATCTTTCAGAAAGAAATTCATTGCTAACCATGGAAAGTATCTGAATCCTCGTATCAAAAAACCCAAACCCAACACTTTTCTCATCAATTTGTCACCACCACCAACAACACCACCCTCCAAAGGCACCATTTTCAGTTTTACACTTTACTTTCGTAACGGTTAAGGTAGAGAATGTGTTGTTCCGAATTAAGAAAGAAGTGTAATAGAGGTTTCGGGTTTTTAAAGGAAAAACAAGCAGGGTTTTTTATTTAATCATAGTGCTGTTTGGTTACAACTTTTTTAATTCTTGTGGAAATATCTGATCCGCATCGGCCTACTTTTTTTACCAGGTTTCATTGACTTTACTAACCTAATTTTGGTACTTTTATGGATCAATAAATAATATATACAATTATATTAATAATATTTGAAAGTAACTCGTAACTAACCCGTGTGTTGCACGGACATGTCTGTTCAAGAATTTTATTTTATGGATACGTAATTGTTAGTTAAATTAAAAAAAATGGTAAAATTATAAAAATAGATATGATTGAAATTGAAAATTTGTATTGGTAAATATGAAAAAATGTCGTGTGTTCTAAAAGAAGAAATTAAATTAATTATTGATATAAATTCAAATAATGCAATGATGATTGAATATATTAAACAAAAAATATTAATCCATTGGTAGAAAAAAAATAAATAACTCTAAAGAATAATAATAAATTTAAGAATAATAATACGATTAAGACTTAAGATGAAAGGTAAACATAAATATCAATAGTAATGTGATTTAAAAACTATTGAAAAATAAAAGTGTGTCCGTTTATAACGATATTATTTTTTTCGTATATAAAAAAATTTGAATCAAGATTAATGTTGTGGCCGTTTATAACAATAGTAATTTTTTTGTATATACAAAACTTTGAATCAAAATTAAAGTTGTGTCCGTTTATAACAATATAATTTTTTTCGTATATAAAAATATATGAATCAAAATTATAGTTGTCCCCATTTATAACAGTTGTATTTTATGTTATATAAATATATTTTAATCAAAATTAAAATTGTGTCCGTTTTTAACAATAATTATTCAAACTAACCACCCAACATTTCACAAAAGTCACCTCGCAAGATTACAAATTTATAAATTCATCTTAAAAAATTAGTTTTCAAAGTTGATCATGAGAGATGTGACAAACACCTATTTGTATCAATTAAATATTTTATTCTTTTCCTTTACAGAGAGTTAGTACTGATATGACTGATGAGAACACACCATACCACTACCAGTATAATAATAATATTTTCCCCCTATATAAAAATATTTTAACCAACAAAGTATTTTTTTTCCGTATATAAGTAATAATTATATTTTGACACTATTTATAAAAATATTTGAATCAATAGTAAAATTATTTCTGTTTATAACACTAGTATTTTCTCCCCTATATAAAAATATTTTAATCAACAATGTATTTTTTTTCACGTATATAATTATTAATTTTGTTTTGACACAATTTATAAAAATATTTGAATCAATAGTAAAATTGTTCCCGTACATAAAAATATTTGAATAAAAATATTGTTTTTATTTTGCCAATATTAATAAAAATATTTGAATCAATAGTAAAGTCGTTCCCGCTTATAACAAAAATTGAATTAGTAGTTTTATTTTTTCTGTTTCAAAATATTTTTTTGGCTATAAGAAAATAAAATTTATTAAAATTTTATTGACTCATTAAGTATTTGGCTCAGTAGTTGTCAATATATAATATGTTGTATACAGGGCCGGCCCTGTGCAAGTGCAACAAGCGCTACCGCACAGGGCCCCAAATTTTAGAGGGCCTCAAAATTTGAAAGCTCCAATTTTTTTTATAAATATTAATAAAAATAAATAAAATGTTATAATAAAAATTTGATAAATAAATAAAAATATATGATAAACACCCAATATATAAAAAAAAAGATTGATCAAAATCCAAAATAATTATAATTAAATTCATTTTTAATTAATATATAATTGTATTTTTGTGTCTTTTTTAATTATTATAATACTTTTTTTAAAAATAACTTAGGCCAATTTTTGAAATTAGAACGGGGCCTCCGAGATGATTGGGCCGGCCCTGGTTGTATATATAGTGTATTTAATTTAATTTTATATTAGATCAGTTTGATAAAAGTTATGATAAACATTAAGATAAAGATTGATTTGATTTTTAGTTAGTTAGAAGAAAATGTTTATTTCTCTATGTTAATGTTTTTTGATAAATTTATTTTGTGGATAAATTTAATTAAAAAAATCAATTTTCATAAAACACTATTTACAGCTAGTGTCATATTAACATTTTCTTCTATTATTTATTTATTTACTAATTTGTTTGTTTATTGTAAAAGCTTTCTCCACCCTTCAACATAGATTGAATGTACACATTCAAAAACAAAATATAATTCTGCCTTTCGAAATATGATTGACCCTTTTTTTTTTTGTATTATTATAAACAATTTCTTGAATGCTACTAACAAATGCTTAAATACAAGGGGTGATGGAAATGAAGAAAGATTAATTTTATATTTGGGATTCCACTTTCACTTATGATTTTCATGTTTCTATTCAGAGATAGAATCACAAATACTTTAGATACATTTAATGTAACATTCTCTAGCTACAAAATGGGAGAGAGAAATGATGAACTAAAATGAGAACTAATCATCACAACATGCTTTGAGCAGGTAAATCTTTTATACCGGAGATGTCTTCAAGAGCAAGCTCCTCTCTATCTGTGTTCTTGTTGACTTCAAAACATCCTAAAGAATAAAAAGCAAAATATCTTAAAGCAATAATAACATTGTCAAAGAACTATAATAAATTGATTAACCAATGAGCAAACACAATTTTTAATGATATATTACGTTAAATTCCATATATGTAACACGTTTTGCTAGCCATTGAGCATCCATCATTTGAAAGGCGATGCAGAAAAGGATATCAAATGTCATTTCATCCTCCTCAAGCAGCCGAAGGAAATAGATTCCTGGCAAAGAAGATGGATGAACTGCAAGAAAAATAGTTCAACATCAGATAATTACACATGAAAAATGAGGTGAGTATTGAAGATATATCAACACTTGCTGCAAATAAGGAAACCACTATAAATAATGATAATAGTTCCCAAGAAGCAAAACATAATTTTGGACTCTAGCATAGTTTGCAACGGAAATCCAAACATAATCTATGAGTGTGGCGTGATATGACAATATTTCATGGTATCTGTTTAAGTATTACGCGTCTCAAAACCACCTTGTCACAAGTTACCTGATTGAAGATCCAACATCTGCACTAACATAAATGAAATATTGATTCCAGCTACTGCAAATGGATATTCCCACTCTGCTCTGACTCCATCTTGTTTAAGCAACAACCGCTGGAATGAAGCCTATGACATTGCCAAGTAGAAATGTGCTAGACTAATTAAAATCACCCACTTAATAATTTAACAGATTATGTAGAATTTAAATATAAATGCAATTATGGTAGAAGAAGCTTACTGGATACTTCTGCGCAAAAAAGATGAGGTTCTTTAATGATATAAATCCACCACCCCTGCAAACCATGGTAATAAATTCTTATGAACTCTCATAATTTTGAGATATTGATATGTATTTGCAATGAAAGGGTGAGGATTGCCCAAGTATTTAGAAAGAATATGTTTGCCATATATCTAGTCGATTGGGATCCTAACACATATTTTATATCATCTACAAAGGCAACCCCAAAGAATAAAAAAAATATAACCATTAAAACATGTAGATGCATGTCTAACCTATAAGGATCAGAATATTTTAAGTCACCACCCATTATTAAGTCAATGAATCCTTACATAATAGTCTTATAGTATTTTGAGTATCTAATCTATAGTTGACTAAAACGTTATTCATATTCACGCCCATACCCCATCTTGTTAGAGCAAAAGCAAAACATATAGCTTTTGACCACACACCTAAAATATGTTGATGAGTCTGAACCTTGCCATCCCATTTCCTTCCAAAGACCTGATTTAAGTGATGGAAGCTCCCTGTCGAGATAAGCCAATCTCCACAATAATAAAAGAGCTTCCTGCAACAACAACAAAAAAGAGATTTGAAAATGTAATCCTTTATCAAAATAAAATAAAATGTTAATTACAAGTTTATTTTCAACTATTATATCATAGACTCTCAAAAGCATGATATGGATAAATTAGATATATGTGCTATATAGACATGTAGAACAACTTTCTTGGCCACCTGTTAATTCATCCATGTAAGGAAACTCAATTTAAAAATGGTTTATCAACTATCCATGAAACCATCCCACCTGGCTGAATACAACTTGGTTTCCATAGGTGTATTATCACACAAGATTATAAGTAGTAACATAAAACAAATTTTAGAATTGCTAGAAACCATAACTCTCAATATAGATGTCTACATCACTGTGTTGCCCTGATAGTTTTAACTGACCCAGTCTGTGAACATTGACAAGAAGTAAAGGTAATGTTGAAAGATGAGGTCCAATACATGGGTTGGGATTGGGTGACTTTAGGGAGGGAAAGTCACCATGACTTTGTCTCTATCTCTCTCCTATATCTCTCTCACTCATCTACTTTCCCTTCAATTTGTTTACTTTCTCTCTCCTAAATAATAACCAAAGTTACCAAAGTTATGGAAAATCAAAGTCAGCTAATCCATTCCCCCAATACATGGATATGTTTAATCCACATTCTTACCCATGCCAAACAACCTGTTATCCACCTTAAAGAATTCTATAACCTTTTCACATTGCTTCACCAGTGGCATCACTTGAAAATTTAGACTTAAAGCCCTCAAAAAATCAAGTTGTAAATGTGGAACCTACAGTATAGAGAGACACAAAACTACATCAAATAAAATAAAAATCAGGTATACAAACTTATCATAAATAGAGTGTGATGAATTGGATGTTTGAGCATACCTTTCGAAATTAGCACACAAACCACTCTTTTTGACTTATCTCAACATTTATAATTAGCACGCAAATGACGATATTCACTGAGTCTGAAAATTTCTAAAGCCTTTACCTGTGGATTATAATTTGCAACAGGTGCAGAATCTATAATTGAGTAAACAATATACAAGTAAATACATACAATAACATACAAACCCTGAAAATAGTAAGAGATTTAAGACAAAGCTTATCATAGTTAATGGCCAACTTTACTTAAGCTTAAGCTATTAGATGGAGGGACATGAATAGTTTCATATCTAATTCCCCTTCATGAATCAGAGAACATCCTTTGGGCTTGAAGCATGAAGATGCAAAGAAAGGCCCATTGTACTTTGTTTTGAAATGAAGCTCTTGATCATATTTGGCTAGACAGCTAATTGTGATAGCTCGGCAGCAGGTAAAGGTTGGATCAGAGGTTGCACTGCAATGTTTTTACTTCTCCAGAAAAGCCACACATCTTCAAAGCAGTCCTCCTAACATCATCACTCACATCAGATACAACAAAGTGCAGTAATTGACGAATGGCCTTGTTGTTTGCTATTCCACTATAGGCCAAAGTGCAGTAATTGATGAATGGAAATGCAGCTGGCCAAGCCAGTGCAGTTAAAAGTGCACTCAAGAAAGTCAGCATTGCCTTTCTGCATCGGCCTACTTTTTTTTTACCATGTTTCATTGACTTTACGAACCATAATTTTGGTGACTTTTAGTCACTTTTATGGATCAATAAATAATGTATACAATTATATTAATAATATTTGAAAGTAATTACAACATTGTCACTGACGCCTTTCCCTACTTTTTTTCTCTATATATTATAAATTCATTCCTTTGATTGAATAGTATTAAACGTTAAAGATCTTTTATTAGAAGTTTTGTTGTTATTGTATTTCTAGTTTTTATATTATTAGGTTTATTTTAAGACAAATGCCATAAGACATAAATTGATTTGTGTTAGAATAAGTAATTTATTATTTAGAAGCTGATGTAATATTCGACCGAGTTCATGTATACTGAATTCGATATAGTCGAATATAATATGGACTTGTTAAAGTGTGTTAGCAGTATTCGATATGGACAAATACAACATGTTGCAATTGAAAGGCGGTAGTATTGTTAAGAGAATGAAAACTCCATGGAAACTCCATGGTTAAAGCTCAAAGAAAGTGTGGCTATATATAGACTATATGAACTGTACTCTATCTATCATGCACAAGCTAGCAGTGTAATATTCATAACAAAATTCGGTTATGACAGTTACAAGGAGCTACACTATGAACTCAACTAATTACATTGCTTGTGTGTGAAGTTATCCTATTGCCATCATGCATATTATGAGATGTGCATCTCTCCTGTTCTAAGGAACTTTAATCATCCATTGTAATGTCATTTAACACCCTCCCACAAGCTTGATCATGATAAATATCTATCATTCCAAGCTTGGACACAAAAGCATCGAATTTTGGTGGTGCCAATGCCTTTTTCAGAAAATCTGCAAGATGCTCTTGAGTGGATATAGGCAACAGCTTGAGACATTCGTTTAAACCTTTTCTCGAACAAAATGATAGTCAATCTCTAAATGCTTTGTTCTCTCAAGAAAAATGGGATTTGAAGTAATGTGGATGGCGCTTTGAGAATCACAATACAGCACATGTTTGTTACTTGCAATGTCCAAATTTTTTAGGAGATACAAGAGCCATTGTAATTCACATGTAGCATTAGACAAAGCTCAATACTCGGCTTCTGAAGATGACTTTGACATGGTTGGTTGCTTCTTTGTTCTCCAAGATATAAGGGAATTGCCAAGGAAGAAAATGAAGCCAGTTGTGGATCTTTTTGAATCATGACATCCAACCTAGTCTGCATCTGTAACGCCCCGTTTTATTTAAATTATTTTTCGTAATTTAATTATGTGAAGTTGTGTGCATACATGTCATTATGCGTGTGTTTTGTTGTGTTTGGGGATACTCTTGGTGGGGGGTAGTGACCTTAAGAATAAGATTTTGAGGTGTTAGGGGTGTGGGAGCAAAAGCGTAGAGATTGGTGGTGTGGTGAGTAAAACTAATTAAATGATATTAGTTAATATTTAGTTAATTTTAATATTAGGTGAATATTAAGTTAATTAAATAATTGGTGGAAACTATTATTATTATTATTATTATTAGTATTACTTCATTAGTTGGATTGGGTGATAATAATAATAATAATAATAATAATAATAATAATAATATAATGAAATAAAGTAAATGGAATATTAGGTGTGTAGAGATTTGAAGGGCGAGATAGTAATTGTATGAGAATGAGTGAGGGTAAAGGAGGTAAACCATAGTTGGGGGTTTTATGAAGAGAATTAGAGAATAAGGAGATCAGTTTTCATTCTACGTGGCAGGGAGAGCAGAAGGTGAAAGAGACTAGGGCAAGAAGAGAGGAGAACTCCATTAGAGAAAGGGAAAGCTCATCAAATCCAAGGTAAGGGTGGGAATTCTTTAATCTCTCAAGGGTTGGATGATGTATGTATTTAGGTAGGAATGATTAGGTTGAATTCATGTGAATGTTGAATGTCTGTTGATAGGTTCTAATGAGTTAGGATGTTAAGATTTGTTCATGATGTTGTCTATAAAATAATGCATGTTATTGTTCCTAAGTTTTGCTGAGATTTGATATGATTTTCGTGCACTACGAGGACTGTTTTGGGGAGGAAATTGGGTCTGGTGTAGCAGAGAATTGGATTGCTAAAAATCTGTTACGCGCTCGTAGCGTCGGACGGTGGAATTGTAGCGTCGGGCGGTGCTGTGTCGGGCGGTGATTAGGAGGCATAACATGGAACGCTACATGATTTTGTTAGAATTGAGGGGGGAAGCTACGCCTGTGCGCTGCCGGGCAGTGCAAAGAGGCGCAGCAACGCTGCTGCGGTGTCGGGCGGTGATTAGGAGGCACAACATGGAACGCTACTAGAATTTTGTTGGAATTGAGGGAGGGCTACGCCTGTGCGCCACCGGGCGGTGCAAAGAGGCGCAGCAATGCTGCTTGCAGGATTTTCGTCGTTTCTTTGTTGTTTTCTTGTTGTTTCGCGTGGTTTCTTATTGCTTCGGTGATGATTTCTTTAGATGATGTATTTTGAAGGATTGTTATGAATATGCATGTTCGAATAGGTGTATGTCTGTTATTGTGAAATAGTGAGTTGAGTAATGATGATATGCTATGTTTATGCATTGTTTCATTGTTGCATGATGTCGTTGAAGGTACATACCATGTTGCATGAGTTGAGGGATGACGTGTGCCTATATGGGGTGTGCGCGTCTATCCAGATTCCTTTTAATGGAATCGATGTTGTTGTTGTTGAGGTGATTGTGTGCCCATGTTGGGTATGAACGACTAGATAGACGTTCCGATGGGAATTGTGATCATGAAACAGGGATCGAAATTGGTACCCCATGCATTGAGTTTAGTTGGTGTCTCATTGCGTCACTCTTGTTAGTTGTATTGCATTATGCTTTGATTGATGATCTGTGGTTGTGTTGAGGTGTGTGATTCTTGTTGGTAGTTGTGATATGGGTGAATGACTTGGTGATTTATGCTTTTATATTTATATCATCTTCTTCTTTTGTTGATTTGAGAATCTCACCCTTCTGTTTGAATGTTGCCTCTACGTGGGTAACGTGCAGATATTCCGTTGTAGGAGCTCAGTTGTGAGTGCAAGTTGAAGTCTTCGATTTATTCTTGTAGTTCGGTGTCAGCTCTGATATGTAACACTGGGAGTCGGGAACGCTTTTATATGATTTTTTGTTGAAAAATTATTAGTTGTTTTTCTGATATGAAAACCAGTTTCTTTAGCTAATTGGAATCGTTAAATTTTGTTGATTGAAATGAATAATTTTCCGATGCATAATAAAGGTTATTTTGTTGGATTAAAGTTGTGTGATTTCCGAAAATGTCATTTACATGTTACATGTCTATTTATGAGCAAATGATAAGTTAGAAGTAGCATCCTTTATTTCTGTTTCGTATTGTTCTACTCTGATTATTTTAATTAAATAGTGCGGGGAAATTTAGGGTGTTACAGCATCTACATATCCTCTGATTTTAAGTGTCTGAGTTCCTAGGAAGCATAAGACCTTTTCCAGGATTTTGTTTCAAGTACCTTATCACTCTACATGCAGCTTTAAAGTGAGTGGTAGTGGGAGAATTCAGAAACTGGCTGAGTTGTTGTGTGGCTAGAGTTATGTCAGGTCTAGTGGTGTTAAGATATAAGAGTTTGGCAATAATTCTTCTGTATGCTGAAATATTTTCAAGAGGTTGATTGTTTTCCTGATGAAGTTTTAATGAAGGATCAAGGGGTGTGCTAGTTGTTTTAGAGCCAAGGAGCCCAGATGATTCTAGGAGATCCAAATAGTATTTCCTTTGAGATATGCATATGCCATCTTTCGAATGAGAAACTTCTAATCCCAGAAAATATTTGAGGATGCCAAGATCTTTGATTTTGAAGTTTTGATCTAGAATAACTTTGATTCTAGAAAATTCTGTAAGAGAATTACCAGCTATGATAATATCATCAACATATACTAGAAGAGCAGTGAAATTTTCTTCATGTTGGAGGGTGAATAAAGAGTAATCAGGAGTAGATTGATGATAGCCTTGCTGCAAGAGAAGATGAGTCAATTTTTCATACCATTTTTTGCTTGCTTGTTTAGGCCATACAAACTCTTTTGAAGCTTGCAAACTTGACTTTGTTTGGCTACAACACCATTCGGGATGGACATGTAAACATCTTCTTGCAAGTCACCATGAAAGAATGCATTATTGACATCCATTTGATGAATGCGCCATTGTTTAAAAGAGGCAAGAGCTATTAAAGTTCTGACTGTTGTTAATTTGGCCACAAGTGAGGTGTCAAAAAATCCAAACCTTCTATTTAATTGTAGCCTTTGGCTACCAATCTAGCCTTATATATTTCAATTGAACCATCAGCTTTGTGTTTCACCTTATAAACCCACCTACTACATATAGGTTTCACATGAGGTGGTTTCTCAACTAACTGTCATATGTTATTTGCAACTAAAGCATCTAACTCAATATGAATTGCTTTCACCCAACAGTCATGCTAGGATGCTTCTTTATAATTTCTAGGCTCAATACATTTTGTGATAGACATAGAAAAATTCTTTTGAGAAGGAGAAAAATGATCAAAATAATGAAAAAAAGCAATGGGATAAGGAGTACCTAAGGGTGATGGTTCTTTTTGACTTGTATAAGAGCTGCATACATAGTCATGTAGATAAGTAAAAATATGTCTCTGTCTAGCAGGTATGGTATGGTTGTCTTGGTGAGTTTCAGTGGTAGGCATGGTTGCTGGTGTTTGGTAATGTTCATTTGAGATTTGAGTAGGTTAGGGGTCAGGCTCATGTGTTTGTTGAGATAGATCTGGTAGTTGTGTTAAGTCAAGAGAACTTGTGTTATTGGGATGATTAGGTTCAGTTGTGGTTTTTGTATCATTTGGTGTATGGTAAGTCCAAGTAGAAATAGACTTGTAAGAATGGTAAGGCAAGATGTGTTTTATGGTGAGTGAGGTTTTGTGATACAAAAATATCATTGTTGGTGATGTCTAGAAGGATTGTGCCTTTCATACTAGGCTTGTAGCCAAGGAAAAGACATTTTCTTGCACAAGGGGAAAGCTTGGTTCTGTGTGCTTGTAAAGTAGAAGCAAAAGCAAGGCATCCAAACACTTTAAGGTCATGCATGTTAGGATTTTGCAGGGAGGCTTGTTTTCAAGTATATGAGTGGGAAGCCTATTCATAACGAAGGAGGCATGCAAGACTGCATATGACCAATATGGTTTTGGTAAGTTGGATTGGTAAAGGAGGCATGTGCAATATTTAGAACTTGTTGATGTTTTCTCTCAATTCGGTCGTTTTGTTGAGAAGATTCTACACAACTTGTCTGATGCACAATGCCATGAGAAGCATAAAGGAAGGGATTTTGAATTCTGGGCCATTGTCAGTTCTGACAATCTTGACTTTATGGCTATATTGGGTGAGTATGAGGTTTATGAAATTAATCACATTTTGTCTGACTTCACTTTTATTTTTTATGAGTGTAAGCCAAGTGAATTTGCTGCAATCATCAATAGCAGTCAGAGAATATGTTTGGCCATGAATAGAAGGGATTGTAATTGGTCCCTAAATATAAAAGTGTATAAGGTAAAAAGGTTATGAGACTTTGCTTGAACTGTTTGAAAAAGGAAACTTTCTTTGTTTTGCAAAATGGAAAACATCACATACAAATTTTGAATCAACATTTATAAAGGGAAAAGTAGAATGTAAGGTGTTCATGCATTGTACAGATATATGGCTTAATCTGAAATGCCAAATGACATGGTCGGGTAAGGTGATATAATTTGAGCTTGAGCTAGAGCTACACACTATCTTATTTTCCATTACCAAGTAATACAAGTCTTAAACTTTTTCACTAGAACCAATCATCCTCCTTGTGCTCCTTGCCTTAATGAAATAATTGAAGGCATTAAATTCAACCGTGTAATCAAGGAATTAATATAATTTTGATACAAAGATTTGATTTAATGAAAATGATGGAACATAAAGCATATTTGTCAATACAAGATTAGGAGAAAACTTGATGGTGCCTATATGTTTAGCAACTGCAAACTGACCTATATGCACTGTAACATGGACATGGGGAATTTCATTATATGAATGAAACCATTTGAGTGAACCACACATGTGATCACTTGCACATAAGTCTATGATCCAAGATCCTAGAGTGAAATTTTGACACGAAAGAGAATAAGAAAATGCAGTAGCATGCTTACTACCTGAATGAGCACCAACTTAATGAACTTGGTTTAAAGAGGTTTGTTGAGTTATGGTAGATTGTTGTAGCAATTGCATCAGCTGGTCATATTGTTCAGAAGTAATGGAAGGCGATGAAGATTTTGCCTTAGGAGCTTATGAAGCAATTTCAATTTTTTGATCAATTGTAGTAGAGCCGTTAATTTAAGGGGCTGGGGCCTAACTTTTGAGGCCCCAAAAATATAAGGGGCTCAAAATTTTATAAACAAATGAGCCCCAAAATATGTAGGCCCCCTAGAGTGAAGGGCCGTAAAATTCAAGAAAGGCCTCAAGGCCCCAATATTTTCAAATGTTGATTTTTTTTTCAATTTTTTTTTTAAAATTGATTTTTTTAAATTAAAAAAAAAATCGATTATTTTTTTATTTTTAAAGAAAATTGATTTTTTTATTTTTGAAAAAAATCGACTTTTTTTTTATATTTGAAAAAAATTCAACTTTTTTCTATATTTGAAAAAATTAACTTTTTAATTTCCAACTCCCTGCTCATAAAACATTCGACGAAAGTTCCGAACCAAAATCCTTTTCTTTTTTTGTAGAATTTCAAATTCATGGAAGTTGCTTGTGATCGTTTTGAAGAGGTTTTTTTTTTGACCAATTTTGAAGAGGTTGTTTTGTTCGAATAATGGAAGTTTATTGAGATGGTGTGGTTTGATGATGATGTTTTCAACAATGGAGAATAATGTTGTTTGAATAAGGTGGACTCAAAGTGATGGTTCTGTTAGTGGTAGACTTGATGAAGGGTAAATGATGATAATAGTTTGAATTTTGTTGAATTGAAACATATTGAAAAAAACTTGTGATGAATCAAACTTTGTAGAATCTTAATAGTTAGGACACTTTTAATCATATAATAATTAAAATGTAAATTAAGCCTAAAAGCACGTATTATTTTTAATGAATGGTAGTAATATGATTTAGTGCATCCTTTTTGTGTATGAATACCAATGATATTTAAGCTTACAAGTAGTTTTTTATTTTTGAAAAAAAATTGACTTTTTATTTTATTTTGAAAAAAATCGACTGTTTCTTATTTTTTTAAAAAAAATTGAATTTTTTTTTTATTTTCGAAAAAAAACTACTTTTTTTTTTCAAAAAAAATCAACTTTTTTTATTTTTTAAAAAAAACTAATTTTTTTCAAACAAATTAGATTTTGAGCCCTTCACTTAGGCCCCATATAAAACAAAAATATGAGTGGGCTTAAAAATAAGGGTCCCAAAAAATATTCATTTAATATGGGGTTTAAAATATAGGGGTTAAATAGGGGGCTAATTATTGGGGCTTTGTCAAATAGGGCTTGTTTTGACAGCTCTAAATTGTAGAAGAGTGATTTACAAATTTCCTCTGCATATAAGGAGGGAATCCATGCTTGGCATAACAATTATCAACCGTGTGGTTGGTTTTACCATAATGAGTACACACGCGATTGTTACCTTTGCCAAAAGAGTTTGAGCCATGCGATTTTCCCTTGAATCTTTGAGAATCAGCAACATTCACAAGGGAAGTAGGATCTTCAAAAACGTGAAAATTTCCTATTCTTTCATGTTGAAGAACCATAGAGAAAATCTTATTCATACGGGGAAAGGGGTACAATAATAATATTTGGGACTTAACAACAACATAATTCTGATTTAAACCAGTCAAAAATCGAATAGCATACAAAGTGGTATGATTCTTTCGAGCATTATGCATAGCTTGGCATGAGCATTTGATTCGATAAGAGCATGTGGGAATGGGAATGTAAATTTCAAGTTCTTCCCATAAGACCTTTAAATCAGAATAAAATTCAATATCTGACCTTGAATCTTGATGCATAACATATATTTCTTGCATCAGCTCAGAGATACGTACCAAATCGCCTTGGGAAAAACGTTCTTTGAGATTGATCCAAACATCAATGGCATTTTCCATGAAAATAATAGATTAGGCAATGGATTCAAAAACTAAATTGATGATCCAAGAGTGAACAAGCATATTTCACTGATTCCATGCTCGATATAATGGATAAAAATCGTCAATGATAGGATCAATGTTGCCATCGATAACTCAAGTTTCATCTTTTCTCCAAGAGGTTGACGCATCGAACGAGCCCAAGAATGATAGTTTGCGCCATTGAGTTTAGGTGATACACTGACCGAAGAAGGTCCATCACCTGGATGAAAAAAGTAAGGACTCGATTGGTCTAGTTGAGGATCCGTAGGAGGTTAATTGCGAGGGGGAGCCATTAAATGCAGAAATAATGCACTCTCATATCGAGAGGCTCAATATACCATGTTAAGAAAATGAAAACTCCATGGTTAAAGCTCGAAGAAGGTGTAGAAGAAGAAGAAAGGAAAGGTATATTGAATCACTTAAGAGTTACAATGACAGTGTGGCTATATATATACTATATGAGTTACACTCCATCTATCATGCACAAGCTAGCAGTGGAATATTCATAACAGAATTTTGTTATGACAGTTACAAGAAGCTACACTATAAACTCTACTAATTACATTACTTGTGTGAAGTTACCGTATTGCCATCATGCATATTATGAGATATGCATCTCTCTTATTTTAGGGAACTTTGATCGTCCATTGTAATCTCATTTAACAAGTATGTATTGTGAGGGCAAGGTGTCTCTCACTTGAGCTTTATTTTAATGATGTCAAAATGTGTACTAGCTCATAGTTTGTAATTTGGACGGTATCATCTCATCATTACCAGCATTCTTATTTCATAATGCATAAACATGTGTCCAAATATATAGGAGGAGTCTTGCATATCCCTTACATGTGTGTGATCATGATATTAGTATTAGGTATGCATAAATTGTGCCTAAGTAGATGAAAATGTATCGAAAAATCAATTTTTAGGTGTTTTTAAAGCTTGAGTTGGCCTAAACTAAGCTTGAGTCGACTCATGAGATGTTGACTGTGGCTGAGTTTTGCTCGGGTAAGTGCATGTCTACCCTGCGGCTGACGCATGCTACTGGCATTTCTCATTATGCATTTTTCTCAGCCATACATCGACGCATGACCCATGTAGCGGTCGACGCGTGGTCTTCCAACATGCGTAGATTGTCCAGGGTCAGCGCAGGCTGAGCCTCATTAATTATTTGGTCGACCGCTCGCTGTTTGTAACTGATTTTTCTGATTTTTTCTAAGTTCAAAATGCTATTATGATTTGTTGTTGGTCCTAGCATCATATAAATACATGGTTCTCATTTTTTACACAACAACAAGAAAAAGTGAAAGATATACATTGAAACCTTTTTCTCATCACCTTCATCTTCATCTTGCATTTTTCTCAACAAATACACATAATCATTTTTGTTGATTTTCTGCATCATGAAGTGATAACGTCCAAACATAGAATTGTATCTTGGTTTGGGGTGAGCGTTTGAGTGGGTTTTTTCTTGAATAAAACCTCTAGGGTTTTGTCCTCCAAGATCAATTGGATTTGGGGGTTTTTGGTTCAGATCTTGTGTGCATTGAATTCAGCCGAGCGAAGGTGATTGAAGAACAGTGAGTTATGTCGATCTAGTAGCATCAATCGGAGGATTGTGCAACAAAGATTTGGGTATCAAATTGTGTGTGGATTGGAATCAGCCGGTGAAGGTGATTGAAGATCAGTGTGATCGTTCAATCTAGTAACGGTAAATGGAGGTTCATCCAAAAAGTTCGAGGCACTTGATTCGACTCGAATCAAGGGAAGAGAAGGCAAAGTATCTGCATCAAAGGGTTTCTTGAGTTTGGGATAGCTAAGTTTTCTCTTGTAAAAACAATTTGCAAACAAGTTATAGATATCTCAATTCTAGATTTAGAATTAGGGGCCGACGTACCCAAAGCAAGGAAGAAAGGGGAACTGCCTAAACAAACTTGGTGTTGTTTCTCTTTCCCTATCTCTTTTAATTTCTGAACTGTTTACACTTGTGATTGTTCAATTGATCGATAAAAATTCTGGTTTAGTTTAGTGTAGAAAAATAAATTTGAAAACCATTACACAATCATTTTGGATTGTGCATAGTGAAAATCTGCATTAACTAACATAGAAAGTTTAGCTTGGAGCTTTATGCACTCCAAGTGCTCGATAAATTGAACGCTTACAAGGTGTTCGATATATTGTCAATTTTGGTTTAATTGTTAACTGTTCATTGGAGATTGCACCATATTAAGTGCTTTTGGTAAATTGATTAAAATCAAGTTGTGATTCAATTTTTCTCATCGAGCCTTTCGTTCCATTAGGCTTACGTATATCCGATTCTTCTAGTAACTCGGTTTGTGTAGACGAATTATCCTCGGCCGCTTCCGCAAATACTTTTGAAAATCAAATTTAAGCGCTGACTCACAATTAATAATTAGTGATCTATTCAACCCCCCCTTCTAGATCAACTTCCTTCGTCTAACAAGTGGTATCAGGAGCACCGGTTTATCTAGTGCTTCAAGTATAACTTTTTAGAAAATGGCAAACGAACCGAAAGGGGCTTACAATAGAGCACCCATTTTTACGGGTGAGAACTATAGTTACTGGGAGGATTGTATGCGTGTGCATATCAATTCTATTGATATGAAGGTATGGAACGTTATTTTAAACGGTCCAATTGAAATTACCATGACCGATACGAATAACGTGATTGTACCCAAGCCTGAAGCACAATGGAATGAAGAAGACAAGAAAAAGTACAACTACAATTGGAAGGCTAGAAATATTCTGATCTCTGCATTGGGAGTTGATGAGTATTATAGAGTTTCACATTGTACGAGTGCTAAAGCTATGTGGGACGTGTTGCAAGTTACCCATGAGGGAACTAACGACGTCAAGCTAGCTAAAATTAACACCTTGACTTAAGAGTTCGACCTCTTTCACATGAAGCAAGGGGAAACCATTGCTGACATGCAAAAGAGGTTCTTTCATTTAATAAATAATCTTAACTCACTTGGTAGACCAATTTCCAATGACGTTGCTACTAATACATTTTTGAGGTGTCTTACTAGGGATTGGCAACCAAAGATGACCATAATAAAAGAGGCCAACGATCTAATGACGCTAGACCTTACAACTTTATTTGGGAAGCTCCAAGAACATGAGCAAGTGCTCATTAGTCTAGACTAATTTGAGAAAAGTGAGAAGAAGGAAAAGAACAAGACCAAAGATGCGGAAAAGAAGTAAATGGCTCTAACGGCTTCTAGTTCAAAGTCCTCCGCAAATGAGCCAAGTGAGAATGAACCTAGTGATGACGAGCAAGAAGATTCGAATGAAGACATGGGATTATTTGTGAAGCGATACAATCGCTATATAAAGAAAAATGGTATTCAACATTCGGAGAAGAACCTCGTCAATTTTAGAAAACAATCAAGGTCTTCCAAGAATGAAGACAAAAAGAGTGGAAAATCTAAGGGGTCTTGCTATAATTGTGGAAAATCTGGTCACTATAAGCCGGATTGTCCATTGTTGAAGAAGGACAAAGGAAAGGATAAAAGTCGCCAAGGAAAGAAACAAGGCAAACCTAGAAGAGCCTATATCGCTTGGGAAAGCGATAGTGAATCATCTAGTGATGAGAGTTCAAGTGACGAAGGAGAGTCCGTTAACCTTTGCCTTTCCGCTCGAAAAAAGAAGAAGAACAAAAAGGTAAGACATTCTAAATAAGAAAACTCTAATACAATGTCTTATTCTGAATTACAACATGCTTTTGATACATTACACCATGAGGCTAAGGAAGCCTTTAAACGTTTAGCTTCAAACAAACAAATATTTTCATATTTGGAGCAAAAGATCAGTAATACCCCGTATTTTAATTTGCTCTTGATAATATTAGTTGAGATCAACTGGGTTCTGGTGTACTCTGAGAAATTATTTGCAAAGATAATTAGAGTAACTGTTGAGCTCAGAGCAAATCTAATTAATATTATCTGACTCTGAGGTTTTATTGATTGGAGCCATAGAGACTATTTGGACATTTAGTAGTGTTACTAATTATTGATGTTTCTCTATATCATTTCTTTTCCTCCCTTGCCAAACATAGTAACATTTGAGAGAGAGAAGTTAGAGAGAAGGAAGAGGAAAAGGGAGAAAAGAAGAAGAAAACCTAGAAGAAGAACAAGATCAAGAATCATCATCTACTCTTAATCTTTTCATCTCATCTTCCTCTTCATCATCCAACTCTAAGGTGGGTTCTAGATAGAGACATTGTTATAGAAATTTCTTAAGTTTCTAGAGTTAGGTTGGATATTGAGAAAATGAGTAATTTTGTAAATCAATGAAATCTAACGGATAAAATGAGGTATAAATGGCATAGAATGATTAATATATATGTTTGATCATCTGTGGATACTTGTTTATGTGTTTGATTATGTTTTGAATGAGATTGAAGTGGAAGAAAGTTCAAGAAAACAAGTATTTTTCTGTCTGTGTCCAGAGTAACCAGTTACCCTCTGGAGAGTAACCTGTTACCCTTTGAAAACGGGTGTCCTGCGCAGAAAATGAATGAAGTAACCGGTTACCTTATAGTGAGTAACTGGTTACCCAAAAGTGTCTCTAACTCTCAATTTGGTTATGTGTGAACAGTAAAGCTTGAGTAACCGGTTACCATATAGTGACTAACCGGTTACCACTGTTATACTTTGAAAAATTATCTTTGAAAATTAATATCTTTCAAACCGTGTTTCCGATCGAGGTGTTTTTTGTACCGATGGAAAGCTATGAGAATATTCTACACAATGGAAGTGAAAAATATCAATTTTATGGCCCGATTAAATAATTGGAGGAAAACCCAAAAGTGGTATAACTTATGTTTGAATTATCATATGTAATTATATTGTGCAATTGTAATATGCCTTGCCTATCTTATTGTTGTTAAACATGATATTGAGAAATATGCCTACTTAAAAGATAAATAAGAAGTGTGAGAATAACTTACACCAAACTATATTAGAACCTAGTAATGGGGTAAGAAATTAGTAAACAATCTAATGTTAATGCTCGCGCATGAAAGGCCGAAGCGTGTAACCAAATACCGAGTGGTATAGAAGAGAATAGAACACTATTATGGAACATGGGTACCATGTTAAGTATTGAAAAGGAAAATGAGCCCAAAAGGCGTATATGGCCTAGGAATGTTGACTACAATCACGGTCGTATGAGAAATCACGAAATCGTAACCATTCCCTTATTATGTGCCGTCCATGATTAACGAGATCCTCTGGAACGAATGCACTATTACTTGGTAGGTTTGATTTCCAATGTTATAGTACAAATGGAACCTATATGGTAAAGAGACTTGTGACGGTGTACGGACCGTGTGAAATGATGACTTAAGGCGATGATGTGTCCCTTAGCTCCGAATCCATCTCGTATGCCAAGTAATTAAGAGGATCCATGACTCGCTCCGATTTTTAGACGTAAAAGCGGACGGGAAAAAGGGATGCCTTGATAAGGTTATCGATAGTGATGATTATTGAGTTAGTAGACTCATAACATATTTCCATATTGTGTGAGATTATGCGATTGTAAACTCGAAGTCCTTTCCTTTCCCTTGGACTTGAGTTAGGATTTGATTAGAACCTTGTAATGCCGAGAGAATCCATAAGATAGGGAACTCACTGAGATTTAATATCTCACCCCATGTTGTTGATTATATTACAGGTACCACAGGTTCTGAAAAGGGTAAGGATAAAGTCGTTTGATTTTCCTTACTTTCCTTGGCTTTTTGGGATGGCAAGACTTCCACTTTGGAGTTTTATTTTGAGATCATTGTATTGATCTAGTTCTTAGTGTATTGGGACATCTTGTATATATTATGCCGTAGACATTTAGTACTTTTTATTTTTGGGAATGTAATGTATACAATGTGTTAACTAGGAACTTATGGTATTTCAGTACCAAAACTTGGATTCATGTATAATATATATGCTTTGATGTATGTTGTTATATATGGGTGTTATAGTTAGTATCAGAGCAGGTCGTATCCTCGACCTAGCCATGAAATAGTATAAGTATTTCTTTCCGTTTCATATGCGTTGTGTCACCATTGGTCTTAAGTGTTATATGTATGACATTAAGCCTGATCAACTTAATCCTATTTGTATGACGTTTAGGAACATGGCTGACGGACGCAGAAGCAATCGTGGTAGACCCATACCTACTCCGGCAGGGACGAATTCGCCAGGCGGCGAGGAGCATGTCCTATGGCCCCAGTTCTTACAACAGATGCAGCAGCAGCAGAACCAGTTTATGCAACAGATGGTACAACAGATGAATGGGGGTCTTAATCCTCCAGTGGTTTTTCCAGATGCTGTAAGTGGAAGCTTTCGGGATTTCATCCGCATGAATCCTCCTGAATTTCTTGGTGGATTAGATCCTGTGAAAGCTTATGAATGGGTGGCTGGTATGGAGAGAATATTCCTGATAGTTCAATGTAGTGAAGAGAACAAAGTGGTGTTTGCTTCTCACTCATTGAAAGGTCTTGCTATGAGGTGGTGGGAAAGTGCTTCAGCTTTGATGACTATCCAAGAGGTGCCTAAAGTCTGGGAGCAATTTAAGATTACGTTTATGGAGAAATATTTCACTAGTTCTTTGAGGACTCAAAAGGAGTTCGATTTCCAACAGTTGAGGCAAGGTACTTTGACTGTGGCTGCTTATGCTGAGAAGTTTGAGGTCATGGCTGCTTACTCTAGGCAAGCCATGTATGCTCCGGATGAAAAGTGGAAAATTCACCAATTCCTCTTTGGATTGAAAGCTGAGATTTCTCACAGCATGTCTCAAAGAGAGTTCACTAGTTATGCTGAATTGCTAAGGCAATGTTATGTGGCTGAAAACAGTTTGAAGAAAGTTCAGGCAGAAGGAGATTAACGTAGGTCGAATCCGAATGATCGTGGAAAATCCAACCAACATTTTAGGCCTAGGCAACAAGCCTTCAAGGGGGAAACAAGTTCAGGATTCTAGGGTAAGTACACCTCATGTGTGTCGTACTTGTGGTAAGATGCATTTAGGTAGATGTCGCTTCGAAGGAGTGGAGTGTCATCGGTGTCATAAAGTGGGTCATATGGCTAAAGATTGTCCTCAGAATGGGAATCAGGCACAAGGAAAGAGCACCGAGCGAGTTTATACTTTGGATGCAAAGAAAGAAAAGGGCGATAAATCTTTGATTGCTGGTACGTGTTTTGTTAATGGGAATCCTTGTTTTGTATTATTTGATTGTGGAGCGATACACTCTTTTGTGTCAATGCAATATGTGAAGCGACTTGGGTTGCAAGCTATTCCGTTATCTCCTCCCATGGTGGTTACTACTGCCATGGATGAGATGGTTGAAACACCTTTAATGTGTGAAAATTGTGTTTTATCTGTGGATGGAAGAGTTTTTCAGATTGATCTTATTTGTTTGCCGCTTAAGAAAGTAGATGTCGTTTTAGGAATGGATTGGCTTTCTGCTAATTCGGTTTTCATCGGGTGTGAAGAAAAGCCAATCATCATTCCATCTACTGAAGCTACTCCGAAGGATGTGTTAACAACCATTTTAGAAGGTACGGTTGGAATGATAAATTTCTTGTTTGAAAAGGAAAAACCTGTTCTTTTGGTTCTCACTAAGAAGGAGAGTAGCGACCTTCAAGTTCTGAGTATTCCTGTAGTCTGTGAGTTTTCGGAAGTTTTCCCTGAGGATGTCACTTCTCTTCCTCCGGAAAGGGAAGTGGAATTTTCTATTGACCTGATACCGGGAACGACTCCTATATCCGTTTCTCCGTATCGGATGACACCACTTGAATTGAGAGAATTAAAGGAGCAATTGGAAGAATTAATGGCTAAGCATTTTGTTAGACCCAGTGTTTCACCCTGGGGAGCTCCAGTATTGTTGGTAAAGAAGAAAGATGGTGGAATGCGGTTATGTATTGATTACCCGCAGTTGAATAAAGTCACCAGCAAGAACAAGTACCCATTACCAAGGATAGACGACCTGTTAGATCAATTGAAAGGAGCCAGTGTGTTCTCGAAGATTGATTTACGGTCGGGTTATCATCAGATCCGTGTGAAGAGTTCGGATGTATCAAAGACCGTGTTTAGAACCCGTTATGGCCATTATGAATTCTTAGTAATGCCTTTCGGTGTGACGAATGCTCCGGCAGTTTTTATGGATTATATGAATAGGATATTTCAAGCTTACTTGGACCAATTTGTTGTGATCTTCATTGATGAAATTCTTGTTTATTCTCGTACTTCACAAGAGCACGAGGGACATTTAAGAATCGTTTTATCGATCTTACAAGAGAAGCAACTTTTTGCCAAGTTGAGCAAGTGTGAGTTTTGGATATCGGAGGTTAGTTTTCTTGGTCACGTCATATCTCGGGGAGGTGTGGCGGTTGATCCATCAAAAGTTGAAGCGGTAATTAATTGGGAGAGACCGGAAAATGTTTCGGAAGTTAGAAGTTTCTTGGGACTGACAGGTTATTACAGAAGGTTCATCAAGAGCTTTTCTCAATTGGATTTACCAATCACTAAACTTACTCGAAAGGATTGTCCTTATGATTGGGATTCGGTGTGTGAACGAAGGTTTATGAGTTTGAAGGAAAGATTGACGACTGCTCCTGTTTTGATCATTCCTGATCCTAATAAGCCGTATGAGGTATTTTGTGATGCATAAAAAATGGGATTAGGAGGGGTCTTTATGCAAGAGAGTCACGTGGTGGCTTATGCTTCTCGACAATTGAAAGTCCACAAGAAGAATTATCCAACGCATGATCTAGAATTGGCGGCAGTTGTTTTTACTTTGAAAGTGTGGCGTCATTATTTGTATGGAGTACGTTTTGAGATGTTTAGTGACCACAAGAGTTTAAAATATCTTTTTGACCAAAAAGAGTTGAATATGCGCCAAAGGAGATGGATGGAATATTTGAAGGATTATGACTTGGAGCTAAAGTACCATCCGGGTAAAGCGAATAAAGTAGCGGATGCATTGAGTAGAAAAGTGTTACGCAATGCCGAGTTGATGATGTTAGAGTATGCCTTATTGGAAAAGTTTAGGGATCTAAATCTTTAATTTGTTTGGACTCCTGATGGTGTGATTATGGGAAACTTGAATGTTAATTCTACTCTTAGAGAGGAAATTCAACAAGGACAAGTGTTGGATGAGAAGTTACAAGAAGTGTTAGTACAACCGGGTTTTGTGCGAGCTATCGACGAAATTATTTTGTTTAACCAAAGGATTTGTGTTGCAGATGATGCGGTGTTGAAAAGAAGGATTTTAGAGGAAGCACATAAAGGTGCTTTTACTATACATCCCGGTTCTTCGAAAATGTATCAAGACTTAAAAAGGGACTATTGGTGGTCCGGTATGAAAAGAGGTATCGCGGTGTATGTATCTGAGTGTACGATATGCCAACAGGTAAAGATTTAACTTCAAAGACCGGTTGGATTGTTACAACCTTTAGAAATTGCGGTATGGAAGTGGGATAGTATTTCTATGGACTTCGCAGTTGGATTACCCCGTACTCAAGGTGATTATGATTTTATTTGGGTAATTGTAGATCGGTTGACAAAATCTGCGCATTTCTTGGCCGTAAAGACTACATACAAGGCAAGTCATCTTGCAAGGTTGTTTGTTTCGGAAATTGTGAGGTTGCATGGTATTCCCTCTAGTATTGTGTCCGATAGAGATCCAAAGTTTACTTCGAGGTTTTGGAGAGCTTTTCAACAAGCTATGGGAACAAAGTTATGTTTGAGTACGTCGAATCATCCGCAAACGGATGGTCAGACGAAATGGACGATACAAACAATGGAAGATATGTTAAGAGCTTGTGTGCTTGGGAGTGGAGGAAATTGGATAAAACTTTTACCGTTGATTGAGTTTTCGTATAACAATAGTTATCACGCAAGTATGGGTATAGCTCCTTATGAGGCATTATATGGAAGGAAATGTAGGACCCCTTTGTGTTGGGCGGAAGTTGGCGAAGATAGAATTTTAGGACCTGAGATCATCCAGGAGACTACGGAAAAGATTAGAATGATCCGTGATAAAGTTAAACAAGCACAAGATCGTCAGAAAAGTTATGCGGATAACCGAATGAGACCTTTAGAATTTGATAAAGGTGATCACGTGTTTTTGAAGGTTACTCCGAGATTGAGATTGAAAGGACCGTTTAAGTCGCGGAAGTTAAGTCCAAGATACGTGGGACTATATCAAGTTCTAGAAAGGATTGGCGAAGTAGCTTACAGATTAGCCTTACCTCCTTCTCTGTCAGAAATGCATGATGTTTTTCATGTGTCTCAACTCTGGAAGTTTGTCCCAGATCCTCTTCAGCCAATTCTACCAGATACAGTTGAGATAGAAACAGATTTGACATTTGAACCTCAACCAAGCCGTATCATAGGAAGAGAAACTAAGGTACTTAAGAATAAAGAGATTTCTCTTGTGAAAGTTCAGTGGGATAAGACGCATCCGATGCGATGCAACTTGGGAACTAGAATCAGAGATGCGGGATGCTTACCCTCATCTTTTCAGGTAATCTTTAAATTCGAGGACGAAATTCTATTTAAGGAGGGGAGGATGTAATACCCCGTATTTTAATTTTCTCTAGATAATATTAGTTGAGATCAACTGGGTTCTGGTGTACTCTGAGAAATTATCTGCAAAGATAATTAGAGTAACTGTTGAGCTCAGAGCAAATCCAATTAATATTATCTGACTCTGAGGTTTTATTGATTGGAGCCATAGAGACTATTTGGACATTTAGTAGTGTTACTACTTATTGATGTTTCTCTATATCATTTCTTTTCCTCCCTTGCCAAACATAGTAACATTTGAGAGAGAGAAGTTAGAGAGAAGGAAGAGGAAAAAGGAGAAAAGAAGAAAAAAACCAAGAAGAAGAACAAGATCAAGAATCATCATCTATTCTTCATCTTTTCATCTCATCTTCCTCATCATCATCTAACTCTAAGGTGGGTTCTCTATAGAAATTTCTTAAGTTTCCAGAGTTAGGTTGGATATTGAGAAAATGAGTAATTTTGCAAATCAATGAAATCTAACGGATAAAATGAGGTATAAATGGCATAGAATGACTAATATATATGTTTGATCATCTGTGGATACTTGTTTGTGTGTTTGATTATGTTTTGAATGAGATTAAAGTGGAAGAAAGTTCATGAAAACAAGTATTTTTCTGTCTGCGTCCAGAGTAACCGGTTACCCTCAAGAGAGTAACCGGTTACCCTTTGAAAACTGGTGTCCTGCGCAGAAAATGAATGAAGTAACCAGTTACCTTATAGTGAGTAACCGGTTACTCAAAAGTGTCTCTAACTCTCAATTTGGTTCTGTGTGAACAGTAAAGCTTGAGTAACCGGTTACCGTTGTTATACTTTGAAAAATTATCTTTGAAAATTAATATCTTTCAAACCGTGTTTCTGATCGAGGTGTTCTTGGTACCGATGGAAAGCTATGAGAATACTCTACACAATGGAAGTGAAAAATATCGATTTTATGGCCCGATTAAATAATCGGAGGAAAACCCAAAAGTGGTATAACTTATGTTTGAATTATCACATGTAATTTTATTATGCAATTGTAATATGCCTTTCCTATCTTATTGTTGTTAAACATGATATTGAGAAATATGCCTACTTAAAAGATAAATAGGAAGTGTGAGAATAACTTACACCAAACTATATTAGAACCTAGTAATGGGCTAGGAAATTGGTAAACAATCTAATGTTAATGCTCGCGCATGAAAGGCCGAAGCGTGTAACCAAATAACGAGTGGTATAGAAGAGAATAGAATACTATTATAGAACATGGGTACTATGTTAAGTATTGAAAAGACAAATGAGGCCAAAAGGCGTATGTGGCCTAAGAATGTTGAATACAATCACGAAATCGTAACCATTCCCCTATTATGTGTCGTCCATGAGTAACGAGCTCCTCTGGAACGAATGCGCTATTACTTGGTAGGTTTGATTCCCAATGTTATAGTACGAATGGAACCTATATGGTCAAGAGACATGTGACGGTGTACGGACCGTGTGAAGTGACGACTTAAGGCGATAATGTGTCCCTTAGCTCCAAATCCATATCGTATGCCAAGTAATTACGAGGATACATGACTCGCTATGACTTTTAGACGTAGAAGCGGATGGCAAAAAGGGACGCCTTGATAAGGTTATCGATAGTGATGATTATTGAGTTAGTAGACTCATAACATGTTTCCATATAGTGTGAGATTATGAGATTGCAAACTCGAAGTCCTTTCCTTTCCCTTGGACTTGAGTTAGGATTCGATTAGAACCTTGTAAAGCCGAGAGAATCCATAAGATAGGGAACTCACTGAGATTAAATATCTCACCCCATGTTGTTGATTATATTACTGGTACCACAGGTTCCGCGAAGGGTTAGGATAAATTCGTTTGATTTTCCTTACTTTCCTTGGCTTTTTGGGATGGCAAGACTTCCACTTTGGAGTTTTATTTTGAGATCATTGTATTGATCTAGTTCTTAGTGTATTAGGACATCTTGTATATATTATGCCGTAGACTTTTAGTACTTTGTATTTTTGGGTATGTAATGTATACAATGTGTTAACTAGGAACTTATGGTATTTCAGTACCAAAACTTGGATTCAAGTATAATATATATGCTTTGATGTATGTTGTTATATATGGGTGTTACAAGATCTCAAATTCCGAAAAGGAATTAGAGGCTCTCAAAAAGTCTATGGTGGAAGTAACAAAAGTAGATGTTGAGGAAGATAGGAGTAAATGGTTAAATTTTGGTTATGATACTTGTCATATTTGGAAAAAAGAGGTTAGAACTCTAAAGGCCAAACTTGACAAGGCTCAAGAACCAAAGATGACTTTTGCTATTGATAGATCACATTTTAAGAAAAACATGATTAATCCATATCAAAAATACACTAATGTGATTAGAGATCAACCTAGCAAAAGTGATTCTCATGTTAACCTTACTTGCTTGTATTGTTGCAAAAGGGGTCATACCATTGCAAAATGTCGCTTTAGGAGGTTTTTAGTTCCTAAAGGCGTTTATCAATGGTTGTCCAAATGCAATCTTGTTTTCACTCACAACCAAGGACCCAATAAGAATTGGGTACCTATTTCCCTTTATTGATTGTCTAGGTACAAAGTCTTGAGACCACGGAAAGAAGATGGGTTCTTGATAGTGGCTGCTCAAGACATATGACGGGAGACATATCTCTTTTCATCGATTTCGGGGCGAAGAAAAAGGGGTTTATTACCTACGGAGACAACAATAAAGGTTCAATACTCGGCAAAGGTAGTGTAGGTAACCCCTCATCTACTACTATCTCAGACATGCTTCTTGTTGAGGGTCTTAAACATAGCCTTTTAAGCATTAGTCAATTATGTGACAAGGACTATAAAGTATCTTTTTCAAAGGATTGTTGCATAATTGAAAATAGTGGTAAAAAGGATATGTTTAAAGGCTTGGGGGTCAATAACATCTATATGCTAGATTTGAATGAGGTATCGTTGAGTAGTGACAAGTGTCTAGTCACCACGAGTGAAGATTCATGGTTATGGCATAGACGATTGACGCATGTCAATTTTGATTTGCTTAATAAGATAGTTTCTAAAGACCTAGTAATCGGCTTACCCAAAATCAAATTCACAAAGAATCACTTATGTGATGCGTGCCAAATGGGGAAGCAAACAAGGATCTCGTTAAGTCTAAAAACATTGTTTCAACCACGAGACCCCTTGAGCTCCTCCATATGGACCTCTTTGGACCATCTAGGATTAAAAGCCTAGGTGGTAACTATTATGGTTTTGTGATTGTCGATGACTTTTCTAGGTTTTGCTGGTCTATCTTCTTAGCAAGCAAGAACGATACTTTTTCGGGTTTTGAAAAATTTGCCAAGTTATCCCAAAACAAATTGAACACAAACATTGTATCAATTAGAAGTGATCATGGAGGTGAGTTCGAAAATCATCTTTTTGAAGCATTTTGCGAAAGCCATGGGATTGATCATAATTTTTCTGCACCATGTACCCCTCAACAAAACGGGGTTGTGGAACGTAAAAATAGAATTTTGGAAGAATTAGGAAGGACTATGATCAATGAGAGTGGCCTTCCAAAATAGTTTTGGGCTGATGCCATAAGTACGACTTATTACGTTTTGAATAGGGTGCTCATCTGTCCTATTCTAAACAAGACACCATATGAGCTTTTAAAAGGGAGAAAGGCAAATGTATCTCGCCTTCATGTTTTTGGTTGTAAGTGTTTCATGTTGAATAATGGTAAAGAGACACTTGGTAAGTTTGATACTAAGGCTGACGAATGTATCTTTCTTGGATACTCTCAGTCAAGTAAGGCGTATAGGGTTTACAATAAGAAGTTACTTACTGTTGAGGAGTCGGTACACGTTAATTTTGATGAGTCTTATCCGAAAAATGTCAGAAAAGGTAGTTCTTTTCATGGTGTCGGTGTTTCTTCAGAAGACATACTCAAGGACACTGATAAAGGGACTGATCAACTTGAAGCAGTGCATGTTGAGGAGGAAAAAGATCACCAACCTATGAAGAGTGAGGAGGATCATCCGTCTATTAAAGATGACCTTCCTCCAGCTTGGAAGTCTTCTAAAGACCATCCCATCGACAACATTCTCGGTGACATCTCAAAGGGAGTAACAACTCGTTCCAAGCTAAGTAACTTATGTTATTTCTCCACTTTCGTTTCGCAAGTTGAGCCTAAAAAATCAAAAGACGCCTTACTCGATGAACATTGGATTTTGTCAATGCAAGAAAAGTTGAATCAATTTAAAATAAATGAGGTTTGGGACCTTGTCCCTCCTTCGCGAGGCCATCGAGTAATCGGCAGCCGATGGGTGTTTAGGAACATGCTCGACGAAAATGGAGTTATAACTAGAAATAAAGCGCGCTTAGTTGCGCAAGGGTATAACCAAGAGGAAGGCATAGACTATGAAGAAGTTTATGCGCCTGTTGCCCGACTCGAGGCTATACGCCTGTTGCTTGCCTACGCATGTGCGAAAACTTTCAAATTATTTCAAATGGATGTAAAAAGTGCATTCCTTAACGGATACATTAATGAAGAGGTTTATGTAGCCCAACCTCCTGGATTTGAGTCCCATGAGTATCCCGATCATGTTTACAAGTTAAAACATGCTTTGTACGGTCTCAAACAAGCCCCTAGGGCTTGGTATGAGTGTCTTAGCAAATTTCTCCTTGATCAAGGGTACTCTAGAGGGAAGGTTGACACAACCCTTTTCATTAAACGTCAAGGAAAACATCAAATTTTGGTGCAAATATATGTAGACGATATTATTTTTGGGTCTACTAACATAAATTTGGTCAAAGAGTTTGTTAAGTTAATGCAGGGAGATTTCGAGATGAGCATGATGGGGGAGCTAAACTATTTCCTTGGATTGCAAATCAAGCAACTCTATGAAGGGACATTTGTGAGCCAGACGAAGTATTGCCTTGAGTTGCTCAAGCGCTTCGACATGGCTAGCTCAAAAGCTATTGACACTCCGATGCCTACTTGTGTCAACATGAATCGAGATGAGAACGGTAAGGATGTAGATGTAAAAAGGTATAGAGGTATGATTGGCTCTCTACTCTATCTTACCGCATCCCGACCAGATATCATGTTTAGTGTATGCATGTGTGCTAGGTATCAATCGTGTCCTAAGGAACCTCATTTAAAAGTCGTGAAGTGCATACTTAGGTATCTTTGTGGTACTCCAAAGTATGGGCTTTGGTATTCCAAAGGAAGAGATTGCTCTTTGGTTGGCTATTCCGATTCCGACTTTGCCGGTTGCAAATCGGATAGGAAAAGCACTAGTGGTACTTGTCACTTTTTCTCGAATTCCTTAGTGAGTTGGCATGGCAAAAAGCATGCTTCCGTTGCTTTGTCAACAGCCGAGGCGGAATACGTTGCGGCCGGTAGTTGTTGTGCTCAAGTCTTATGGCTTAAGCAACAATTACATGACTACAATATTAAACTTGAACGTATTCCTATTTTGTGTGATAATACAAATGCCATTAACTTAATCAAAAACCCGGTACTGCATTCTCGCACGAAACATATAGAAATACGCCATCATTTCCTTAGGGATCATGTAGAGAAAGACGATGTCGTATTCGAGCATGTTGATTCTAAGAATCAACTTGCGGATATTTTCACTAAACCGCTTGCAATGGAGCCTTTCTTTAACATTCGTAGGGAACTTGGTGCTATCGATATCTCGGATCGTATTTGATTATATGTACATGGTTGTATGCTTCACACTATTGCTTGTCCATATTTTTTTTAACAATAATTGAAAAGACTAAGCTACATGTGAGGGTTTCCATCATTGATCGTCAGAGGTAACATCGTTCCTTTCTAAATTGCATCTCTTGATCAATTATTTGTGTACTATATAGTGTGCCAAAGTATGAAGTGAATTGATGTTTATTTTGTGCTTAAGGGTGATTTTGATCCATTTTAGTTGTTTTGCATGTGTTTGGCATTGTATTTTTTTCTACTTGATGCATCATATGCTCAAAATATGCATTTTCCATGTCTTGCCTGTTTGAGTCGACCAAAACATGGCATGGGTCGACTAAAAAAATGTCAATTTTTCTCATATGTGGGTGCGGGTCATCGCAGGTCGACCTATGGTCGACGCATCGCTCTAAATTTTTTGAAATTATCAAAATTCGTTCAATATGCGCCGACGCATGACCTGTTCAGGTCGACGCATCACTGACGAACTCAGATTCATTTTTCCTCGGGAAGACGCGCGCCGCTTCACATAATAGAAATTCTGACCCATTAATTTTGCATGTTTCATTTTCCAATAGCATATCATTATACATTGATTCTATGGTCTCCTCATTTCTCTCCTCTCCTCTCCTTGAAGTTCTCAAACCCTAAAAACCCATTACCACTACTCTCTTCAAATCCAACAAATTTCACAATCAAAAAGGTGTTCAAAGGGGTTTTCTCTTCATAGAACCAAATTATCTCAGTCTATTCATCTCTATCATCAAGATTCTATGCTGTTTATCATCATCTTCAATGGCTTCACAAACGGTTACCGGAAAAAGAACCTCTAGAGCATCAACTTCAAGGACATGTACATCATCCATGCCGGTAAATGCTCTTTCCTTACTGTTTGATAATCTAACTGATACCTTCAACAAAGATTTTCGAAACCGGTCTATGGTTAAACAATTTGTGTACTATCCCTCGAGGGCTGAAGATTATCATCTATCTAAAATTATTGAAATTCTAAACGTTCAAAAGTTTGATGAATTTCTGGAATGTGATACCAAGTATAATGAAGACTTGGTCAAGTTATTTTACACAGGGATTCTAGACAAGTTCAAAGGTACTGATTTTCAATACATGATTGGTGGTAAAAAAGTACTCTGTTAATGCATCTGTTTGGAAAAGTTTGGTTAAATTAGATGGATCAAATCTTCCTAAGGTCACAGACTCTGTATTTTTTTGAAAATTATGAGTTTAAGTCTGCCTTGAACTCAATGTTACGAGACCCTTACTCTGAGAGCATTGTGAACAATAACTTATTTCCTAAGACAGTCACAACAGGAAAGTTGAAACCCATTGACATGATTCTTCAATGGATTTTTGCTCATATCTTACGACCTAAGAAAAGAGGGTACTCGCGGGTCGATCAAGCTTAAGTTTACTTGATTTATCTGCTGAAAAACAAAAAGCGCATTGACTGGCCGCATTACTTCACAAGTCGGATGTTTGCACTCCGCGACTCTACTCGAGGTACGACTTTATGCTATGCCTCTTTCATTCAGTGCATCTTGAACAAGGCTGAGGTAACGGTCCCAGGCATTCCTTACGTGACATTTACTACTGATCAAGAGTTTACTCATAAGACTCTTACCATGATGGGGTATTTTTGGGACACTCAAGACAAGGAATACAAATTTAGGCACAGAACCACATATCAAGATACTCTTTATGATATTGCTGATGAAGAAGCGGATGAAGAAGTGAATGCACAACAAGGAGAAGCTAGTGAGAATATGCAACCTGAGGCTCAAAATGTGGAAGAGGATAACGTTGAATAGATGGGCTACTCTCTTCCTCATGATCCCTATGCTAATCAGGGATGGGGTGAGTGGCAACACACCGGTTGGACCTCACTTGGTGCAACTTACAATCCTCCAAATCATGAATGGAACCAACATGAAGAATATGAATGGCATCAGCCCGAATATTATATTTCTACACCAACATAGTAACCACAACAGAACAACGAGGAAATCCTCGACATGTTACGCTCAATGCAGCTTCAGCAAGAAAGTTTCATGACCACACAAGAAGAGAGGTATACGACTCTCTCAAACCAGTTGGAAGCATAAAATCAAAACTTCAACAAGTTTTCTACTGCTGTCATGACTCGCTTTGATAAGTTGGATACTGCTGCTGAAAGTCAGACACGCTGTGTGACTAATGGTATCAACACTCTTAACCGGGCCGTGTTGGAACTGAATGAGCGGTTGGAAGAACAACCACTTCCTCCACCTCCAGACCAGCATTTCAGAGGAAGGAGTCACCACTTTAGGGGGAGGAGACCATGAGGAATATGATCCTAGTTTAATGCATGTTATATCTAGTTTTTGCTTGTATGACTTTTATTTGCTGCATTTTGCTTACGTACTTGGTTTGCCTTTGGAATATGTTGACAATTTGATCTATTATGGAATGCATTTTGAATCTCTATGTATGCATTTCTTATGCTTTATTTATCCATATAATATTCGCATTAGTATCATTATATGTGAATGTATATTGATGTATCTTATTTGCAAGTTGTTGAGTGTATCCATATGTATATGATATGAGACTCTTTGACCATAGTTCTTTTTCTCTTTTTGATGTTGTCAAAGGCGGAGAAGGATATCTACAAGCAACAAGGTTGAATCTTAGAGGACTTCACACAGTTGGAGGGAGGATGAGATTCAAATTACAAAACAAGCTAAAGAAGATTTTTCCATCATAAAAAAGGGGGAGTATGTGAGGGCAAGGTGTCTCTCACTTGAGCTTTATTTTAATGATGTCAAAATATTTACTAGCTCATAGTTTATAATTTGGACGGTATCATCTCGTCATTATCGACATTCTTATTTCACAATGCATAATCATGTGTCCAAACATATAAGAGGAGTCTTGTATATCCCTTACATGTGTGTTATCATGATATTAGTATTAGGTATGCATAAATTGTGCCTAAGTAGATGAAAATGTGTCGAAAAATCAATTTTTAGGTGTTTTTAAAGCTTGAGTCGACCTAAACTAAGCTTGAGTCGACTCATGAGATGTTGATTGCGGCTGAGTTTGGCTCGGGTAAGCGCACGCCTACCCTGCGGTCGATGCATGCAACTGGCATTTTTCATTATACATTTTTCTCATCACCTTCATCTTCATCTTGCATTTTTCTCAACAAATACACATAATCATTTTTGTTGATTTTCTGCATCATGAAGTGATAACGTCCAAACATAGAATTGTATCTTGGTTTGGGGTGAGCGTTTGAGTGGGTTTTTTCTTGAATAAAACCTCTAGGGTTTTGTCCTCCAAGATCAATTGGATTTGGGGGTTTTTGGTTCAGATCTTGTGTGCATTGAATTCAGCCGAGCGAAGGTGATCGAAGAACGGTGGGTTCTGTCGATCTAGTAGCATCAACCGGAGGATTGTGAAACAAAGCTTTGGGTATCGAATTGTGTGTGGATCGGAATCAGCCGACTGAAGTTGATTGAAGATCGGTGTGATCGTTCAATCTAGTAACGGTAAACGGAGGTTCATCCAACAAGTTAGAGGAACTTGATTCGACTCGAATAAAGGAAAAAGAACACAAATTATCTGCATCAAAGGGTTTCTTGAATGTGGGATAGCTAAGTTTTCTCTTGTAAAAACAATTGTCAAACAAGTTATAGATATCTCAATTCTAGATTAAGAATTGGGGGCACACGTACCCGAAGCGAAGACGAAAAGGGAACTGCCTAAACAAACTTGATGTCGTTTCTCTTTCCCTGTCTCTTTTAATTTCTGAACCGTTTACGCTTGTGATTGTTCAATTGATCGATAAAAATTCTGGTTTAGTTTAGTGCAAAAAAATAAATTTGGAAACCATTGCACAATCATTTTGGATTGTGCATAGTGAAAATTCTGCATTAACTAACATAGAAGGTTTAGCTTAGAGGTTTATGCACTCCAAGTGCTCGATAAATTGAACGCTTACAAGGTGTTAGATATATTGTCAATTTTGATTTAATTGTTGACTGTTCATTGGAGATTGCACCATATTAAGTGCTTTTGGTAAATTGATTAAAATCAAGTTGTGATTCAATTTTTCTCATCGAGCCTTTCGTTCCATTAGGCTTACGTATATCTGATTCTTCTAGTAACTCAGTTCGTGTAGACGAATTATCCTCGGCCGCTTCCAGAAATATTTTTGAAAATCAAATTTAAGCGTCGACTCACAATTAATAATTAGTGATCTATTTAACCCCCCTTCTAGATCAACTGCCGGCGTCTAACATGTATTCGACTCTGTCGAATACGTACTTGTAATAGTCAAGTTTTGTTAGTTGTCTATAAATAGGCATGTGATGATGTAGAATCATAAACACTATATAATAACTTTCTCTTTTCATAATACAATTGTTTAATCTTGAACAACCTTTTGTTTCAACAAATTGGTATCAATGAGTCAGGTTGCGATTCAGTTAGCAATGGAAAACGGTAACATAACATCAACGCAATTTCTTGCAAATCTACCGGTTTTCAAAAGGTGGAACTATGAGAGATGGGTTGCACAAATGAAGGTCATATTTAGATTTCAAGATGTGGCTGAAATCGTGAGCGATGACATATCTTCATTGGAAGCCAATGCAAGTGATGTTCAAAAGGTTGCACACAAGGAACAAAGAAAGAAAGATGGAAATGCTCTTTTCTTGATCTATCAATGTGTTGATCCTAATGTGTTCGAGAAGATCATTGAAGAAGAGAAGTCCAAGGAAGCATGGGATAAGTTAAAGAACTTGTATGCTGGAATTGAGAAACTAAAGAGAGTGAAGTTATAGATGATGAGAAAGCAGTTTGAGATAACACAAATGAAATTAGATGAAATGGTCACTGATTTTCTTTCAAGATTAGTGTTACTCACCAACCAGATAAAGGTGTATGGTGAATTAATCAATGGTTTGCAAAAGATCGAAAAGTGTTGAGATCTTTAATTGCAAGTTTTAATTACATTGTAGTGTCGATTGAAGAATCCAATCACTTTTTGAAATGAAGTTGGAGGAAATTCAAGCTTCATTAGAGACTCATGACATGAGATTGAAACTAAGAAATTTAGAAAGGGGGAAGGTAGCTGAGCAGGCTCTACAAGCAAATTTCGCAAAGAAATCTGAAAAGGGAAAAGAGAAGCAAAAAATAAATCAAGTTGTAATTGAGAATTCAAGTTGAAAATAAATCACGGAAGGGTCGGGCGAGAGGAAGTCGTCGATATGATGGTCAACCATTTGGGGGGTGACCCTACTAAGGTTGTACAAGAGGCTTCTGACACAAGTGGCGCTCATGCAAGATTTATTTTTTTGGAAAAGATTTATAAAGACCATTTGCAGGGGGCTTAGATGTCGAAGGCGATGATGTGCAAGTTAGGTACCACCAGCAGTGTGCATTGAGGTGTTGCCTCTTGTTCCTGGTAGGAACTTCCATATTTGTGGAGAAAGTGCAACCTATGTCAATGTGGTCTACCTTATGTACTTCATCGACTTGATTTTGATTCACGGGTACAATTAAGGGGCCACCTGTTTGGTCTACCTGCACACGAAGATGAGCGAGGGTTATCTTTGGAAGATAAAGCATGTGATAGGAAGCTACACGATACTTACGATAATTTACTCCTACTAATATTTTCATAATTCATTTGTTACACATGTTAATAATATTGATTCTAAACCATTTTTCAGGGATGGATCATCTGTCACTTCCCTCGCATCACCGGGTAGGAAGTTGCACTTAGTTACACTTAGGACTGACCACGTGTTGTCGCTTTTGTTCCGTACTAGGGGAATAGTGTGATCGATCCATTCAAAATGTATCTTGACTATCATGTGCTAGATGATGTTTGCTTCTGCCCATACGAGGGTCACTGCGAGACGTGCTAGTTTGACGTCATTTCGTTATACTTCAGATGGCTGACATGTGGGTCATCTCTTATGTATCTTTATCTTCCCGAGTGAGTGATGTGCCGGTTTGGCTACTTGTAGATTATTTTGAGGCTATGGACGATCACACCGAGAGTGTTTTAGTGATCTGTCGTTGTGTTATAAAGATGGGAAGAGCAGACCTAAAGGCGTGATGTTAGGACAATATTTGGTGCTGTAAGATATCTCTAAGTTTTGATAATAGCAAAGTAATATTTTTGTGAGAACAATTTTGGTACTCTAACATTTATTTTCTATAGAATTGACAAACAGGATCTGACTCTGATAAAGAAAGCTCTGAATCTGATAAAGATCATGTGGAACGTCATTCTCAATTGACCAAAAATCGCTTCTGCGTCAAAGAAGCAAGTTTTTTTTCTGATCTGCTCAACTTCTGAAAGATTCTAAAAAGACAAGGTTCTGCTGAACAATCTTCTGAACACTCTGAAGACTTAAGTTTTTGAAGACTAAGTGTTGAAGACTCTGAAGACAAGGTTCTTCTGAACAAAGTTCTGAAAACTCTGAAGACTTAAGTTTCTAATAACCAAGGGATCTGAAGACTCTGAAAACAAGGTTCTGGTGAACAAGTTCTAAAGACTATGATGACTCAAGACTCTGAAGACCCAGTGATAAATACTTTTGATCATGCTTCAACCATATCTATTCAGAAGCCTCTGATAAATAGAAGAAGATGAAACGTTTGCGAGGGAAAATAGTACATAGTACATATCAAACACGTTCTTTTCCTCTACCATTCCACTACCCTGATTTGGTGGTACGATGGACAACTTTTGTGTACGATTTTCATCCCTGCATAACGACATTATTTCAAGTCACCAGAAATCTTAATGATATTCCTGATCTACCCTCCAACCTTTTTCTGGCTATATAAGAACTTGATCACTTAAAGAAAAGTGTGAGACTGATACATATGAGAGAGACACATGTGTGAACAGTAAAGCACCACAATACAAAGAAAAATACATTGTTCATACTGTATAGATTTTATTTGATATATTCATAGTGTTTATATCAGCTTGTGTAGAACCAATTCATTGTAAACATTAAATTTGTTCAAACAGTTATTTGTATTCTTTAAGGGATCAGTTGGGTCAGAATCCATAAGAAGAGACAGTTAGTCTTTGATTGTTAGTCACCAGCAGTTTGCTAGTGCAGTGTAATCAGTTTGATTATAGTGGATTAAGTCCTTGTGTATAAGGCGAAATCACCTTGGCGGGTGGACTGGATTAACTTGATAGTTTTCAAGTGAACCAGGATATATCGTGTGTCTTTCTCTATTGCTAGTTTATTTGTGATCTTTGTTTGAGTTTCACAAAAAGCTTTCATTTTGAAAACCCAGTTCAAACCCTCTTTATTGTGTTTTTTCACACCTTCAATTGGCATTAGAGCTCTGGTTCTGATTGTGATAAAAATATTTATCAACACTTCACCGTGTTCAGTACTGATCTAGTATTTGTGTGAGATATCATGGCTGCATCCAATACGAATCCTATTATAGAAGAGAAAGATCATTACATTGATAAACCACCACTCTTTGATGGTGAAAAGTTTGACTACTGGAAAGATAGAATTGAAAGTTTCTTTCTTGGTTATGATGTAGATCTTTGGAATCTTGTAGTCGATGGCTACACTCACCCAGTTGATGCTACAGGAGTTAAAGTGTCTAGAAGTGATATGACCAACCAACAAAAGAAAGATTACAAGAATCATCACAAGGCAAGAACCATATTTCTAAATGATATCTCTTATACTAAGTATGAGAAGATAACAAATAGAGAAACTACCAAATCCATTTTTGATTCTCTGAGAATGACTCTTGAAGGAAATTATCAAGTTAAGGAGACAAAGGCGCTTGCCCTAATCCAGAAATATGAGGCATTCAGAATGGAGGATGATGAAACAGTTGAGCCTATGTTTTCAAGGTTTCAAATGCTAGTCGCGGGACTTAAAGTTCTGGACAAAGGATACTCAACTGCTGATCATGTTAAAAAGATCATCAGAAGTCTTCCCAAGAAATGGAGACCTATGGTAACAACTCTTAAGATATCCAAGGATCTAAACAGTATAAGTCTTGAAGAACTTGTTAGTTCTTTAAGAAGTCATGAGATAGAGATGGAAGAAGATGAACCTCAGAAGAAAAGTAAATCTATTGTTCTTAAGTGTAAACCTGAAAAGGAAAAGGCTTATCAAGCTGAGGAAGAATCAGATGATTCTGATGAAGAATTAGAAGTTGAGTTGTCACTTATCTCTAGAAGGATCAACAAACTCTAGAAACATAGGCAAGGAAACTTCAGAGGATCAAGAAGAAACAAGGGCCGTTCTGAGTCATCATTTGGACAAAAGAAGTAGAGTTTCGGAAAAGAAGTCATCTCCTATGAGTGTAATGAGCCAGGTCATTACAAGAACGAATGTCCAAAGCTGACGAAAGACAAGAAGCCTAAGAAGACATTCTCCAAAGCGAAGAAGGGACTCACGAAAACTTGGGATGACTCTGATTCTGAAGAAGAAGATTCTGATGAAGAACAAGCAAATATTGCATTATTGGTAACAACAATTTACACTGAAGTCTCTGGAGAACCAGAAGACAAAACACCATCAGAACCAGAATCAGACTCAGACTCAGACTCTGACTCAGAGGTATTATCTAAACTCTCTCATTGTGAATTAGAGTCGTGTCTTTCAGAAATGATGGAAAAATATCAAACTCTTCAAAGTAAATACAAGGATCTTAAAAAATCCCATGTAATTACTTATGAAGCAAGAGATAAGCTTGAGCAGAATAATTTTTCTCTAAATGAAAACATTTTTTCTTTAAAAAATAGTAATTGTGCTTTGAAAAGCAAAATTTCTAAATTAGAAGAAGAGTTAATCTCCATTATCTCTGACACAAGCTGTGTCAACAAATATGATAGAGCATTCCAATATTTCTAGCTAAAAGCATAGATAGAAGCAGAATAGCTTCCATGATCTATGGACTTAGCAGAAATGGCAATAAAGGTTTAGGGTGTACAGATACATTTGAAATTGACGAAAGTCATCTTGTTAAACCAAAACCTCTCTATGACCATTTTGTGCCTTCTGGAACTGAGCTTGTTTGCTCTAAGCTTACACAAATATCATGCACAAATTCCACTTGATAATCCTGTTGCACATAAGCCCAAAGTTGTCAAACACTCTGGGAAAACTAACAAAAGATGACCCAAAAAGTGGGTACCTAAGGACAAGATAATCTATGTTGCAGATATCCTTAGTAGCTTAGTTGAAACACCAATAATGGTACCTGGATAGTGGTTGCTTGCGAAACATGGTGAGAAGAAGGCATATGTTCCAAAGTCTGGAACTTAAGCCTGGAGGCTTCGTTGGTTTCGGAGGAAACCAGAAAGGAAGAATATTGGCTCTAGAACTATTGGTAATGGTAACCTTCCTTCTATTACTGATGTTCTTCTGGTCGATGGTTTGATGCATAAATTATTGTCAATTAGTCAACTTAGTGACAATGGTTATGATATCATCTTTAATCAAAAGTCCTATAAGGTTGTCAGTCATAAAGATGTCTCAATCCTTTTTATCGGAAAGAGGAAAAACAACATTTACAAGATTAGACTTTCTGATCTCTGTGAACAAAATGTCAAATGCTTAATGTCTGTTAATGAGGAGCAATGAGTATGGCATAGACGTTTAGGCCATATTAGCATGAGGAAGATTTCTCAGCTAAATAAGCTTGAACTTGTCAGAGGCTTACCAAATCTGAACTATTCTTCAGATGCTCTTTGTGAAGCATGTCAGAAAGGAAAGCGTTCTAAAACTTCCTTCAAAGCAAAAAAAATATTGTGTCCACCTCTAGACCGTTAGAACTTCTACACATTGATTTATTTAGACCAGTGAAAATAGTCTCAATCAGTGGAAAGAAGTATGGATTAGTTATCGTTGATGACTATAGTCGTTGGTCATGGGTACAATTCTTAAAACACAAGATAAGTCACATTCTGTGTTCTCTACCTTTTGCTCACAAGTGCAAACAGAGAAGGATTGTAAAATAGTCAAATTCAGAAGTGATCATGGCGGAGAATTTGAGAACAGATACTTTGTGATTTTTTTTATTCTCATGCATTTCCCATGATTTCTCCTGTCCCAGAACTCCACAACAAAATGGAGTAGTGGAAAGGAAGAATAGGACTTTGCAAGAAATGGCTCGTACCATGATCCAAGAAACTGACATGGCTAAGCACTTTTGGGCAGAGGCAGTAAATACAACGTGTTATATTCAGAACAGGATTTCTATAAGACCTATTATGGGTAAGAATCCTTATGAATTGTGGAAGAATAGAAAACCCAACATTTCATATTTTCATCCTTTTGGTTGTATTTGTTTTATGTTGAATACTAAAGAGAATCTTGGCAAGTTTGACTCCAAAGCTCAAAAGTGTTTGCAGCTAGGATACTCTGAACGCTCTAAAGGTTACAGAATCTATAACACCAAAACACGGATTGTTGAGGAATCAATTCATGTCATATTCGATGATAAGCTTGACCCTGAAAAGTCAAAGCTAGTTGAAAAGTTTGCAGATCTGAAGATCACCTTATCAGAATCCAAGGAAGAAGATTCAAAAGAAGGAGACAAAGATGCAGATTCTCCATAATCAGATACAACCTTGCTAGAAACAACAAATAGTCCATCTCATCAGAAGAAGAATAAACTAAAGACTTCTTATTCTGAAGAATTAATAATGGAATACAACGTTGATCCAGTCAGAAATCATTCATCATTCAAACCTTTTGAAGAAATTCTTCTGGGTTTGGTGTCTCTGATAGAGCCAACATCAGATGATGAAGCTTTTAGAGAGAATAAGTGGATTCTGACCATGCAAGAAGAGCTGAATCAATTCACCAGAAATGATGTCTGGGATCTTGTTCAGAAACCAAAAGGTGTCTATGTCATTGGAACAAAGTGGGTATTCAGAAATAAGTTAGATGAGAAATGTGAGGTCATAAGAAACAAAGCACGACTGGTAGCACAAGGTTATAGTCAGTAAGAAGGGATAGACTATACATAAACCTTTGCACCAGTTGCCAGGTTAGAATCTATTCATCTTTTAATTTCAATTGTTGTGAATCATGACATTACTTTATATCAGATGGATGTAAAGAGTGCATTTTTAAATGGGTATATTTCTAAAGCAGTGTATGTGCACCAACCTCTTGGTTTTGAAAGTTCTGAAAACCCAGATTTTGTTTTCAAACTTAAAAAATCGTTATATGGTATGAAATAGGCTCCCAGAGCTTGGTATGAAAGGCTAAGTAACTTTATTTTGGAGAATGACTTTACTAGAGGAAAAGTAGATACAACACTCTTTTGTAAAACCTTTAAAAATGGCATTCTAGTTGTTCAAATCTACATTGATGATATTATATTTGGTTCTGCTAATACTTCCTTGTGCAAGGAATTCTCTAAGTTAATGCAGGCTGAATTTGAAATGAGTCTAATGGGAGAACTTAGATTCTTTCTGGGAATTTAGATTGATCAACATCCAGAAGGAACGTACATTCATCAGAGCAAGTATGCAAGAGAACTTATGAAGAAGTTTAATATGTCAGAAAGTAAACCTGCTAAGACTCTGTAGCATGTGATTTTTGTCGGTGACGCGACCACCTTATCGCCAGGAGGATTTCCTCACCTCAATGGGAGGAATGTTGGGTGCTACTTTCTGATTTCTTATTTATCTCGTGAAGCTGGAAGGGAAAGGGAAGCTATCTAAAACTAACCTTGCACGCAGATGTTTAACTGAACAAACGCTAAGAGAGATTGGGGAGTTCGGGGTCAGGTTATACAATGGGTTGATTAGCTTTAAGTTTTGCTTTCTACTTGATGGTGTTTTTCTGTAAATGGGAAAGTTTCTTCTTTGTGGGGATGTCTGAGAGAGAATATTTTTATTGTTTTTATGGGTTTTTCAATGTTTTTGGTAAGGTACTGGACCTAAGGTTTTTGTTTAGTGTGCTCGCTAAGATTTCGCAATCTTATGCCTACGTATTCCCATAAAGAAGTACAGGGAAATAAGAGAAATCGCAGTTCCTCCTATTCTATGGGAGGAAAAGATGTCTGGTGTCTTGTTCAAAGCCCAAGATTGAAGCTAAAGATTGAGTTTTTGTGTCTTGTTCAAAGCCCAAGATTGAAGCTAAAGGGTTTGACTGAGAGAGAATTTGTCATCTCTAAAGGGAGATATCTCATCTGTTTATCACAATTGTTTGAGTGACTAATTATAAAGGAGGATTACTTTAACTGGAATGTATGGAATCCAGTAATGCCATAATTTCCTTTATCGGGGATTTATCTTGAAAGAGAAAACTTTAACTCAGTATAGAGCAATGCCATTTTTCCTTAGGAAATTTTTTCATGCTAAGAGAGGGACATTGGCTTGGATGTAAATGATCCAAAGGCTTTCCACTTACAGCAATTAGATGAAATAGTTTTAACTAGGATAATGAGGGACTACAGCTTGGATGTTTGAATGAATAAGTGTGCCACTTACAGCAATTATCTGGGATTAAGGTTTGTTTTGTTTATCTGTATTTGATGTGATATATAGAGAAATGTCTTCCTACAGAGAGATTATTGATTTCCTCGAGGGGATGTTGATTTTTGTGTGCCTTGATCAAAGCCCAAGGTTGAAGCTAATAGATTGATTGACGCTATTAAGGGATATCATTATACAAAGCCTAAGAGGAGGCTGATGGATAGACTCAACAAGAGAGTGTTTATATGTGTCTTGTACAAAGCCCAAGATTGAAGCTAAAAGAGACTGACTCTTTTGGGGAAAAGTTTTATCTGTCTTGTACAAAGCCCAAGATTGAGGCTAAAGAGGTTGACTCCACTGGGGAGGACATTTATGAATGTCTTGTACAAAGCCCTAGATTGAGGCTAAAGATTAACTTAACTGACTCGGCTGAAGAATATTTAGGTGTCTTGTACAAAGCCCAAGATTGAGGCTGAAGTTAATTGACTGATTCTACAGGAGAGGTATTTATGTGGGTGTCTTGTACAAAGCCCAAGATTGAGGCTGAAAGACTGCTGAGGAATTATCATTATACAAAGCCTAAGAGGAGGCTGGTTGGGGGAATTTCTTATATAAAGCCTAAAAGGAGGCTAACTTCTGTTGAGGATCATTAAGATCCAGAGACAGATCCAAATTTGGGGAATTCAACTCTTGCCGGGGATTGCAAAAGAGTTGAGATATCAGATTCCTTGAGGTTCTGATTCTATTAAGGATTTTGTTAATGATGAATCAACAGTAATTGACCCTAACTGGGGAAAATTAGAGTGAGGGTTTAGAGATTGAGTTTTGAAACCTGTGGAGGTTTTAGCTCTGCTTGGAGGTTAATCAGGTGATCAGGATTTTATCTATGCTTAGGAAGTTTGAGGGTTTCTTTGAAATCCAAAAAAGGATGAGATTGTCCAAGTCTACTGGTATAGAAATGTTTTTCTTTATATGATGCCCAAGAGGAGGCTGAGATGTTAAGGGATGAAGGTCAACCCTAAATTGGCGTGAGGTTTTGACTAAGGAAGATTGCTCTAACAAAGGATGACTAGGTTTTGTCCTATACCTTTATGAGGTCTTTCGGTCCTTGTACTAAGCCCAAGAGAAGGCATGCGAACTTCTAAGAAGCCTGAGGGTCCTTGTACAAAGCCCGAGAGGAGGCTGTGATACTTTTAGGAAGCCTGTGGGTCCAAACTTAAGAAAGGTTCAAGAAAGGTTTCACCGGGAATTAATCCTTTCTTTAATGAACAGTTCTAGGGTTTGATGAAATTCAAGAGAAGTTTCACTGGGAGTTAATCCTCTCTGGGGAAAGTGAATTTCTTTGACAATTTTCTAATAGTGACAGTCTGAGAAAAGTTTCACCGGGAATAATGCCTTTCTCTTTGTTCCATATTGTATATGAAATTCTGGTATCAGACGTGTGACGTTAAGTGCGATGTCACAATAACACACTCTGCACAATGGACAAATTCAACAGCAGAATAACACAACAAATTGTTCACCCAGTTCGGTCTAACTACCTACGTCTGGGGGCTACCAAGCCAGGGATGAAGTTCACTACTTGTAGAATTAAATTACAGACTCAACAACCCAGTTGACAATCTCCTAATCTTAATTCCTACTAGTGACTTTCTACCTAAGAAACCTACTTAGATATGAGAACACTACTCAATCCATAAGACCTCTCAAAGAACACCCTCTTTGAGAAACCTTGATCCTGCTTCACAGCTTTGATCAAGTTACACAACTCTCTATTGCTTCACAGCTTCTAAGAGAGGACAAAAAATAACTCACCAATTCACACTCGAATGGTGTATACAAAACTCGTACAAAATACTTAAGACACTCAGCCTATGCTCTTGATCTTCTCTCTGTATTTCTGTACCTTCTTCCTTTGATCTATGCGCTTTATATAGCCACCTGAATTGGGCTTGGACTCTTTGCAATATTTGATCTGATTTGTTATTTAAAACTGAATCTTCAAAACAGATTTTATCCCCAAAATCTTTTCAAATCTTCAACCTTTTAAATCTCCTACAAATCTGCATCAAATCTCTATGCAACCGAAAATATCTATCCCAAGATATTCTTATCCAATGAGACTAACAGCTCTCCACAATTCCAGCTAACACACAAACCCTAACAACATCACAAAACCTGATGTTATTAATTTTGCAGATCTAATGTCACAACATCGCCAGTGACATCAGACATCCAACTTCACACTTAACACAGCACAGTGTTAAGACTCAATGTTGCAACATCATTACCTTGACTTCAACATTGAACATACTTTGTTTTACCAAAATTCCAGCCAATCCAAGAAACCAACAATCTCCCCATTTGGCTAATTTTGGCTAAAACAATCTCTGCATCTTCAGAGACTTCAGCAGCGGAATACAGTTCAAAAGTTTTGAAACTTCAAGCAGCAGCATCTTCAATACATAAAGACTTCACTTCACACAAAACTCTGCTGCAGCACATCTTCACCGGCAACAACCAGAATGGTGCTCCCCCTCAATCATGAACCAGATGTTCAATCAATTGCTCCCCCTTAATATCTGCACTTATCAGCAAAGCAATTACTCCTCAGCTGCATATTTCTTGACTTCAGCTTCTTTACAGCAACTGACATATCATAATATTTGACAACTTTCCAACTCCTTGGCTACTTCTCCCCTTTTTTAGCCATAATTTGACAACCTTCAACCAGAATCCCTACTGACAACAATTAGTACTACCCTATCTCTCATTGTTAGCCTCACAGTTAGCATAATAAATCATAGAACAAAAAAAATAAAGGGTGCATATATAGCACAATATTCATATTACAAGCCAAGCACAACAGTGCAGAAACAAAAACATCAGAAATAAAACTAAAACTACTATCTAAGAATAACAGTAAAAGCTTGAATCATCTGAGCTGGGATCATCATTATCTTCTTTTGAGCTGTCATTATCAGACTCAACTTTCTTATCAGCAACTTCTTTCTCACTTTCTTTTTCTGTCATCTTCAGAGTCATAAGTAATATTTTAAACTTCTCCTTTCTTTCAGTGCTTACTCTGATGGCTTCATCTAATTCTTTACAGGCTTCCTGCAGTTCAGAAATCATATCAGTCTTGACATGAGTATGATGATTAGATGTTGAGGCAGATGTCTTGACATGATCAGCAACATGTTTTCCTTCAAACAACTTCTGATGAAAAGACAAGTCAGGCTTCCTTCTACAAACACTATCATACTGGTGAAGAATCCCAGGATGCTGAGACAGAATTATCCCACAAATGAGGGATGGAAATGCAATAGGTAATTTCACAGCTCTTGTTGCAGCATGCTTGATAGTCTGATTATAAATGTAAGAGCCATAGTCAATCAATCTCTTTGTTCCAATGGCATAAACTAATTTGCCTAAACCAGCAGAAATAGAGGTCTTGTGGTTTGTAGGAACCCAGTTAACAACACATATTCTATGAAGAATAGCATATTTCACACTTAATAAACTTGCTGCCAACTTTCCATTTGAGGGCCAAACTTCTACCTGACCAGCTGTGATTTCTTTGCAGATGACATTATTAGCAGCACCTAATTCTCCATAATCTTCCTCACTTCTTCCTAAGTAGGCATTAATCACCTTAGGAGAGAACCAGACACACTTACCCCTAACAGTAACTCTTCTGAAGGTTAGGCTTTTGCTGTCATTAATAGACTCAGGGATATTCACTATAAATTCTCTGACCAGTCTATCATAGCAACTAGTCAATCCTGATACAGTCCTCATGAGACCAGCAAACTTAATTAGATCTGCAATTTTAGTAGACTCTAAATCATCTGTAACTAGCTCCCTTTCCAGTGCTATCCTTCTCTGGCTCACACAATTCCACATGGATGCGCTACTGGCACAATGAAATGAGATGTCATCAGGAACTTGATCAGCAGTTTTGTTCCTCACAGGGTTGATGTCTTCAAACTCTGAATCTGATTCTTCCCCGATTCTCCTCTTTTTGCCAGAAACGCCAACTTTGCTCCATGACTTGGGAGGGCCTGCAACTGAAGTCCTTATCTTATCCTTGACCATATTTTCATTAGGATGTGATTCCACACCTTTCCCTTTCCTATCCTCCCTTCTTCTTGCTATCGCATTACCAATGTTATCACTATCAGATGAGTCCTCAACATCTATAACCTTAACCTGATCCTTCCCTTTATAACTGTGACTTTCAACCCCAGGGGAAGATGTTCTGACATCAGGGATGACATTAGTATCTTTAAGATCTTCTTCTTTACTACCACCTTCAGCATCTTGTATCACAGACAATGCCAGTCTATGAAGATTGGTGTCCTCACTTTGAGAGTCCACCTGTTCAGCAGGCATTTGCCTTAAAGGGACAGAAATCCCTTTCACACGTATTCCCTTCTCAAGAATTTTGGTGGCAATCTGCTCCAAATGCATGTCCACGTTATACTTCTCTTCAACAGCTTGAGAGGATGATGACCTAGTTTCCGTTTTATTCAACTTGGTTGAAAGTTTAGAGTTACCTGAATCTGGGAGTGCCATAGGAATGTGCTCTTTGTCAACATATTCTTTTTCCGTTGAAACCCTAGTTCGTTCATGAGCAGGTCTTTGCGAGTCAGAGTTCTTGGAAGGGGAAGACATCGTTCCTTTGTAACAGACTAGGGTCAGAGAAGATTTCTTTATTCTATTGAGATTAAGGGAGATGAACAGTCGAGAAGAGAAGGCTTTGATGAATCTTGTTATAGAATCAATATGGTAGGGCGCCTGATTTTGAGTACCTCTTAATGACCAATCACTGATTTTCTCCCTCCATAAAAACTTTCCTTTTACAAATTTAAAAGGATTCACATCAAAACTCATTAACTCTAATTGACCTTTCAGCATCTCTTCATACTTGATGTCACAGTCTAAAGTTAAAACATCAGTCTTAACATCAACAGTTGAGCTGACTTCTATAGGTATCCATAGATAACAATTATCTCTGGATCTGACTCCTTTTATGACCACTTCATCCTTCTCATTTGTCACCAGACACTCATCCTTGGAATAGCTGACTTTGTGCCCTTTATCACATAGCTGACTTATGCTAATCAAATTAGCATTCAAACCTTGGACAAGAATCACACTATCAAGAGTAAGACCATCATGATTCTTCACTCTTCCAACTCTTTCTACCACACCTTTTTCTCCATTGCCAAACACAACCTTATTTGCAAGGCAAGGATTTAACTCCACCAAATGCTCCTTGGATCCAGTCATGTGCTTTGAACATCCACTGTCAAAGTACCATGCATCCATGGCAAAATGTCCATATGAGGTATGAGCCAATAGACTCGTGACCTGAGCTTTAGGGACCCACTGTTTCACAACTTTGGACCTGACTTCCTTCTGTCTGGGTTGAGGGGCAGAATTTGGATAACCATGAAGCTTGAAGCAAGAAGACTGCATATGTCTAAACCTACCACAATAGAAGCATCTGACTCTGTCATCTCTGAAGTGGTTAAACCTTCTGCCACTTTGATGATGATACTGTTGGTGCTGCCACCCATAATGATTTCTCCTTCTACCATAGTTGGCCTGTCTTCTATGGTGCGGTTGTCTTCTCCTGTACTGAGGATACTGTCTCCTAGGCTGTCTCCTATGGTGATGAGGCTTCCTTCTTCCATAGTGATGAGGCACAACATTGTTGTATTCATATCCATATCCATATCAATTTCCCTGATGATGAGACATCTGATGAGACATGTGCTGCTTGAACTTGGCAGCTTACATGCTCTTGTGATATTGGGGAGGTATATACTGACTAGCTCCCTGGGGCTGCATCTTCCTCTGATGAGAACCATTCTTCTTCTCAACATTCTGAGACTGTGAATGAGCACCCTTCTCAGGTGTAGGATCCTGTCTCTTTGTTCGATGTTGAGACATTGGTTGAGACACCTCCTTCTTTGTTCCTGAAGTGCCTGCTTCAGCAGAAACCTTTTTCTCAGCCACAAATCCTATACCCGACTTATCACCAGCACCTTTCTCTGACTACAGAATCTTATCAAGAGTGTATGTACCACTGTTCAGTATCCTAACAGATTTAGTCACATGATCAAGATGAGCTTTGACCAGTGAGACTTTATTTTCTAAATCAGTTTTAGCAGTCTCAAGCTGAGCAATCTGTTTCTTTTGACTCTTGTTTTCTTGACAGATTTCAGCACTCTTCAGACACAGCTCTTGATAAGTAGAAGCTAGCTCCTCAAAAGTTATTTCCCCATCACTAGAATCATCATCAGAAACAACAGTTCATGTCAAGGCTCTAACATGCTTTGCTGACTCACCTTCACTTTCACTATCAGAGTCAGACCAGGAAACTGACATGCCCTTCTTCTGCTTCTTCAAGAATGTGGGACATTCTTTCTTGACATGTCCATGACCTTCGCACTCAAAGCACTGAATACCCTTGTCTTGAGCAGTCTTCTCCTCATCCTTCTCCTTGCTGATGTCAGAAACGATGTTCTTGTCATTAGGCTTGAAGTTCTTGTTCATTCTTTTGAACTCCTTGTTGAATTGCCTTCCCAACATAACAATGGCCTGAGATAGATCCTCCTAGGATTCAGAACTATTCCCTTTCTCTTCTTGATCATTTGAAACCAAGGCTGTACTCTTAGGCTTCTTTTCTGGTTCTTCCTCATTCAAACCAAGCTCAAAAGTTTGAAGAGATCCAATGAGCTCATCAACCCTCATCTTGCTGATGTCTTGAGCTTCTTCAATTGCAGTCACCTTTATCTTATACCTCTTAGGAAGTGACCTAAGAATCTTCCTTACAAGCTTTTCTTCTGACATTTTCTCTCCAAGAGCACTAGATGCATTGGCCAGCTCAAGTACACTCATGTGGAAATCATGAATAGTCTCATCTTCCTTCATCTTCAGGCTTTCAAATTTAGATGTTAGAAGCTGAAGTCTTGACATCTTAACTCTAGACGTACCTTCATGAGTAGCCTTCAAAATATCCCACGCTTCCTTAGCAACTTCACAGGTATTTATCAACCTGAATATGTTCGTATCCACTCCATTGAAAATTGCATTTAGAGCTTTAGAGTTACCAAGGGCAAGCTCGTCTTCTTCCTTGGTCCATTCTTCTTCAGGCTTCGGCTTTGAGGTGCCCTCTTTATCTTTGCCAGCATCATCTTTTTCAAACACAACAGGAGTTTTCCATTCTTTAATTATAGCCTTCCAAGCCCTGCTGTCCAAGGATTTCAAAAAAGTGATCATCCTTGGCTTCCAATAATCATAATTCGAGCCATCCAAAATAGGGGGTCTATTGACAAATCCTCCAACTTCTTTGTCCATCTTTACACCAGAGAGTAACTTCCCTAGATCTCACCCAGAGACAGACAGGATGCCTGCTCTGATACCAATTGAAATTCTGGTATCAGACGTGTGATGTTAAGTGCGATGTCACAACAACACACTCTGCACAATGGAAAAATTCAACAGCAGAATAACACACCAAATGGTTCACCCAGTTCGGTCTAACTACCTACGTCTGGGGGCTACCAAGCCAGGGATGAAGTCCACTACTTGTAGAATTAAATTACAGACTCAACAACCCAGTTGACAATCTCCTAATCTTAATTCCTACTAGTGACTTTCTACCTAAGAAACCTACTTAGATATAAGAACACTACTCAATCCCTAAGACCTCTCAAAGAACACCCTCTTTGAGAAACCTTGATTCTGCTTCACAGCTTTGATCAAGTTACACAACTCTCTATCGCTTCACAGCTTCTAAGAGAGGACAGAAAACAACTCACCAATTCACACTCGAATGATGTTTACAAAACTCGTACAAAATACTTAAGACACTCAGCCTATCCTCTTAATCTTCTCTCTGTATTTCTGTACCTTCTTCCTTTGATCTATGCGCTTTATATAGCCACCTGAATTGGGCTTGGATTCCTTGCAATATTTAATCTGATTTGTTATTTAAAACTGAATCTTCAAAACAGATTTTATCCCCAAAATCTTTTCAAATCTTCAACCTTTTAAATCTCCTACAAATCTGCATCAAATCTCTATGCAACAGAAAATATCTATCCCAAGATATTCTTATCCAATGAGACTAAGAGCTCTCCACAATTCCAGCTAACATGCAAACCCTAACAACATCACAAAACCTGATGTTATTAATTCTGCAGATCTAATGTCACAACATCGCCAGTGACATCAGACATCCAACTTCACACTTAACACAGCCCAGTGTTAAGACTCAATGTTGCAACATCATTACCTTGACTTCAACATTAAACATACTTTGTTTTACCAAAATTCCAGCTAATCCAAGAAACCAACAGTATAAACCCATGAGGAGGCAAGATTGTATCTGGACATTCCTATGGGGAACTAGTTTTGACTGTGTTGAAAGAGTGACCAACTGGCTTTATCTAATCTTAGACCTAATTGTCGGGGAAAACTCTAAGCAAAATATACAGGTATATATATACAATTGATATATATATATAGATAAGTATGTAAAAAGAGTGGAAGAGGACTTACAGGTGAGCAAGCTTCCAGCATGACAAACATATATATATATATATATATATATATATATATATATATATATATATATATGTGTGTGTGTGTGTGTGTGTGTGTGTGTATAAGCATGTAAAAAGAAAGCTGATAAAAACTTACAGGCGAGCAAGCTTCCATTGTAACAACTGTATGATTAGTTATTCAAGAAATTGAAGAAAGTTTTGATAACAACTGTTCATTAGAATTTAAATCACAAGAGAAGTTGCTTTGAAAAGAAGTTTGGGGCTTATACTCAAGGAGAGGCCCAGAAGAATTCTTTTGAAAAGGCGACAATTGCGTCGTAGTTTTAAAATTACAGAGGGACTTATACAATGACTAAGGCCCAAATTTATTTGTATTCACAAAGAGGATTGGTCTTACACTCTATTAGAGGCCCAATGTTATTTTTGTAGAAAAGACGGGGCTTACAACTCAAGGAGAGGCCCAGATGAAAGATGATTGTACTGTTATTTTAAAAATTGTACTAGGACTTATACAATGACTGAGGCCTAAATTTATTTATGTACAAATGGGGGTTGGGTCTTACACTCTATTAGAGGCCCAAAGGAGAGTTTGAAAAGAAAAGAAATGAGACTTACAACACAAGGGTAGGCCAGGTGGTTTTGTTTTGAAATGGCGATCGTGCCGAGATTTTTGAAAACAGTGGGACTTATACAATGACCGAGGCCCAAAATATTTTGGTTTTCAAAAGGGATTGGGTCTTACACTCTATTAGAGGCCCAAAGAATGTTTGAAAATTTTGTGAGGGTGAGAATGATTAAAACCCTAATTTTTTATTTAAAATGTATTTTAATTGAATAAAAATTCAATTAAAATAATCAAACATGTGAAAAAAAAATTATGATCTTGGATTAATATTTTAAAAATCAAGTTTCATTCATATAATGATTTAAAAATCATTTGAATTTTGCAAAACCAAGAGAAAGAAATATTTTTAATGTTTAAAAATAAATAAAAATATAATTCTTTAAAAAATACCAAATACATGCAATAAATAATATTTTTGTGAAATTTTTGTAGAATCAAATTTTTTAATATTTTTGTGAAATTTTTGTAGAATCAAATTTTTTAATATTTTTGTGAATTTTCAAAAAAATAACCAATAAGAAATAATTAAATTTGAGAGAGAAATTAATTTTTGAATTAATTAACAAAAATCATAAAAAATATGAAAAATAGTAAAAATATGAGAAAATAGCAAAATGGTCTGGGTGGGTGTTGAACCCATGACCACTAAGAAAAACACAAATGCGCGCTACCACTGGGGTGGTGATACATCCGTGTATCAAAACCATCCCATCAACATATATGGGTGACTTGGTTTTTAGGTCTGGCCAAGGCAAAAAACCAAGTCTTGGTGGATTTGCATGAAGGCTCTAACTTTTTCATTTCTCCATGGATTTGGACAAATTAGGTGCATCTTGCCTTGAATTTCACAAGGAATCTGATCTGAGGTGATCAGACTGGATCGTCGTGGCCTTCACGTAGGACATGTGATGATGCTTGTAGGAGAGGAAAAAGGGGTGGAGGTACCTGCAAGGTACTCCGATGCCAAAGTAAGTGTTTGGTCAAAAAGAGAGAGAAAGCAAGTAAGAGATGTCAAATATTGGATATTAGATACCTTCCCCTCTCAAGCGAGGGGGTATTTATAGGTGGATTTCCAGCGAGCAAAGCGTCTGGTCTACCAATGAGGGATTGCCAAATGGAGGGTAAGGCGCGTGGCCTTCTGACTTGGACTAACCGTTTCCGTGATATCAGGGGAGGCAGTTGGTCGCGTGAACTACTTTGCGCGTGAAGGGGACGTGTGCAACTACTAGTTTCTGCCCAACGGCTAGTTTCTGCCCAACGGCTAGTTTCTGGCTATTGGGCCTGTCCAATGGCTGGATTGGGTTAGGCCTTGCCCCTGTGGGGGCACAACGCTTGCCCAGTCCAGAACAGGAGCCCCCCAAGTCCTTGCTCCGGTGGAGAGTAAGGACTTTAGGTAGTTGTGTAAAGTCCTTAATCCTCCCGACCATGCGTGGTTGCCCGAACGACATATTGGGAGATGTGGTATTTTCTGTCGGGCACGCATTTGTGCAAGTGCCCATTGCATTGGCGTTTTTGCGTCGGGGACCCTTGGTGTGCTTGCCATTGAGGAGATGCGTTCGCGGAATGGCAAAAGATCTGGTGCATGTAACGTTCATACTTGGGAATGACAAACGCAGGAACCTTTCGACACGTGTTGAACATGCAGCCCCTCTGTCAGACCTAGAGCCGCCTAGGCAATGATGGCCTTTGCGATTCCCCACGAGCAAATGCTTATAAAAGGAGGGAGGAGGGATTCGTTTGTCCATTTCTCACACATTCCTTCTTTCTTCTCTTTTGTCCTGCAATTTGTCCTCTCGTCGGAGCCGCCGTAGATCTTCATCGTCTCCGTTCACACCTTCATCTCCAACTCCACGTATTCAAGTAAGTTCATCTTTTCTGCATCTTCCTTAAATGTTCTTCATTTTCTAGGTGTCCTTCATGAATTTTCTGGCAACTTATGAGTTTTTCGGTTGAAGATTAATGTGTTCTTTGATGAACACATGAGTTTCTATGATTTTCATGAAGAACGTGATGAGCATGGAACGAATGTTGTGTAGATTCTCCTAGGTTTTGGTTAGGATTAGTTTTAGGTTTGTAGTCGGGCACTAGGCCTGTTCGACCCAAAGCTCTGGTTTTTTGCGATGAGCTTGCCCAATTTTGAGCTCGAAGCAACGTAGTTAAGTCATGGGGACTCGTCCCCTTCGCGGGGGAAATGCCATCGTCGTACTAGGTCGCGGTCAAAATGGGCTCGGGGTTGTCCTCGGCTTCTTCCTCGCCCTTTTACTTGACTAGTGGTGGAAGGGTGGATTTGAACTTAGTTGTCGAATTCACTTTTTCTTCCTCTGCTTTTCAGGTGAACATTCATGGTCCTTGTGACGAAGTCGTACCCGACGCCCAGGCCGCAGAAGAGGAAGCGGAGCAGGCCGTCGAGTATGCTAACGTTCAGGTCGCGAGGGGGGGCCTTCAATGGATCGCGCACGAGCCGCTGTCGACCAAGTCGACGTTTACTGAGGAGGAGGTTCAGGAGTTCCCCTATCTGGAAGATCGGGCCGAGGATGCGCCCATGCAATGGAGGGCCATCCGTCCCATCGAAAATGACAGGATCTGTTCAATTTACCCGGGGATGTGGTTCCCCATGTACGAGTTTGCCTTCGTGGAGGCTAGGTTTCAGTTGCCTTTCACCGACTTCCAGGAGGCCCTTTTTCGTCACTTGGAATTGTGCCCGGCCCAGCTTCATCCGAACGCGCTGGCCTTCATACGTGCCTTTGAGCTGGTGTGTCGCTTTCTCCGTGTCGGGGCGACGGTGGACCTCTTCTTCAGTATCTTTCAGCTACAGCGAAGTACAACGGGCACAAAGCAAAGTTGGGTGTCATTCAAATAGCAGAGCAGGCTCTTCTGGCCGTACTCTGAGTCTGTTCGCTATTTTAAGGATAGATTCTTGGTTGTGAAGCCTGTTTCTGAGGCGGCCAAGAGATCTATCTCGACGATTGAAACGGTGACCGTCGATGGTCGGAAGGTTAAAAAACCAGTGTCTAAGTTCCCTTTGGAATAGGTGTTCGCCCACTTCAGACAAAGGACCGACCAGTTCCTGGTGAAGCGCGATCAACTCTGTGAGGCCGACAGGGAGGCCTATCGTGTGCTCCATGCTTAGGTGGAAAGCTTTACGCCGGCCTTCATGGTGGACAGAGATGGTAGAGAACTGGTCGGGGATGATGGGGTGCCCCTCAGAGCGGGCCGTTATATTAATTTCAAGGCCCTCCTCGAGTGCGAAAACGACGACGTGGCCTTCCAGCTTCTTGGTATACCTTGCTCTTGTGTCCGCACGTGTTTAGCATTTTCTGTCCGCTAACTTTTGTCGTTTGTGTTTGCAGAGAAAATGGCTGATATGAGGGAGCGTTTAATGAGGTCGCAGGAAGCCAAGGTCCAGAAAAAGGTGCCTTCGGTGCCCAAGGCCGGAGCGGCCAAGCAGCAAGCGACGATAGAAAAGTTTGTGTCTGGCGCTGGTCCTACCCCGGGGATGACCTCTGTACCGCCAACTCCTGACTCTTCCCACAAGAGGAAACAGGATGATATTGGGGCCTCTCCTGCGGGCTGTTCGGGTGGCTCTCCTGGAGGGAAGTTCGTGCTGCCCGCATGTTATCAATAGGGGCAGATGTTTGACGAGGGGAGCTCTATCGTCGTCCCAGATCTGGGCATCTTGACAATTCTGTCTGCTGATCCCCAAGTGAGGAGAAATCTCCTCCGCCAGGACGCGGCCAGACTGATCAGGATATTGGAAGCGGTGTTGGCTCTAGGAGATGCAGAAGCAGTTCGTCGCTCCGATCTTAAGGAGGCGAAGTCCAAGATCAATGCCTTGGAGTGTGAGAATGTCAACATCTATAACGAGCTGAAGAAGCTGCAAGGTCACACGGAGGCCAAGATACTGCTCCAGAAGTAAGTAACCCAAATGAAGGAGGAGGTAAAGAATGTCAACGACGAGAATACCCGCTTGAAGGCGAGGATTGCGGAGCTGGAGGGTTCGTCGGCGACGGGTGAAGATGAGAAAGCTTTGCTGACGAGGAAGAACCTGATCGAGAGGATCCGTGTCTTTGGGGAGGAAAATCTAGGGGCAGCCAAGTTCGGCTTTAATGCTGCTTTGGAGCAGGTGAAGGCCCTCAATTCTGACGTCCAGCTGGCGACTGAGGGAATGTGATCGTCAATGGCGAGGTGGTCCCCCCGGAAGGTGTCAGTGAGGCCGTCTAGTTCGACCAGGATATGTTTTATATTATTTTTGGATGTACTAGTATTTTGTGGACCTGCGTGCCCTTTTTTATGTAATGAATACCGGGCACATCCCTTCGTGTATACTTAACCTATTCTGGCCTTGTAGCCAATGTTATTAACTTTTTGTTGTAAATTCCTGTCGCATTTATTTATGTATGCTTGTTTGAATGGATGTTTGCTCGACTTGTTTTTATTATGCCCGACAGTTTGAAACTTGTTGGGGAGGGCAAAGTGGTTTTGCCGATGATGAGTCTAGGACCTCGGTTGAAGTACTAATCCCATAGGCTTGGACCATTCCCATCGCGAGCTGGGTGTCCTGCCTTATTGGTGAGGCAACGGCAGATCTCGATCGAGGTGTCCTGTTGGCCGCAGGATCTGCTCGTGCCATGAGCAGAGACTGGCCGGCATTGTAAAAGAAGGTCATGCTTCACCAGGGCATGGTTCAGTGGCCGTGTCGTCTCCTCGAATGGGGAGATCTCGCCGGCAGTTAGCCCGACTTTGTGGTTGGGCTTAACTGTAGTATTGTTTGAGCTTTTCAGTATTCCATGGTCGAGCAAATGGTTCTCTGTCCAAAGTTTCTAAGTAGTAGGCTCCGGTGCCCGTTTTGGACTTGACAGTCGCGCTTTATGACCTTAGCATCGTGGCGCAAGGTTATTTGTTATTTCAACGAGGCCTCGCGGAGAGCTGCTCCTGACCTTATTTCTTCGACTAGATCGAGCTCTTGTCTTAAGGCTTCGTCATTCATCTCCTCGTCGAGGGGAGCTTCTGTTCGTCTGGAGGGCTCTCTAATTTATACCAGTATTACCGCCTCGGTTCCGTAGGCTAGTCGGAAGGGGGTTTCCCCGGTGGTGGATTGCAGTGTTGTCCTGTAAGCCCATAGCACGCTATGCAGCTCCTCGACCCATTTCTTCTTGGATTCGCCCAGCCTTCGCTTCAGACCATGCAGGATCACCCTGTTCGCCGCTTCTGCTTTCCCGTTGGTCTGGGGGTGCTCGACGGAAGTAAAGTACTGCTTCGTGCCTAGTTTGGCGATGAAGTCTTGGAACTTTCGGTCCGTGAACTGGGTTCCGTTGTCGGTTACGAGGACCTGGGGCACCCCGAACCGTGCGAGGACGTTTCTTTTGTAGAAACGAAGTATGTTGAAGGCTGTAATCTTGGCGAGGGCTTCAGCTTCGATCCACTTCGTAAAGTAGCCGACAACCACGATTAGAAATTTGTTTTGATAGGACCCCATTGTAAAGGGGCCGAGTATGTCCATCCCCCACCAGGCGAAAGGCCATGGTAAGGATAAAGTCTTCAACTCATTTGGGGTTGCCAAGTGCATGTCCCCGTGTCCCTGACATCGGTCGCACTTTTAGACGTGTTTTTTGGCATCGTGCTGCATGGTTGGCCACTAATATCCCGCTCGCAAGGCTTTTCGTGCCAGGGATCTTCCCCCTAAGTGTTACGCGTTGATGCCCTCATGGATTTCTTGTAAAATCTCGGGGACCTTACTCTCCTCGACACATTTCAAGAGGGGGATGGAGAATCCTCTTTGGTAGAGTTTGCCTTCAACCAGCACATACGAACAAGCTCGTCGTTTAGTTATGCTAGCTTCCTTATTGTCCTCGGGCAGCTCCCCTTTGGTGAGGTAGTCGTATACGGGAGTCATCCAGCCCTGGGTGTCCTCGATGGTGTTGACGTCGAGCATCTCGGATGGTTTCTCAATACTAGGTCGGGCCAGTACTTCTTGTATGACAGACTTATTTCTGCCTAGTTTGGACAAGATGTCTGCTCGCGTGTTTCATTCGCGGGGGATGTGCTGGACTTCCCATGCATCGAATTTTGCGACTCTTTCCTTCACTAGCGCCAGGTATTCGGCTAGCTGATCGTTCTTTGCTTGAAACTCTCCCCGTACTTGTGACACTACGAGCTGGGAATCAGTGTAGATTTTTATTTCCTTGGCGTCCACGTCCTTGGCCAGGCGTAATCCTGCGACGAAGGCTTCGTATTCGGCTTGGTTGTTGGGTGTAAGGAAGGATATGACCAGCGATACTTCTATCAAAATTCCTTCCTCATTTTCGAGGATGATACCTGCTCCGCTCCCTGAGGGGCTGGATGCCCCATCTACGTACACAATCCATTTATGTGCCCCACGTGATGGGGATGGTAGCGGGGTCATTTCTGCTACGAAGTCGGCCAGTGCTTGTGCCTTGAGGGTCTTCCTACCCTCATATTGAATGTCAATTTCTGATAACTCCAAGGACCATTTAAGCATCCTGCCCGCCATATCTGGTCGGCATAGCAACTGTCTGATGGGTTGGTCCGTGCGAACAATTACGCTGTGGGCCTGGAAGTAGTGTCTAAGCCTCCTCGCGGCGGTGATAAGAGCAAGGGTGACTTTCTCTATCTGCGCGTACCTGACTTCTGGCCCTTGTAGGGCCTTGCTGGTGAAATAGATGGGTTTCTTCCCGTCTGTTGTTTCGCGGACGAAGGCAACGCTAATGACTTCACTGGCGACAGAGAGGTATAAGTACAAGGTTTCCCAGCATTCTGGTCGGGAAAGCACAGGTGGCTCGGACAAAGCCCGCTTAAGGTGGGCCAGGGCTTGCTTGTATTCTTCTGTCCATTCAAAACGGGTCTCTTTCCTAAGCAGTTTAAAGAAGGGCAGGGCGTGCTGAGCGGATTTGGCCACGAATCGAGAAAGGGAGGTGAGCATCCCATTTAGGGATTGGATGGAGTTCTTTGACCTGGGCGTGGGGAACTCTGCAAATGCTCGGCATTTATCCGAGTTTGCTTCTATTCCCCTTTTGGTGAGATAGAATCCGAGGAACTTCCCCGCCCGTACGCCGAAGGTGCACTTTTCTGGGTTAAAGCGCATTTTACATTTCCTGGCCTGGTCGAAGACTTTTTGCAGGTGATTTATGTGATCGGATTCCTCTTAGGACTTCACGATCATGTCGTCCATGTATACTTAGAGCATGTCCATGATCTATGATCGGAAGACTTTGTTCATTATGCACTGGTACGTGGCCCCAGGTTTTTTTAGACCGAAGGGCATTACGTTGTAGTAATAGTTCCCCGAGGAGGTCATGAATGCGGTACACCTCTTGTCCTCTTCGGCCATAGGGATTTGATTGTATCCCGAATAGGCGTCCATGAAGGATAAGAGTTTGAAACCGGCAGAGTTATCTACAAGTTTATCTATGCTCGATAAGGGGTAAGCATCTTTCGGACATGCCCGGTTGAGATCGGTGTAGTCAATGTACATGCGCCATTTTCCACTATGTTTTTTCACGAGTACAATGTTGGACAGCCAGGTTGTATACCTGGCATCCGATATGAATTTTTCCTCTAAGAGGTCTTGTATAAGTTTTTCGGCAGCCTGTGCCTTCTCATCGGACTGCTTCCTTCTCTGTTGTGCGACGGCGCGAGCAGCTGGATCAATGATCAAACGGTGGCACATGGTATCCAGGTCTAATTCGGGCATATCTACTGCGCTCTAGGCAAATAGGTCAGCGTTGTCGTCCAGGCATTTCTTCAACTGCAGCTTAACTTCATCGGGCAATCCTGCGCCTATCTTCACTCCTCTGTTGGGGTTATTGCTGAAGGTGACGACTTCGAATTTCCTGTCTAGGACTGGCCACATGAGAGTTGAAGTGGGGGAGCTGGTTGTCCCTGTTGGCGCGACCTCACCATTATCTTCCTTGTAGTCCTCTGAAATTTGGCTGTCAAGGTCGATGATGTGCACGGGAAGTGTAGGCTTCTTGTCCGGTTAGTCATCTTCGGTTGGACGATCTTCCTCCCTTGGTTATTTGGATGCTTTTGGTGCTGCTCCGATCTGGTTCTGTCCCCTGGTCGCTGCCTCGAAACATCTGTGTGCAGCTTCTATGTCCCCATGTAAAGTTGCGATGTGGCCTTTCTCAGTATAATACTTTAGCTTGAGGTGGACGGTTGAAGGAACAACGATTAGTTCTGCTAGCGCTGGCCTGCCCAAAATACATTGATACAGTGACGGGCAGTCGATCACCAGAAACTGCGTCTTGATCGACCTGGACGCTTCCTCCTCCCCGAATGTGACCGGAAGCTCCACGTATCCCCAAGGTCTGGTCGTGGCTCCGTTGAACCCCTGCAGATCGGACCCCACATACGGCGAGAGGTTCTTCTGGTCCAGCTTTAGGGCGCGGAACAGGCCTGTGTACATAATGTCCACCGAACTTCCCTGGCCGACTAGGATCCTTTGGACGTCGGTGTTTGCTAGTCTGGCCTTGATGAGTAGAGGGATGTGAGAGTTCAGAGAACCCCCAGGAAGCTCCTCACGATAGAACGTGATCGGTTGGGAGCGTCCCTTGATTTTCTCGAGCGTGGACAACCGGTCAGGACTGCAATCTATAAGCTGCTCGAATTTCCTTTTGACAGATCCAATTGTCAGCTCATTGTACCCCCCGCATGAGATAACCATGGCTGCAGGGAAAGCTTCCCAAGTGCTGTGGGCGGATATCCGGGAAGGCTCTTCGAGGTAATCAGGAATGACGAAGTCCTCTGGTCGCGTAATGGACATGGCGACCTGCGGGGGAGGACTGGATTGAGACGATTTCGTCTCCTTCTTTGAATCTGATGACTCCGTGTGACTCGACTGATGTCAACAATGTTTACGACGGAGGGTAATGGAGTTTCTTTTCCATTTTTTATTGTTGTTGCATTTTTCTTATAAGGGATAGCCTTATCTGATTTGTACGGTATTGGTCCTGGCAAGTAGATAACCACAGGAGCCTTTTGATTTCTCTGACCATCATATTCAGCCTCAATTGGTTCGAGGTTGAGAGTCTTTCTACTGTTAAGAGGAAATCTTGATTCATTGAGCAGAGGAATTATGGCGCACACATCTTTGACCATTTCATGCTTGGAAAGTAAGACAACATCTTCGCTTTGATCCGAAAGATAGTCTTGTATCACATTGATAGACTCGGAACTTGAACATTGTCGAGTTTCTTTCTGGTCCAACTGTTTTTGAAGAGTCGCTCGTACAAGGTAGCATCCTTGGTTGTTCTCTGAGAAAACTCTACAGCATTCATAATTGTGTGGTGGTACCCGACCACGCCCACTTTGTATACAATGCATCTTGACCAGATCTGTTTCCATCGAGCAGACATCTTGACTATGATGCCTACTAGGATTTCTGTCAGTCATACTGATCTTTTGTGTAGCTTCATCCAAGTAAATTGGAAGTCACCAGTGGTCCAATAAGTGTTGAAGTGTTCTTTGTACCAATGCACATCCTTGGTCGTCCTCACGACACTCTTCACAATCTTGATAATCATGTGAAGCCAGAAAGCTAAGCATGACTTGCTTAGCATGTAACTCCACCAGGCTGGTATTAATCAAGCGTATGTCGAATATCTGAACCATATTGACTTGATGGTCATTTCTTTCTTGGTAGTCCTGGATCCATCAAAGATCCATCTGACGTTGGAGGGCCTCTTGTATAAAAGAGCATCCCTGATTGCTTGTTGAGTAGATCGGACAAGTGTTATAATCGTGCCATGGTAGATTATGATATTGACTTTTCCTTGAGTGCATCGCCACCAAATTGACATTCATTGCAAGGATATTGCAGTTCTGAACAATGTTGGGATTTGTATGGGCCATGTTGACTTCTCGGATTCTGTGATCTTGAATCCAACCGAGATTCATTTGCTCTTGTAGAGCTAATTGCACTACGAAACACCCTTGATTATTCTTTGAGCAGATATCACACTGGTGATAATTGTGATGTGGTACATAATTGTACCCGCTCTGTCTGAAATTCATCTTGACCAGACTGGTTCCTAATAGGAGTACATCGCGAATTTGATAACTGCGGCTAAATTATTCCTCTATCAAATTTACTGCATCCTTGTCATGTTGTGGCAACGGGTTCATCTGAACATTTGGATAAGTATCTTTTAAAGATAAGACTCCGTTCCTGACAAGTTTCTGTACGTCAGATTTGAAACTGAGACAGTTTTCGATGTTGTGCCTCGATCCTTCTTGATGGTAAGGGCAAGTTTGATTTGCTTTAAACCAAAAAGGCAGATTTTCGGGTACTGTAAGAGGAGACCTAGTTTGGACATGCCCCTTGGCCATTAAAAGTGGAAAAAGTTATGCGTACAACATCGGTATAGGGTCAAACTCTGGCGGTCGTGTTGTACGATTGTTATTGTACTGTGGTCGAGCCTACTGAAGAGGTCGTGGTGGCCTTTGCTGATATTGTTGTTGACTTGGTTGGCTCTGAACAACCTGAGGTTGATAAGTCGGAGCTGGCTTAGGATTAATAGCGGGAGTTATTGCCGGTACTGGTTGATATCGTCGCCTTTGCTTTCCCAGAGAGATATTGCTGATCTCCTATTATTTCTTTTTCTAGAAAGCACTACCGTATCTTTTGGTACTACTGGATGGCTCTGCATCTTTAATCAATCGTCCTTCTCGGACTGCCTCTTCAAGGCGTACTCCCATGTTCACCATTTCGGTGAAGTCACTGGGCGCACTGGCGACCATTCGATCGTAGTAAAATGTGCTCAAGGTTTTCAGAAAGATCTTTGTCATCTCCTTTTCCTCAAGAGGTGGACAAATCTGGGCGGAAATTTCAAGCCATCTCTGAGCATACTTCTTAAATGTCTCTTTGTCCTTTTGTGACATTGCTCTTAGTTGATCTCTATCTGGTGCCATGTCCAGGTTATATTTATATTGTTGAACAAAGGCTGCCCCAAGATCTCTGAAAGTATTGATCTTGGTGCGGTTTAAACACATGTACCATTTGAGTGCGACACCGATTAAACTGTCCTGAAAGTAATGGATTAGTAGCTGTTGATTTCCTGTCTGGGTAGACATTTTGCGAGCGTACATCACCAAATGACTTTGAGGGCAAGAGTTGCCCATGTATTTTTCAAAGTCAGGAACCTTAAATTTGTGCGGGATTTTTACATTGGGGACCAGAAAGAGATCCGCGACCTCTTTTCTGAATAAATCCTGACTGCAAATGGCATGCAGTTGCTTCTGCATTTCCAAGAACTATTTCTGGAACTCATTCATCTTTTCATACATTTTTTCATTTCCGCCAGAGATTGCCTATGGAATCTGTCCTTTCGGGACAGTGTGTACCACTAGTTATGGTATGGTCATGATAGCTATAACTCTTGGCGCTTCGATGCCCTCAAGTTTGTAACCTTCAGGAGTTGCCGTTGTAAACCTCGCATCTTCACTTTCCCAAAGTTTATAACCTTCAGGACCAGTGGCTCCTGCTACTGTTTCAGGGTCTTCAGTGACCGGCGGGATATATCCTTCAGGGACAAAGTTGAGAGGCATGCCCCAGGGCCGACCCTTAGGCATGTTGTACCGAGGATGATTCTCATGTGTCTCCATTATGGGTGTAGATGTAATCTCCAAGATTACAGTCCTTTGACGTTGCTCCTGAGCTGCTGCCAGGGATTGCATGTCACTGTGAAGTTTTTCCAAACTTTCCTTCAGAGCGTCGATTTCTTCTCTCAACTCTCTGTTCTCTTCCCCGAGTTCGTCCATTTTCTTTTGTTGATTGGCCCGAGTATTATATGAGTAAGACAGTTTGACTCTAGAATTGTGACATGAACGTGAGACTCGAGAGTTTATGTGAGAATGATGATTGCAATGATATATTTTTTAGTTTTTGTTTTAATCAAAAAGAAACTTCAACAAATAAAAATTTCAAATATCATATAGAGTGGGGGAACCCCTTTTTATTGAAATCGAAATATTGGAGTATGTTACAAGGAAAAGTACAGTATTTTACAAAGGGTTGGTAAAGAAAATATCTAAGCTCATGGATCATGAGTCCTCTCTGAAGAGAGCTAAGATGCCGGTTCTGGTAGTTTCCTTTTCTTTGATCGGGGTTCTTCAACTGCTGTCGGGTTATCAGTCCTTTGCCAAATGAAAGGAGCAAGCAAATTCCTTTGATCTTCCTGACTTTCTACAGCATGTTGCTCTAATATCTTAATCAGAGTATCCTTTTCTTTTATCAGTTCCTGAATTTTGGTACACTCTAAATTGAGAATTCGGTACTTATTTTTTCAAGAGTTCTTCTCTCGTTGAACCTTGTTGAGAGTAACCTGGATTTTTTCTGTAGTAGACATGAAATAAAGGGAAGATTCCTTCAACGGAAAAACTTCTTGACGAGGGTAAGGCATCCTCAGCTTGAGGGTTCTAGTTTGCACCCAGTGGAGATAAGTCTCCATGGAGATACAGTCTAGTTTTCCTAGAGACTCTCTTCCTTTCCTGTGAATATGTTGCCAGGCATGCACTATTTCCTTCTTTAGTGCCCTGTCATTTTCTCCTTCTTTGAAGAAAAGACCTTCTAAATAAACATTATACGGGATATGCTTCATCGGGTATCCAAGTTGACGGCGAGCTAAAACTGGATGATAGTTGATTCCTCCTTTGATTCCAATGAGGGGTACATTAGGGAAATTTCCACATCGATCAATGATTTCTATCCCATCGTAAATCCTATTGTACCAGTCTATGTCAGAGTTGGTAAGAGACACGACTCTCTGTGACCAACGTAAAGTGTTCTTATGATCCCAAAAAGCAGCAGACTTAGGCAGATGGGAAATGAACCATTTATAGAGCAGGGGTACACAGCATGTGATCATTCCTCCGCTCTATAAATTCCTTAAGTGTACAGAATGATAAGCATCTGCGAGTGTCGCTCCCGAGGATTTGCATCCATGGTAAGTGGCGCGGAAAACAGAGTCACCAGCAATGTGTATTTATACCAAGAGAGGGAAAGGAAACACTGCGTAAACCTGAGGGAAGGGAAAGAGCATGGTCTTGCGACCAAGAGAAACGGGTAAGGGAGTCGGTTACGTGAGGGGAAGGTGCTAGCACCCCACACGTCCATCGTACTCGACAAGATCCACGCTTGTTGTCTCGATCAAAGGGTGTCGTCATCTGGAGCTCCACTGCTACTGGAAACGAGAAGAAACAGGAATGGAAAGGAACGAAGAAGCGAAGAAGAAAAGAAAAATAAGTGACTCGATAGGGCATCGCTCGTCCTACGCCTACGTATTCCCTCGTGCAATGGGGAAGTCAGAGTCAACGTAGTTCGGACACGAACTAAAGGGGGAGGTTGCTCGCCAAGACATCGCCGTCTCGTGCCTACGTATCCTCAATCGGACTAGAGAGAGGAAATCAGAGCAGTCGTAGTTCGACCTATCGAGGTCGGTTAGTGATTTTTATGAGCGACGTTAGATTCGCGTCCGGCAGTTAGGGTCGATGCCTGTTTGCGACGAGACGGAAGTAACGTGCCCTTTTCTAAAAATGATTGAAACTAAACAAGTCCCGAAGGTTGAAAAAGATTTGAGTTTGTTTTTGTGTTTTTTAGAAAGAAGTGGATTGAAGTTAGTTCGTAACTTACATTGCACTAAAGTCTACCATACGGGAACGAGTGAGTCGCATGGTCGCCCCCAAATGGGACGTATGCTAAACACTCTAGAAGAGGAAGGGAGACCCCTCGTTCTTCATTTCCTACACTTAAGGCTCGAGCGCAATATTCGTTATATTTTATTAAGTGTTTTAGAAGTGTTATGAGATGAGAAGAGAAGACTCAAAGGAAAAACACTAAGGGGAAACTAAAAGTTCCTAATGTTATCATGCAAAGGTGGCCCTATAGTTGAGGTTGAAAGGGAAACTTCTACCTAAGTTAGCATGCAAAGGGAAGCCTAATTCTAATCCTACTCCAAGCTTAATCGAAAATTAAGTTGGACTAGGTAGCTCTAAGGGAGTGAATCCAAGACTTAAACAAGTCTTGAGATCCGTGGGAAGAGAAAGAGTGAAAGAGATGAAGAAGAAAAAGAGGTAAAAGATGAGAAACAAGAGGGGGCAGCAAGTACACCACACACATCATACTCAAATCACATCATTAATCATGCTTCAAAAGATCACACATGAAAGCTCAAGTAAGCAAGTAAAAGCAAACAAGAAAGGATGCAAGCAAACTTGCATAAGAAGCACAATTAAACAACATTGAACCTCACACAAAGATGACATGAATAAGGTAAGATAGAAGTGGATCCAAGTCAGAATTCAAGTCATGCCAAAGGTCAATCATTTCACACATTAGAAAATGGCATCAAGAGCATCAAGTATGTATCTCAACAACATTGCACAATTTAAACATTGAACAAAACAATCATGCGCAAGCAACCATGGAGACAAACAACAATCGTTCATCATATGTCCAGCAAGTTGAATCATCAATCAAGAATTAACATGCTCCGAATGTGTGTGCAACGTGTTTATTACACCAATTAGTCAACAACGCAAACATAAACATTTATCGAATGAAAACCAAAAGTCGCGTGTCGGAAAATTGTGTCCATACAATGGTGTGAGGTACAACGGCACAAGAATGATCCACAAATCATCATCATATCAATCCACAAAGTTTAGACTTGAAAAGGATCTCAAACAACCAAAAAAATGCAAGAAAGTCAAGTTCTGCTTCAGTGGTAACCGGTTACAACATAACTGCTAACCGGTTACACAGTTCAAAATTGCACAAATTACGTAGAAAATACACAGTGTAACCGGTTACAGCATAACTGCTAACCGGTTACACAGCAACAGAATTAAAAAAAACAGCTCTAAAAGTACTTTTCAGCAGCAAATGACTTATGTAATCATATTCAATGATCATGTAATCAACAATGCACGAAAATCAAGTTCGGAAACAGCATTCAAACATCATTTAAATCCAATAATCATCAACATCCACAATTAAATTCACACAAATGAATCAAAATACACCAAAAATCATGGATCTACATTGTGAAAGTTGCAATTAAGCTAAAATGAGTATGGATATGAAATTAACCAACCTACAAAGCTGAGATTTGCTTTGGTGAGTGTTGTAAACAGAATTTGATGAATCCAAGTAGAGAAATCCAAGATCCACAAGCTCCTTGCACTCAAAAGTTGAAGATCCAAGCAAATAGCAACCAAAACTCCAAAATCACTTCCAAAAATCACTTCTGAAAAATCAGAACTAGATCCAAACGAAAATCCAAGTTGAAAAGCAGAAATGTAGTGATGATGAGAGGCTTTAGCTCAAGAATTAACAAGTTCCAATGAAGAACTTGTTAATCTTTGAAAGAGAGCTTTGAGTGTGGTTGAAAATGGAGGTTAAGAGTGAAAAAGTGAGAGAGAATTGAGAGCAAAATTCTGAAAAATGAGAGTGAAAATGATCTAGGGTAGAGAGGTTTGGAATGAATTGGTTTAAATAGAAGCTAGGTTAGGAATTCAAATGTGGTTTGGAATGAGGTTTAGTGAGTGGAAATTGGGATGAAATGTGGATTAGGAAAGGAAATGTGGAATTGGAGTAGAAGAATGATTGAGAGAATTTGAATTTTGGGTGGAAAATGATGAAATTAGATCAATTATAGATCCTTCCCACACATGTACAAGCCAAGCACATGATCACTAATGATGCAAACTTAATTTTTTTCAAACTGCGTCCAGGGTAACCGGTTACAGCATAACTGCTAATCGGTTACACTGTTCAAAAAACCTTGAGAATGTGCTGAAAATGAATGAGTAACAGGTTAGCACATATGCTGTAACCGGTTACACAGTTCAAAATTTGAATTTTGGCGCCTTTTGGAGGGAAACTTGGAAAAGTGACTTCTGATAGTTTTTCTGAATCCGTTAAACCTCTGAAACTCAAAACTTGATATTGCTACTGAGTAACACCTGAAAAGAACACAAATTCCTGCTGACACCTCAGAATATCCTGCTGAATTAATAATGCCCGATGCCGGATCGCTTGATCAGAAAGTGACTGTTGAAGCTTCTGATTATTAAAACGTCTAATGAGCAAAATAAAAGCTCCAAAAGACCTTGAAAACCATCTGCTTGACCCTGAATACTACAGAAAATAATGCCGGAGCTGATAACTCCATGAGCTGCTAGAAAATACCTTGATCCCATGCCCAAAAGAAACATGCAAAAATGCAAAAATGACGATGCAAGTGAAATGAAGCATAAGCCAAAAAGGTTAGCAACACTAGGGAAAATTTTGAGGTGTTACAGCTACCCCTATTCAAACTTCTTGGATCCGAGGGTATGGAAGCAATGACTTTCAGACAATCGGGATACACGGAGATTGAATACCAAAATAACCTGGAAATTTGCAACCTGTGGGGATGATGAAATAACGCGAATACGAGAACGGCCGAAGGCGAACTCGGAAAAGCAGACTGCCGAAGGCGGACTAAACTGGGGATATAAGGATACTACGAGAACGGCCGAAGGCGGACTCGATAAGAAAGACCAAGCCGAAGGTGGGCTTTCAAAGAAAGACTATGCCAAAGGTAGACTTTCAAACGAAGGATACGAGACCATGCCGAAGGTGGACCCGAAAAAGAAAGACCAAGCCGAAGGTGGGTTTTCAAAGAAAGACTATCCGAAGGTAGACTTTCAAACAAAGGATACGAGACCATGCCGAAGGTGGACTCGAAAAAGAAAGACCAAGCTGAAGGTGGACTTTCAAAGAAAGACTATGCCGAAGGTAGACTTTCAAACAAAGGATACGAGACCATGCTGAAGGTGGACTCGAAAAAGAAAGACCAAGCCGAAGGTGGGCTTTCAAAAAAAGACTATGCCGAAGGTAGACTTTCAAATAAAGTATACGAGACCATGCCGAAGGTGGACTCGAAAAAGAAAGACTAAGCCGAAGGTGGGTTTTCAAAGAAAGACTATGCCGAAGGTAGACTTTCAAACAAAGGATACGAGACCATGCCAAAGGTGGACTCGAAAAAGAAAGACCAAGCCGAAGGTGGGCTTTCAAAGAAAGACTATGCCGAAGGTAGACTTTCAAACAAAGGATACGAGACCATATCGAAGATGGACTCGAAAAAGAAAGACCAAGCCGAAGGTGGGCTTTCAAAGAAAGACTATGCCGAAGGTAGACTTTCAAACAAAGGATACGAGACCATACCGAAGGTGGACTCAAAAAATAAATACCAAGCCGAAGGTGGGTTTTCAAAGAAGGACTATGCCGAAGGTAGACTTTCAAACAAAGGATACGAGACCATGCCGAAGGTGGACTCGAAAAAGAAAGACCAAGCCGAAGGTGGGCTTTCAAAGAAAGACTATGCCGAAGGTAGACTTTCAAACAAAGGATACGAGACCATGCCGAAGGTGGACTCGAAAAAGAAAGACCAAGCGAAGGTGGGTTTTCAAAGAAAGACTATGCAAAACAGGATAACTCTACTGGGGATAACAAGATGGCCAAAGAGTGTGAGGACGAGCGAAGGCGAACTCGAAAAGAAAGACCCAGCCGAAGATGGACCTCCCAAAGAAGGACTAAGTCAAAGATAGACCTTCAAACCCAAGATAGGTAGAATTCACAGATCTACAAAGATAACTCCGCCGGGGGAAGAGAGAAATCTAAACAGACAACTCTGCTGGGAGTGCAGGAAGGACCGACAAGAAGGACGAATCCACTGGTTGCGGTGTGATGTTAAACAACATCTCCTGAGTTCTGTTACTTCCTGCTGGGGAAAGAAACTGGCAAAGGATATCAAACCTGGCTTATGCTTCGAATGCATATGTTTGAATTTTTCTATGGCGTAATGCTCCATACGCAATGGAAATGCAACGCGTTTGGGAGGATGCCATGCAAAAATGCTTATGCAATGCAAAAGAGGCGTCTCAGCAAAATAAATGCTGAAGACAAAGGCAACTCCACCGGGGATGACAGACTAAATTGTCCTCTGAAATAAGAGACCCTGCTGAGAAAGACTTCACTCTGCTGAGGAAGATCCTGATCACAGACTCTGCTGGATATGAAAACTCCGAGAGAAGATCCGCTCTGCTGGAGATGGATAAAAATGAATAATGAAGATGGAACCCGAAGAGAAATTCATTCCGCTGGGGATCACCAATGACCTCCATCGAAAATAGATCTCAACACATGGATTCGAGATATGCCAATAACCATTGGACTTAAGACCTGTTGGGGATATCAACTGGTGTTGAACAAACCATTGTGAAGATCACCACCAAACTCTGTTTGGGGAGACAAGTCAATAATACCGAACCTGCTTGGGGATATTACTGAACCTGACCTGCTGCATGGAGACATCTGTACCTTTACCCTGCCGGGAATATCAGTACTTTTACCCTGCTGGGGAGTATCAGCCATGACCAGCAAACCTGCTTGAGGAACGCTAGATGCTGACATCCACCCTGCTATAGGATAACATCAAGCTTACTCATCTGAGGGGATTAACTCATACCGTTGCTGGTGAGGAAAACATTTCTTGACTAGCTGAGGAGAATGAGTGCTCAGGCCCTGCGGGGAAAAATAATATCTTTGTCCAGAGAAGATATTTTATAAATCTCTTGCCGGGGATGCGTCAGCATCAACTTCTGACTGCTTGCAGAAAGAGTGATGAATCGATCACAACTCTAGCTGGGGAATTAATCTTCTGTATTTGCTGAGGAGGATAATCCTCGACACTCTGGTTGGGGAAAGTAACAACCTGCGAGGGATATCCTTGAGCTTGATCTGCTGTTGGAGGAAAGATTCTATCCTGCTGGGGATTAGAGCATGCCGTTGCTGACGGAACTAAATTTTCTGACCTCCTGAGGAAGGTGATTACCAGGCTCTGTGGGGAAAATAACATCTTTGTCCAAAGAAGGAAAATATTCCATAAGTCTCCTGCTGGGGATGCATCAGCATCCACTTCTGACTACTTGCAGAAAGAGTAATGAATCGATCTCAACTTTAGCTGGGGAACAATCCTCTGTACTCTGCTGAGGAAGGTAATCCTCGATATTCTGGCTGGGGAAAGTAACAACCTGCTGAGGAGGATGAAATTTTCAATGTTGAGGAGAGTAGCTCTACTGGGGAGAAATCTTGGGTGCTGCACGCTTCTGCTGATCAACCACATACTGATCTCCATACACGACCAATGGTCCCTTGAACTTTCCGCCTGCCCCAGTCCACAAGGTCTAATGGAAGAAACTATCTCCAGAGGATTTTATAGAAGACCGGGCATTCACACTGCCCCAGAGTCTTCAAACTTTTGGAGAGATTTATCAGATCTCGATATAACTTCCCCAGACTTCATAATCCATGAAGTAACTTGCCTCGAAAGGATTTGTAATGACCTGAAATACTTCGCCCCAGTATTCCGAACATTGAAGACGTGCTTTCAATTAACCGTCTTCAGGAGTGGACAACTTCTTACGTTCTAGAGGTGGCCTGCCCCAAGTCTTGAAGAAACTTTGCCCCTGACTGATCTTACAGAGATTTGTCAAATCGACCTGATTGCCCCATATTAACCGCTTGTGGAGAGATTTATCGGATCTCGACATAATTGCCCCAGTTTGGCTGAACTTAGGGAGAGTTTTCAATGTGACTGCTCCAGATTGGCTGCATCTTATCACCATTTATCGGGAACCCCCAGGCTGCGCACAATCTCTTGGCCACATACCCCTTGACATGACTGTCCTTCGGAGTTTTCACCATCTCAACTTGGCGTGATCGAGCTTCTCAACTAATGTTCATCATGTAAACTTCTTTGATGTCAAACACATGTGTAATACCCCAAATTTTGACCACTTAGATTTCCCATCATTGTGAAAATCATCATCACAATATGGATGAACCATCATGCTTCATCAGCCTCCCCAAAGATGGGTGAGCATCCAATACAATCAAAATTAGGGTTTCAAGCCCTCTCTGAGTGCTTAGACAAAGGATCAATCAAGAAATGACATGATCTTCAACTTGTCTAATCTCTTAAACATCCACAATGGATCAAAAAGGACTCCCACTTTAAGGATTAAGCACAAGGCTGCTCCCTTCTAGGTGGATCAAGTCTCAAGATCGACAGTGTCACCAAATTAGGGTTTTGGTCGACCAGGGCCTCCAGATGGAAATTTTCATCTGGGCACAAGGCAATGATCCAAAACATGACCTAATATGCTTCATGGAACCTCATGAACCCATGTATCAAGACAATTTTGCCTCAGGGGATGCATTCATCAAAAATCAGGAATTAGGGTTTCTTGACCTAATTCACCCCTAAGTTGACTTTTGGGACAAACCATGAGCCAAGACCTCAAGAGATGATTTGAGGGTCTCTAATACACCATAATGATCCATTTGGAACAATGGATTGATCCAAGAAACTTAAGCAACAAGTCTCAATTTCATCTGCACCACAATTAGGGTTTTAAGGGAAAAGTCAACTGTAACTTTGACTTTTGACCAGGACATGCTCCCAAACCCTAATACATGATTTAATATACCCTATGACACCCATGGAACATGTCCATCAAGTTTGATTTAGGTCAAGGACATGATTTCCTGAAGAATTGCACAGTTTGGAATTCATCTGATAAAAAGTCAACTATACACAAAAGTCAACTTTGACTTTTTGAGATTTTTCACCAAAATGGATTTTTAACCCTAAAATGATGTTAATGTATGATTTGAATCATCATTCATCAAGAAAAATCAAGAAAAGTGAGATAACTTGTAAAAGGGGTAACCATAAAACTTAGAAATTTTTCTAAGTTAAAAATAAAGTGGCAAAGGTACCAACTTTGGAGGACCATAACTCCTAAACCACAAGGCCATTTTTTCTCATCCAAAGATGGATTTGTAGCCCTCATTATCACCTACAAAAACTTCAACTACAAGTCATTCCAATTCATTAAGGATTTTGAGTTATGGAGTGATCAAAGTGGCTGAAAAGTGAAAATGTCACTTTTTCCAACACTTAGTGAAATTTTCACTAAGTCAGATTCTGCTTCACTTTTTGCCAAATGTAGGGGGATTTTTCACTTGGAATCAAAAGAGATCAAAACCAAACTTGTTCAAACAGTTGTTGTATCATGTAAGAGCTTTCCAAAATGGCCAAGAACATTGCCAAATTCAACCTACATCATGAGATACAACATTGGCAAGTTGCCTTGCTGAAATCTGTCAAGGCAAGGCAGAATTTGCATTTTGGCTCGATTTGCCAAAATCAGCCAATTGCAATTGCTCCAATCCACTTGGACACCTCAGAGGATTGAATCTAAAGGAGACAATCACTGAGCCAAGCTTCCAAGGTCCAAGGAACAAAGAATAGCATGTTGAACCTAGAATGGCCAAAATAGGGACAAGACTTCAAATTTGGAATGAGGCATTCAATGGAACCATCAAGGTGGCATGGACTGAGCCATTCTCATCTGAAATCAGTCAAGACTTATCCAAGACCAAGGGGACCAAAGCTCTGTGCCCTAACCTCTAGTCAATGGCTAGAGGAGACTTTCATTTCCATTGGCCAACATTGAGGAAACCTACTTACCAGCTGCCATGCACTATTCTTTGCAAAACAAACTTACTCTACTATAAATAGAGCTCAATTGTGGTCAGTTTGAGTACACCAAAGCCATCTAACAGATGCTTTCCTCAAAATCTCTTTCTCTTGGCAAAAATGCCTTTCTTAGCAAGGTAGCTATCGGGTTTTGAGTTTGAGAGCAATTCTGCACAAACCAATCACTCACACACCTCACATACATCACATATGAGCTGATCAAACACTCACATAACTTCTGAAACATCAATTTCACAAAATCACTTGCCATCCACACAAGTTTGAAGTGAAGTTGCAGCTGAGATGCCATAAACTGATCCAGTCCATTTTAATTCAATCCAAGTGTTCAAACACACTCCATAGGGTGTAGGGAAGCTGTTCAGATCATCACAACTTGTCTGTAACACCTCCAACTCAAAATCACATCTGCTCTTGCTGTCACGACTTGAAGGTAAGCACATACTTGGTCATCTCTCAATCTATGCATATTTCCTCGCACAATAATTTGGCCATATGTTCATAATCATGCATGGAATGTTTTCCCTCAATTAATTACATTGTTTGAATCGTGTATCAAAAATCCTAGCCTTCATGCAGAAATTAGGGTTCTTGAGGTTTCTTCGTGATTTCTTGTTGTATGTTTAATTTAAATGAAATTAAAGTATATATACATGATCGCGAGGTTGAGACGAGCATAATGATATGTGGATTGCATGATATGATTACGTATTCATGGAGATTGGATAGAAAATGCAAATCTGGGCAAACTGAAAAAACGCGCGTGTTCTTGGTGTTGTTCTTGGCGCCATTTTCATAAATTTGAATATTTGAATTTTGTGATTTTTTTTAATTGATTCAAAAATTAATTTCTCTCTGAGTTTTAATGATTTTGAGTTGATTCTTTTTTTAATAATTCACAAAAATGTTAAAATATTTTATTTTATCAAAAAATCCCAAAAATATTATTTATTTCATATAATTGATATTTTTGTAAAGAATTAATATTTTGATTGTTTTTGGCATTTTAAAGATTTTTTCTACATTGATTTTGCAACTTTTAATGCTTTCTAATTATTTTGTAGGTCAATACTTAATTTTTGAAGCATTAATCCAAGATCACAATTTGTTTTCCATGTGTTAAACAATTTTTTATCATTTTAATTGAATTTTTATTCAATTAAATACATTTTGAAAACAAATTAGGGTTTTGGATTAATTCAACCCTCATAAATCATTTTCAAAACACGTTGGGCCTCTATTAGAGTGTAAGACCCAATCCTTTTTTTTTGACCAAATCATCTTTGGGCCTCACTTATTGTATAAGTCCTGATACCGTCAAAAAACAAACGGCGCGATCGTCGCCTTTTCAAAAATCATCTGGGCCTACCCTCGAGTAGTAAGACCCAATTCTCTTTTCTTTAAACTTTTTTGGGCCTCTTGAGAGAGTGTAAGACCCATCCCCCCTTGTACAAAAACTTTTTGGGCCTCACTCATTGTATAAGTCCCTCTGTACAAGTAAACGGCGCGATCGTCGCCGGTTTAAGAATAAAACTCGTCTGGGCCTACCCTCGAGTAGTAAGACCCATCACTCTTTTTCTTTAAACCTTTTTGGGCCTCTTGAGAGAGTGTAAGACCCATCCCTTTGTACAGAAAACCTTTTTAGGCCTCAGTCACTTGTATAAGTCCCGCTGTACAAAGTCACACAGTGCGCTCACTGATAAAACCCTGGGCCTCTCCTTGAGCTGTAAGCCCCAGATCTTTCTTTTTCAAAGCACTTTATCCTTTGATTTTGAATATACTGTTGTTTTTAATCTTTCTTTGTTGAACAACTAACCAAACAGCATGGAAGCACTACAACCGAGTAAGTGGTTATCGCTTTCATTTACTGCTTTCATATTATAAACTGTATTGTGGGGCTGCTCACTGTAAGTCTCCTTTCATAAACTCATAAGCACCAGATACAGTCTTCTCTTCGGCTGTCCTCCTTAGGAATCGTCAAGAAGCTCTACTCCCCAAGATGAATGTATTCTCCGTGAATGGCATCTTTGAGTTTCTTCCCAATTCTCGAACTTTCCTGACTTGATCTATCCCTTGTGGATAGCTTGCCTTGAATGTCTCGGGGTTTGGGTACCCACTACGGTCATAATCTTGGACCTTAACTAAGGAACCCTCTTTAAAAGCTAAAAATCGCTGGATAGTAAACCTCGCACGTTTACCAGTGGTTTTTATCTTTAAAAGAGTTATCTCTCCTAATGGAAAGGAGATGATAGACCCACAGGCTTCTTAAAAGCATCGGCCTCCTCTTGGGCATCGTACAAGGACCCGTCGGCTTCCTAGAAGTATTCACAGCCTCCTCTTAGGCTTCGTATAATGATCTCTTCCTCCGAGAATGATAGCCTCCTCTTGGGCTTCGTACAAGGACCCGTCGGCTTCTTAAAAGTTTCCAACCTCCTCTTGGGCTTCGTACAAATTGTCCCGACGACCTCCTAGAGGTATAGGAACAGAACCTAGTCATCCTCATAGAACAGTCCTTTCATAGAGTCTACTACTGTTTCTCAAAGCATAGTACAAACGATAAAACTCTAGACTTGGACAGTCTAACTCCTTGAGTCTCAAAGACATTCTCAAGCACCCTTCGTTAAATAGAAAGGAAACCCGCAGACTCGGACAGTCTCAATACCCTTTGGATTTCCCGTTTCCTCAAAGATAAGGAAATATCCCTGATCCTCAAATTAAATCCCTGTGTACACTGTTACTCATATAAGAACTGATTTTCTCTTTTAAATCAGTATATTGGATCTGTCGCTCAACTGAAACAGTTACAATAGCCTCCATCTCGGGCTTCGTACGAGATACCAAAATTCTCCCCAGTGGAGTCAAAACAACCTTTTAGCCTCTCTCTCAGGCTTTGTATGAGACACAAAAGATTTCCTCATTGAGTCAATCACCCCTTTTTGCCTCCATCTCGGGCCTCGTACGAGATACAAATTCCTTAAGCAAGAGTCGAACTCTTTTAGCCTCCTCTTAGGCTTTGTATAACGATATGCCCCACTGGGTCAAAAACTTTTAGCCTCTCTCTCGGGCTTTGTACGAGACACAAAATAGCCTCCTCTTAGGCTTTGTATAATGATTTTCCTAGCGTAAATTAGCCTCTTCTTAGGCTTTGTATAAGAAAACCACTGGTTGATCCAATCGACCTTTTAGCATCAAAGTTGTGCCTTGTTCACTGTATACAAACATCAACAACTCCTTTCCCTTCATCTAATCGCTGTAAGCGGCAAGCCTCTGGATCATCTACATCCATGCCAATGTCCCTCTTTTAGCATGAGAAATTCCTAAGGAAAGATGGCATTGCTCTACACTGAGTTAAAGTCTTCTCCTTCAGGTTAAAACCCTTTTCTTCAGAAATTATGGCATTGCTCGAATCCGCGTATCCCAGTTAAAGTAATTCTCCTTCTCCCCTCTTTAGAGATGACAAATTCTCTCTAAAGTCGAGGTCTTTCAGCTTCACGTCTTGGGCTTTGAACAAGACACAAATAGACCTTTTAGCTTCACATCTTGGGCTTTGAACAAGATATAAATCACCTTTCGCTTCACGTCTTGGGCTTCGAACAAGACACCAAAAACCAATTTCCTCCCATAGAATAGGAGGAACTACAAACGCTCTGATTTCCCTGTTTCGGTAAACGGGAATACGTAGGCATAAGATCGAAAGAAAAGATCTTAGCGAGCGCAATCAACAAAAAACCCAAATCCCATATCTCAGTCAATCAAAAGCAGTATTTCAAAAGCATCAGTCCTAACATCCTAATCCTTGTTCCCCGTCAGAAACCCTTTGCCTAGATAGAAAGAAAGAACCTGTATTGGCGAAATACGAATAACCAGTACAAAAGCCCCCCCACATTGATAGCATCCGTAACTTAACAGACCGCTGTTTAAACTCAGTATGCAAAGCAGGGTTAATTGGAGACATCTATTTCCCTTCCTTATTCAGCTCACAATAGGATAAAAAATGAATCGACCTGTAGTTTAAAGCTCAAACCGCAGAGAGCGACCAACGCTTAAGAACCGCATCCAAAATCGGTCGCTTCAGAAAAAATGGCGCCCACCGTGCGGCTGATTCCTTTCTTTCTACTTCTCTTGTGTGAAAAATTACACAAACGGCGACTCTGCTGGGGAGTCTCCTCTTCTGCCTTAGGGCATCATCCCTGTTTTCTACGGAAAATGGGAACTCTGCTGAGGAGAAAGATTGACCTATGCTGGTCCATCTCTTAGGCAGGGAACCACAGATTGGGGCTTCCACCGGGGAACCCATTTCTGTCAGGAACTTAAGATTCATAGCTTTATAAGTCTAAGATGATTAGGACAAATATATATACTGCTTTTCCTAATTGCTATACGTGTTTATTTTTCTGCTACTGGGAATGCGTGTGATGCCGCATGTGGTGAGATTGAGTATACACTTAAGAAAAGCCAACCTTTTTCGTAGTGCGGAAGCTATCGGAAATAGCTGTTACGCGATACTACCCTCATTTGAGGCTGGTGATCTATTCTCGGTGAATGGCACTTACTCTAAGATTGCACACAACTCGCTGGCGATCCGCTTGTTGTCTGCCTTCCTGGGAGGAGCTGATGATAATGAGTACAGGTACAAAAATCACCCTAGTATAAACCTTTGGGGTTGGGTAGAGCCTTGACTTCATGACAACGACCCTTCGACCCCATGTTTTTTCTATGTTTTTGTGTGCTGCATTCATGCATTCATTTAATAAAACATTAAAACATTCAAAAAACTTTCTCTTCTAGTCTCTCTGTTTTTCAAATTAAACTAAGACTGTGATTGTAAATATCAGAGAAAAGGATTACGCTAATGGATTTCGGTAGAAGGAGAACTCACCAGTATACCTTCAAGGTTCCAAAACTAGGGGATTTGAGAAAGTTAACGAGGATGATCGTTAACCCAGAGGCTTTCAGAGCCAAGCACGGTGGTTTGCTACCACTGTTAAGAGTCCATGTGATTAAGGGAATCATGGACGCGCTCATTCAGTTCTACGATCCGGTTTATCACTGTTTCATGTTCCCGGATTACCAGCTATCACCAACGCTGGAGGAGTATTCTCATTTGACTGATTTACATATCACTGATCGAGCTCCATTTTCTGGACTGGAAGAAATTCCAAAGAATCAGACTATTGCAAGAGCAATTCATTTGGACGAGTCTGAGGTCAGGACTCACATGACCACTAAGGGTGGCATCCAAGGTTTGCCAGCCCAGTTCTTGACAAAGAAAGCTCTGTACTTTGCTAGTATAGGGAACGGGACTGCTTTTGAAAGCATCTTTGTCTTGCTCACCTACGGGTTATTTTTGTTTCCCAACATCAATAACTTCGTCGATATCAACGCTATTAAGGTTTTTCTCATTGGAAACCCTGTGCCGACTTTGCTCGCAGATGCGTATCATTCTGTACATTTAGGAAATTTGTACAGTGGAGGGGAGATCACATGCTGTGTACCTTTGCTCTATAAATGGTTTATCTCTCACTTGCCTAAGTCTGCTGCTTTTTGGGATTGCAAGAGTGTCTTACGTCACAGAAGATCATGTCTCTCACCAATTCCGATATAGATTGGTGTAATAGGATTTATGAGGGAATCCGAATCATTGACCGTTGTGGAAACTTCCCCAGCGTACCCCTCATAGGAACTAAAGGAGGAATCAACTATCATCCGATATTAGTTCTTCGTCAATTTGGATACCCGATGAGACACATCCCCCTGGGTGTTCATCTGGAAGGTCTTTTCTTCAAAGAAGGAGAAAATGACAGAGCACTGAAGATGGAAATAGTGCAAGCTTGGAAACAGGTTCATAAGAAAGGACGAGAGTCTCTGGGAAAACCGGACTGTGTCTCGGTGGAGCCTTATCTCCATTGGGTACAAACCAGAGCTCTCAAGCTAAAGATGCCTTATCCTCGTTACGGAATTCTTCCGCCGAGGGAAATTGTCATGTACTTCATGACGGAAACTGAAAGGCTTCAGGTTACTCTCAACAAAGTTCAAAAGGAAAGAAAATCTTGGAAGAACAAGTACCGCACCCTTGACGTAGAGTGTATCCAAATACAGCAATTACTGAAAGAGAAAGATGCTCTGATTGAAATTTTGGAGCAGCATGCTGTAGAGAATCAAGATGACCAAAGGAATTTGCTCGCTTCTTTCACCTGGCAAAGGAATGACAACCCGACAACGGCCCAAGCGCCCCGGTCAAAGAAGAGGACTCGGGACCCATTAGTTTAGGTTTCTGTTTCTGCACTTTGTAATCTACTGTATTTCCATTTCTGTAATCCTTTGGAATTCAATAAAAAGGGGTTTCCCCACTGTTTGATATTTGCAATCTAATTGTTGAAGTTTATTTTAATTAAACCTAAAAACAATTAATATAATCATTGCATTCATCATTCTCACATCGCGTATTCTCCTTACCTACGAATCTCACGTTTGTGTCTCGATTCTAGAGTCAAATTGTCTCATTCGTATAATACTCGAGCCAATCATCAGAAAAAGATGGATGATCTTGAGGAAGAAAATAGAGAGTTGAAAGAAGAGATCGACGCTCTGAGAGAGGATATGAGAAAGCTTCGTAACGACATGCAAGCCATGGCAGAAGCTCAGCTACAAAGGACTGTGATCTCAGAGATCACCTCAACGTCCATCATAGAAAAGTATGATCCTAGGTATCAGATGCCGAAAGATCGTCCTTGGGGCATGCCTGTTAATTATATCCCGGAAGGATATGTTCTGCCGATCACTGAAGATCAAGGAATCGCAACAGAAGCCGCTGGGCCTGAAGGTTACAAACTTCGGGAAAGCGAAGATGCCAGGGGCATACTGAATACTCCTGAAGGTTACAAACTTCGGGAGGTGCCAAGACTTACTGCCGTAGTCACGGTACCACCCCCTGTGGTGCACACTGTCCCAGAAGGACAGATTCCACAGACACCTTCTGGTAAGAAGGAAACTATGTTTGACAGAATGGATGAATTCCAGGAGCAGTTCTTGGAAATGCAGAAAGAGCTGCAAGCCATTCGCGGTCAGGATCTATTTGGAAAGGACGCCGCAGACCTCTGCTTGGTCCCAAATGTGAAGGTCCCGCACAAATTCCAAGTGCCCGACTTTGAAAAATACAAGGGTAACTCTTGCCCTCAGAGCCATCTGGTGATGTACGCTCGGCGGATATCAGCTCAGATGGAGAATCAGGACCTGCTGATTCACTACTTCCAGGATAATTTAACCGGTGCCGCACTCAAATGGTACATGGGTTTAAACCGTACTACGATCAGTACATTCAGAGATCTTGGTACTGCCTTCGTCCAACAATACAAGTACAATTTGGACATGGCACCCGACAGAGATCAACTCAGATCAATGTCGCAAAAGGAAAAGGAAACCTTTAAGGAGTATGCTCAAAGGTGACGTGAAATTGCCGCTCAAATTTGTCCACCTCTTGAGGAAAAAGAGATGACAAGAATCTTCTTAAAGACCTTAAGCTCATTTTACTATGACCGAATGGTTGCCAGTGCGCCCAGTGATTTCACCGAAATGGTCGGCATGGGTGTACGTCTTGAGGAAGCCGTCCGAGAAGGACGTTTGGTAAAAGACACTGGATCGACGAGCGGTACTAAAAAATACGGTAGTGCTCTCCCTAAGAAAAAAGAGCAAGATATTGGGAATATCTCTCTCGGAAAGCAAAGGCATCGTTATCAGTCGGTAGCAGATGTGACTCCTGCTATCAGCCCCGCGCCTGTTCCTATGTATCAACCTCAGATTGCGCAGAGCCAACCTGACCAACAAAGGACACAACAGCCTCTTCAGCAGGCTCGTCCCCCATATAACAACAACCGTACAACACGGCCACCAGGATTTGATCCTATACCCATGTTGTACGCAGAGCTGTTTCCGTTACTGCTGGCTAAGGGGCACATCCAGACTAAGTCTCCTCTTTCAGTTCCGGAAAATCCGCCTTTTTGGTTTAAAGCGGATCAAACATGTCCTTATCATCAAGGAGGTTCAGGGCATAACATTGAGACTTGCCTCAATTTCAAATCCGACGTGCAAAAGCTTGTTAGGAGCGGGCTCTTATCTTTCAAAGATACAAATCCTAATGTTCTTACGAACCCGCTGCCTCAACACGAGAAAGCTGCAGTCAATCTGATTGAGAAAGAGACTAACGATGTCTATCAAATTCATGATGTACTCTTGTTGAAAACCAATCTGGTCAAGATGCAATGTAGACAGAGTGGATATGGCCATGTGCCACCTCATAATTATCACCAGTGTGATATCTTCTCTAAAGATAACCAAGGATATTCTGTAGTGCAAGCAGCTCTACAGGAACAAATGGATCTCGGATGGATCCAGGAGCACCGAGTTCGTGGAGTTAACATGGTCTCTACGAATTCTAACGTCATTCAAAACCGCGACATCCGTGTGATGAATGTCAACTTGGTGGCGATGCACTCAAGGCAAAGCCAGTATCATAATCTGCCGCGGCACGATTACAGTTCCTGTCTGATTTGCTCGGTAAATAAACAGGGATGCTCTTTCATACAAGAGGCCCTCCAGCGTCAGATGGATCTTGGATGGATCCAAGACTACCATGATAGGAACTCCTATCAAATCAATATGGTTCAGGTCTTCGATATCCGCGTAATGAATACCAACCTGGTAGAGTTACATGCTGAGTAGGTCCGACTCGGATTCTTAATATCACATGACTACCAAAGCTGTAAAGTGGGTTGCGAAAACGATCGAGGTTGTACCCTTGTCCAGGAGGCACTTCAGCACTTGTTAAATCATTGGTGGATGCCAATCTACATGGATGAAGATACTCAGCAGATTAGTATCAATAACAGGAATCCTACTCGTCGTCAAAGTCAGGATGTCCGATCAATGGAAGGTAACCTAGTGAGGTTACATTGTATTCAAAGTGGGTGTGGCCAGGTGCCACCACACAACTATGACAGTTGTAGCGTCTGTTCGGAAAGTAACCAAGGGTGTTACCTTGTGAGAGCAGCTCTTCAGGGTCAGATCGATCATGGAGAAATTCGTCCATATCCAGGTTCAGGACCCATCATTGGGTCGCCGAACTACCTTGCCGATCAGGTTGAGGATGTTGTCACGATCTCTGGTCATCACCAGATCAGGGATGTTTTTGCCATCATCCCTCTACTTGAAGAATCTAGAGTTCCCAACCAGGAACGGATCGAGGTTACTTATGATGGTCAGAAAAATCAGAAGGTTCCCATAGTCATCTATCTACCGGGACCATTACCGTATGAATCAGCTAAGGCGATCCCTTACAAATACGGTGCAACAACAATTGAGAATGGAAAGGAAATTCCATTGCCCTCCGTCGTGAATATTGCAGACATCAGTCGTGTAACACGGAGTGGTCGAATCTTCAACCGAGGGGTTGGAGAATCCAACAAAGAAAAGGAACTTCAGGCGGAAATTCCTGATCCACCAGTCAGTCAATCTGGTAATCCCGACTTTTCAAAAGACAAAGATGAGATGCTAAAGCTCATCCAAAGGAGTGAATATAACATTGTTGATCAACTGTTACAGACTCCTTCAAAGATCTCAATATTATCACTGTTACTCAGTTCAGAAGCACACAGAGAGGCTCTACAGAAAGTCTTGGAGCAAGCCTTTGTGGAACAGGATGTAACAATCAGACAATTCGATAGCATTGTCTCTAACATCACTTCCTGCAATAATTTGGGATTTAGTGATGAGGAATTACCCGAAGAGGGTCGCCGTCACAACATGGCGCTCAACATTACAGTTAACTGCCAGGGCGATGCTTTAGCCAATGTACTGGTAGACACAGGGTCAGCCCTGAATGTTATGCCGAAGTCCACCTTGATGCAATTATCATTCAAGGGCCCTCCGATGAGAGTCAGCGAGGTCGTCATCAAAGCATTCGACGGATCCAGAAAAATAGTTATCGGCAAAGTGGATCTTCCCATAACTATTGGTCCTGACACTTTCCAAATCACTTTCCAGGTCATGGACATCCGGGCAACATACAGTTGTTTATTAGGAAGACCTTGGATACATCAGGCTGGAGCGGTCACTTTGACCCTCCACCAAAAGCTAAAGTTCGTCAAGAACGATCAACTTGTCACGGTTTGTGGGGAACAAGCCTTGCTTGTGAGTAACTTATCATCATCTACTTGTGTGGAACCCGAGGAGGTTATTGGAACTCAGTTCCAAGCACTATCGGTGAGCAAGAACGATCAATCCAGAGGAGGAACCTCGATTTCCTCATACAAAGATGCTATCAAAGCGGTCGAGAGTACCGATACGACAGGATGGGGACGGCTTGTCATTCCTATTGACAATAAAACAAAGAAGGGTCTTGGTTTTTCTGCAACCTGTACCCAGATAGCCGCCAACGATGAAAGTCTTCATCCCCTTCAAAACTTCTTCCACAGTGGAGGTTTTCTTCACCCAGTGTCTCAGACAGTTCATGTTATCAATGAGGAAGATCCCTCTGACACAGATGAAGAATGGAAGTCCTACCTTAACAAGGACGGCTATATGTCTCAGGAAGAGGTGCCTATGCCTTTTTGCTTTCCTACAGAAAGTCCGAGATTTATACCAAGATCAGATGTCGAAATGATCTACGGAGATTGTGATCCGGAAGGATGCCGTGCTCCGCCAAATTCATTAGAGGAGGACACTCTGATGAAAGACAACTTCGACTCTACTTACTATGGCCCGATGGATGGCCTGCCAATGTGGCGACCTTACCCAGGAAACTTGGGGAAAGAAAGTCAGCCGAGTAATGAAACTCAGCTGAGCATCATTGAACAGAATACCTGCGTCCCCACCATGTCATGGGATCAACACTCAGGTCATTCAGAAACTACTCAACATGAAGATGAATTCGCAACGTTCGCAGGACTAGAATTCATTAACTATGCTTTTCCTGAGGTCAACGTCATCGAGAGGGATGACTCCTCCAGTTCCACAGAAGTGTGGGACACTTTGGGACAACCAAGTGGAAAGTACGACTTTATGGTCAAGTACACTGCTCCCGAAAGCTCTCGTATCAGGCTCGAAGATATCCAGTCAACTGGATGGGGAGATACAACTAAGAGCACAAATGCTATGCAAAATGCAACAGAGGAATCCTCCTACGACAATTCTGCCTGGGAAACAGATTCTAATGATCCTACTCCACCAGAAATCAGCGTCATTTCTGAAGACAAATCAAGGAAGGTGCCAGACTTTGTGATTCACCGAGGAGTTCGCCGCCAATGGGTTGCCGTCGAGGTTCCGAAGGTCGTTCATCAGTCAAGGTAATTGCCATCTTTAACCTTTCACCCTGCCCAGGTGAAACAGATGTTTTGATAGGGCTCGCTTTTTAAATTTCCCTCTTCGCTTCGCCCAAAGCGACAGAGTTTTGTTTTATAGGGCTGTAGTTTCAAGATTCGACTTGTTCATTAATAAAATAACGTCGTTATGTAATTTCCGCATTAATTGCTCTTTTCTCTTTTTGCTTTCTCAGAAAATGGCTAAAAAAAACAATTCAATAATAAAAACAAGAAGTAAAATAAAAACACTGCACACACTTGCATTTTCTCTATCTCTTCTAAACACGAATCATCACGTCATGCAGATTGCTTGTTTTATACCCCGTTGAAACATACGATCCGATGCCTTCTCCCAACTTTGAGTTCCCGGTATTCGAGGTTGAAGAAGAAGTTGACAACGAAATTCCAGAAGAGATCTCCCGACTACTCAGACAAGAGGAAAGGTCCATTGAATCTCACAAAGAGCCGTTGGAAACGGTAAACTTAGGTTCAGAAAAAGAGAGAAAAGAAATCAGGATCGGAGCACTGCTCAGTCCAACTACCAAAGAGGGTTTGATAAAGCTTCTCAAAGAATTCCCCGATGTGTTCGCTTGGTCCTATCAGGATATGCCAGGGTTGGATACCAGCATCGTGGAACATCACTTACCGCTAAGATCGGAATGTCCGCCAGTAAAGCAAAGGTTGAGACGCACTCACCCGGACATGGCCATCAAAATCAAAAAGGAGGTACAGAAACAGATCGACGCGGGATTCCTCGCTACATCTGAATATCCTCAATGGTTAGCCAACATCGTACCCGTTCCCAAAAAGGACGGAAAGGTCAGAATGTGTGTTGATTACAGAGATCTAAACAAGGCAAGTCCAAAGGACGACTTTCCTTTACCACACATTGACATGCTGGTTGACAGCACAGCAAAGTTCAAAGTTTTTTCCTTCATGGATGGATTCTCGGGCTATAACCAGATCAAAATGGCGCCGAAAGACATGGAGAAAACTTCGTTCATTACCCCATGGGGTACCTTTTGTTACAAGGTAATGCCGTTCGGTTTGAAGAATGTCGGGGCAACCTATCAAAGGGCCATGACTACTCTGTTTCATGACATGATACATAAGGAAATCGAGGTATATGTCGATGATTTGATTGCAAAATCAAGAACAGAGGATGAGCACGTTGAACATCTGTCAAAATTGTTCGAACGTCTAAGAAAATTCAAGCTCCACTTGAATCCCAACAAGTGCACCTTCGGTGTCCGTTCGGGGAAATTACTAGGGTTCATCGTCAGCCAGAAAGGAATTGAAGTTGATCCTGACAAGGTCAAGGCCATTCAAGAAATGCCTTCTCCGAAAACTGAAAAACAAGTAAGAGGATTCCTGGACGTTTGAACTACATCTCCAGATTCATATTCCTTATGACCGCCACGTGTGCACCGATTTTCAAGTTACTCAAAAAGAACCAGGATTGCGTTTGGTCAGAAGATTGCCAAACCGCCTTCGACAGTATCAAGGAATATCTGTTGAATCCTCCGATTCTATCACCACCAGTGGAAGGAAGACCACTGATCATTTACCTCACAGTCCTAGAGGACTCAATGGGATGTGTACTTGGCCAACAAGACGAAACCAAAAGGAAAGAGTCTGCCATTTACTATCTGAGCAAGAAGATTACCGACTGCGAAACTCGGTACACGATGCTTGAGAAAACTTGTTGCGCTTTGGCTTGGGCAGCCAAACGTCTTCGCCAGTACATGATTCGTCATACTACTTGGTTGGTCTCTGAAATGGATCCAATCAAGTACGTTTTCGAAAAACCTGCTCTCACGAGAAGGATTTCCCGTTGGCAGATGCTACTATCAGAATATGACATAGAGTACCACGCTCAGAAAGCCGTTAAGGGAAGTATTTTAGCCGATCATTTGGCTCATCAACCGATTGACGATCAAGAATCAATCGGGTTTGACTTCCCAGACGAAGATGTCATGTATCTAAAAATGAAGGATTGCGATAAACCGCTACCCAGTGAAGGGCCAGAACCAGGTTCCCAGTGGGGACTCATCTTTGACGGAGCAGTTAATCATTATGGAAACGGAATTGGGGCAATCATTGTTACCCCTCAGGGTTCCCACATTCCTTTCACTGCCAGACTTACGTCCAAATGTACGAACAACGAGGCCGAATACGAAGCATGTATTATGGGTCTGGAAGAAGCGATTGATTTAAGGATCAAAAACTTGGACGTATACGGCGACTCAGCCTTGGTTATCAATCAGATAAAAGGAGATTGGAACACATACCAATTGGGATTGATTCCTTACAAAGACTATGCAAGGAGGTTGTTACCCTTCTTCAACAGAGTTGACTTTCATCACATCCCTCGTGATGAGAATCACATGGCTGACGCATTAGCCACTCTCTCTTCCATGATTAGTGTAGGTCGATGGAATGACATACCTAAGATCGACATAATGCGCCTTGAACGGCCCGCTTACATCTTCACGATTGAAGCAGTCATAGACGATAGACCTTGGTATCACAATATCAAATGCTTCCTTCAGAAACAAGAGTACCCATCTGGGGCACTCAGAAAAGACAGGAAAACCCTCAGAAGATTGGCTGGAAACTTCTTCCTGAGTGGTGACACTCTTTATAAGAGAAATTTTGACATGGTCTTGCTCCGATGTGTCGACAGACCAGAAGCAGACATGCTCATGAAAGAAATTCATGAAGGATCCTTTGGCACTCATGCCAACGGACACACAATGGCGAGAAAAATTCTCAGGGCCGGGTATTATTGGTTGACCATGGAATCCGACTGCTACAAGTACATGAGGAGGTGTCACAAGTGTCAGATATATGCCGACAAAATTCATGTACCGCCATCACATCTCAAAGTTCTTTCTTCCCCGTGGCCTTTTTCCATATGGGGAATCGACATGATTGGCTTGATTGAACCTAAGGCTTCAAACGGACATCGGTTTATCCTGGTAGCCATTGATTACTTCACCAAGTGGGTGGAAGCAGCGTCGTACGCTAATGTAACCCGACAAGTGGTGGTCCGATTTATCAAAAACAATATCATCTGCCGTTATGGTGTTCCAAGCCAGATCATTACTGATAATGGATCTAAGTTGAACAATAAGATGATGAAAGAGTTGTGCGCAGAGTTCAAGATCGAACACCATAACTCATCTCCCTACCGACCCAAGATGAACGGAGCGGTAGAAGCGGCTAACAAGAACATCAAGAGGATCGTTCAAAAGATGGTTGTAACCTATAAAGATTGGCACGAGATGCTACCCTTTGCTCTTCATGGTTATCGCACATCTGTCCGCACTTCAACAGGGGCTACCCCTTTCTCTCTAGTATATGGCATGGAGGCAGTGCTTCCCATAGAAGTAGAGATCCCGTCAATTAGGGTATTGATGGAAGCTAAGCTCACCGAAGCTGAATGGTGTCAAAGTCGACACGACGAACTGAACCTGATCGAAGAAAAGAGAATCGCGGCACTATGCCACGGTCAATTGTATCAACAGAGAATGAAAAGGGCGTTCGACAAAAAGGTCCGACCTCGTGTTTTCAGAAAAGGAGACCTCGTGCTCAAGAAGATACAATCATTTCTCACTGACTCTTGGGGCAAATGGACCCCAAATTATGATGGCCCCTATGTGGTCACGAAAGCTTTCTCAGGCGGCGCCTTGAGACTTGCAACCATGGACGGAGAGGAATTTGCCTACCCCACGAATGTTGATATAGTCAAGAAATACTTCGCCTAAACTAAAAAAAAAAAAAACGTCTCGGTGGATTGAAAACCCGAAAGGGCGGTCCAGGCAAAAGTTAGAGACATGAAAAAAAAGAATCATCCCGATGGATTGGAAATCTCATAGTACAATCCAGGCAAAAATTAGGGATAATGGAAAGTAACTATGTTCAACAGAGGCAAGTCCCTCAGCAGTAGTTACATCATCTATCGGAGGAAATCTCTAGTCAAAGGTCATCTTCGACGGAAGCTCAGGATGTCCCGAACTCAAAGTTGGTAGAAGGATAGTGGTCGTTATGTTTCAACGTAGCCCTTTTCCCTGTAAATTACCGTTTTCTAACTTTGTATGTACTCTTTGGAATCACGCGTTTGGCTGATCTCCATCTTATCAATAAAATTTGAGCCCTTGTGCTTTTGTTTGTAATTCTTAACTTGTTTTAGCTTTACAGAACGACGTTGTTTAAACTTAATCAGCGATTCTTGAAATAAAACAAAAATGAATTTACTTGTTAAAACTTTTTCTGCTTTTAAAATAAAGATGGCAATTTCTTTTGACTGTTGAACATCAGAAGAACATCGATCGCTTCTCCCGAAGTAAGCGAACTGCAAAGTGCAGAATCAAAGTACTCCTTCTAAGCCAGTATGCCTGAATGAAGGGATCAACTGTGTCAGAGACCTTGTTTCGTCTGACATCCTCGGCCGAGTTCTCATCTCCTAAGCCCGATCAACATAGCTCCCAACGGGACTATCTCTCCTAAGCAAGGTGGAATTGCTATTTTGAATCAACAGTACTTCTTCGCCCCGCGATGGCCGAGTATCCAATTGTGTTCATCCATTAGTCTGTATGTCGCGTCTGTTTTGTCAGCATATACATACATACATCATGCATTTTTTATTTTGCATTCACATTTCATATTGCATCACTATCACTCTAGTCGGTCTTGTCCCCTAGTGGTAGAAGTCCTCTCAATCGAGTTGTCAGTTCTTGCCTCGTCGGGAAATACTGTGTCTGAACAACCTCGCTTCCGGTTTAATTCTGGAAAGAAGTTGGTCCTTGGCCACTTTGATAACTTGAACCTCTGAAAAGCCAGAGAAAACTTTCAATAAGCATCACTCTTCGCCATTGAAGATGATATCCTTGCTTTCCCGGATTAAGGAAAATCCACAGAGAGAGCCTGGTGATCAGAGATTCAGCAGCATGTCAGTTTTTCTCCGAAAGGACCACTGATGAGAAGGTCATTGGCACCTCAAAATTGGACCCCATCATATGGCGTTTCTCCGGGAAGATCCCGAGAAAAGTATGATGAAAGATCCCAAATGAAAACAGTCTCTCAAGAGAATCGTTTTCCCCAGTAGAGTCAACAAATGGCGTCTCCAACGGAGAAGTTTGTACAACTCTACAACTCAGACGACTGGGGTCCCTAGCAAGTCTGACAACAAAACATTTTCTACTCAAATGGCATCTCCCCAGGAAAATTCGGCGAGAATTTTGAGGAAAACCGCTACGAATAGCGTCCATTGTCAGTAAAGTTTATTGACAAAAGAAACTAAGACCAGTTCCTTGGTAGGAAACCAAGAACGAGGGGAAGTTTATTTCAAAAGAGACTGAGACCAATTCCTTGGTAGGAAACCAGGATCGAGGGGAAGTTGACAAAAGAAACTAAGACCAGTTCCTTGGTAGGAAACCAGGATCGAGGGGAAGTTGACAAAAGAAACTAAGACCAGTTCCTTGGTAGGAAACCAGGATCGAGGGGAAGTTTATTTCAAAAGAAACTAAGACCAGTTCCTTGGTAGGAAACCAGGATCGAGAGGAAGTTTAAATCAGAAACTAAGACCAGTTCCTTGGTAGGAAACCAGGATCGAGGGGAAGTTTAAATCAGAAACTAAGACCAGTTCCTTGGTAGGAAACTAGGATCGAGGGGAAGTTTGTTTCCACAACTGAGACCAGTTCCTTGGTAGGAAACCAGGATCGAGGGGAAGTTTATTTCAAAAGAGACTGAGACCAGTTCTTGGTAGGAGACCAGGATCGAGGGGAAGTTTACCTTTTCTAAGCATCATTGCTTAGCTAAAGAAGATGAATGCGTAAGCTACCATTCATAACCACCATCAAAATTTCGGATATTCCGATATTTAATCCTCTTGCAACCCGAATGCCCGAATCCCTTCGTCATTCACACCTTCGGGTCCAAGAAGATTAAATAGGGGCATCTATAATACCCCAAATTTTGACCACTTAGATTTCCAATCATTGTGAAAATCATCATCACAATATGGATGAACCATCATGCTTCATCAGTCTCCCCAAAGATGGGTGAACATCCAATACAATCAAAATTAGGGTTTCAAGCCCTTTCTGAGTGCTTAGACAAAGGATCAATCAAGAAATGACATGATCTTCAACTTGTCTAATCTCTTAAACATCCACAATGGATCAAAAAGGACTCCCACTTCAAGGATTAAGCACAAGGCTGCTCCCTTCTAGGTGGATCAAGTCTCAAGATCGACAATGTCACCAAATTAGGGTTTTGGTCGACCAGGGACTCCAGATGGAAATTTTCATCTGGGCACAAGGAAATGATCCAAAACATGACCTAATATGCTTCATGGAACCTCATGAACCCATGCATCAAGTCAATTTTGCCTCAGGGGATGCATTCATCAAAAATCAGGAATTAGGGTTTCTTGACCTAATTCACCCCTAAGTTGACTTTTGGGACAAACCATGAGCCAAGACCTCAAGATATGATTTGAGGGTCTCTAATACACCATATTGATCCATTTGGAACAATGGATTGATCCAAGAAGCTTGAGCAACAAGTCTCAATTTCATCTGCACCACAATTAGGGTTTTAAGGGAAAAGTCAACTGTAACTTTGACTTTTGACCAGGACATGCTCCCAAACCCTAATACATGATTGAATATACCCTATGACACCCATGGAACATGTCCATCAAGTTTGATTTAGGTCAAGGACATGATTTCCTGAAGAATTGCACAGTTTGGAATTCATCTGATAAAAAGTCAACTGTACACAAAAGTCAACTTTGACTTTTTGAGATTTTTCACCAAAATGGATTTTTAACCCTAAAATGATGTTAATGTATGATTTGAATCATCATTCATCAAGAAAAATCAAGAAAAGTGAGATAACTTGTAAAAGGGGTAACCATAAAACTTAGAAATTTTTCTAAGTTAAAAATAAAGTGGCAAAGGTACCAACTTTGGAGGACCATAACTCCTAAACCACAAGGCCATTTTTTCTCATCCAAAGATGGATTTGTAGCCCTCATTATCACCTACAAAAACTTCAACTACAAGTCATTCCAATTCATTAAGAATTTTGAGTTATGGAGTGATCAAAGTGGCTGAAAAGTGAAAATGTCACTTTTTCCAACACTTAGTGAATTTTTCACTAAGTCAGATTCTGCTTCACTTTTTGCCAAATGTAGGGGGATTTTTCACTTGGAATCAAAAGAGATCAAAACTAAACTTGTTCAAACAGTTGTTTTATCATGTAAGAGCTTTCCAAAATGGCCAAGAACATTGCCAAATTCAACCTACATCATGAGATACAACATTGGCAAGTTGCCTTGCTGAAATCTGTCAAGGCAAGGCAGAATTTGCATTTTGGCTCGACTTGCCAAAATCAGCCAATTTCAATTTCTCCAATGCACTTGGACACCTCAGAGGATTGAATCTAAAGGGGACAATCACTGAGCCAAGCCTCAAAGGTCCAAGGAACAAAGAATAGCATGTTGAACCTAGAATGGCCAAAATAGGGACAAGACTTCAAATTTGGAATGAGGCATTCAATGGAACTATCAAGGTGGCATGGACTGAGCCATTCTCATCTGAAATCAGTCAAGACTTATCCAAGACCAAGGGGACCAAAGCTCTGTGCCCTAACCTCTAGTCAATGGCTAGAGGAGACTTTCATTTCCATTGGCCAACATTGAGGAAACCTACTTACCAGCTGCCATGCATTATTCCTTGCAAAACAAACTTGCTCTACTATAAATAGAGCTCAATTATGGTCAGTTTGAGTACACCAAAGCCATCTAACAGATGCTTTCCTCAAAATCTCTTTCTCTTGGCAAAAATGCCTTTCTTAGCAAGGTAGCTATCGGGTTTTGAGTTTGAGAGCAATTCTGCACAAACCAATCACTCACACACCTCACATACATCACATATGAGCTGATCAAACACTCACATAACTTCTGAAACATCAATTTCACAAATTCACTTGCCATCCACACAAGTTTGAAGTGAAGTTGCAGCTGAGATGCCATAAACTGATCCAGTCCATTTCAATTCAATCCAAGTGTTCAAACACACTCCATAGGGTGTAGGGAAGCTGTTCAGATCATCACAACTTGTCTGTAACACCTCCAACTCAAAATCACATTTGCTCTTGCTGTCACGACTTGGAGGTAAGCACATACTTGGTCATCTCTCAATCTATGCATATTTCCTCGCACAATAATTTGGCCATATGTTCATAATCATGCATGGAATGTTTTCCCTCAATTAATTGCATTGTTTGAATCGTGTATCAAAAATCCTAGCCTTCATGCAGAAATTAGGGTTCTTGAGGTTTCTTCGTGATTTCTTATTGTATGTTTAATTTAAATGAAATTAAAGTATATAGACATGATCGCGAGGTTGAGACGAGCATAATGATATGTGGATTGCATGATATGATTACGTATTCATGGAGGTTGGATTGAAAATGCAAATCTGGGCAAACTGAAAAAACGCGCGTGTTCTTGGTGTTGTTCTTGGCGCCATTTTCATAAATTTGAATATTTGAATTTTGTGATTTTTGTTTAATTGATTCAAAAATTAATTTCTCTCTGAGTTTTAATGATTTTGAGTTGATTCTTTTTTTAATAATTCACAAAAATGTTAAAATATTTTATTTTATCAAAAAATCCCAAAAATATTATTTATTTATATAATTGATATTTTTGTAAAGAATTAATATTTTGATTGCTTTTGGCATTTTAAAGATTTTTTCTACATTGATTTTGCAACTTTTAATGCTTTCTAATTATTTTGTAGGTCAATACTTAATTTTTGAAGCATTAATCCAAGATCACAATTTGTTTTCCATGTGTTAAACAATTTTTGATCATTTTAATTGAATTTTTATTCAATTAAATACATTTTGAAAACAAATTAGGGTTTTGGATTAATTCAACCCTCATAAATCATTTTCAAAACACTTTGGGCCTCTATTAGAGTGTAAGACCCAATCCTTTTTTTTTTACCAAATCATCTTTGGGCCTCACTTATTGTATAAGTCTCGATACCGTCAAAAAACAAACGGCGCGATCGTCGCCTTTTCAAAAATCATCTGGGCCTACCCTCGAGTAGTAAGACCCAATTCTCTTTTCTTTAAACTTTTTTGGGCCTCTTGAGAGAGTGTAAGACCCATCCCCCCTTGTACAAAAACTTTTTGGGCCTCACTCATTGTATAAGTCCCTCTGTACAAGTAAACGGCGCGATCGTCGCCCGTTTAAGAATAAAACTCATATGGGCCTACCCTCGAGTAGTAAGACCCATCACTCTTTTTCTTTAAACCTTTTTGGGCCTCTTGAGAGAGTGTAAGACCCATCCCTTTGTACAGAAAACCTTTTTGGGCCTCAGTCACTTGTATAAGTCCCGCTGTACAAAGTCACACAGTGCGCTCACTGATAAAACCCTGGGCCTCTCCTTGAGCTGTAAGCCCCAGATCTTTCTTTTTCAAAGCACTTTCTCCTTTGATTTTGAATATACTGTTGTTTTTAATCTGTCTTTGTTGAACAACTAACCAAACAGCATGGAAGCACTACAACCGAGTAAGTGGTTATCGCTTTCATTTACTGCTTTCATATTATAAACTGTATTGTGGGGCTGCTCACTGTAAGTCTCCTTTCATAAACTCATATCTACTGTGTAATAATAGTATAGATATTTCGAGTTTCCCCGGCAACTACGTCTAGAACTAGGTGACGCCGTTTCACTTATTCGTAGAAATAGACGCCTAGATCCCCAATAGGAGCACCAGATACAGTCTTCTCTTCGGCTGTCCTCCTTAGGAATCGTCAAGAAGCTCTACTCCCCAAGATGAATGTATTCTCCGTGAATGGCATCTTTGAGTTTCTTCCCAATTCTCGAACTTTCCTGACTTGATCTATCCCTTGTGGATAGCTTGCCTTGAATGTCTCGGGGTTTGGGTACCCACTACGGTCATAATCTTGGACCTTAACTAAGGAACCCTCTTTAAAAGCTAAAAGTCACTGGATAGTAAACCTCGCATGTTTACCAGTGGTTTTTATCTTTAAAAGAGTTATCTCTCCTAATGGAAAGGAGATGATAGACCCACGGGCTTCTTAAAAGCATCGGCCTCCTCTTGGGCATCGTACAAGGACCCGTCGGCTTCCTAGAAGTATTCACAGCCTCCTCTTAGGCTTCGTATAATGATCTCTTCCTGCGGGAATGATAGCCTCCTCTTGGGCTTCGTACAAGGACCCGTCGGCTTCTTAAAAGTTTCCAACCTCCTCTTGGGCTTCGTACAAATTGTCCCGACGACCTCCTAGAGGTATAGGAACAGAACCTAGTCATCCTCATAGAACAGTCCTTTCATAGAGTCTACTACTGTTTCTCAAAGCATAGTATAAATGATAAAACTCTAGACTTGGACAGTCTAACTTCCTTGAGTCTCAAAGACATTCTCAAGCACCCTTCGTTAAATAGGAAGGAAACCCGCAGACTCGGACAGTCTCAATACCCTTTGGATTTCCCGTTTCCTCAAAGAGAAGGAAATATCCCTGATCCTCAAATTAAATCCCTGTGTACACTATTACTCATATAAGAACTGATTTTCTCTTTTAAATCAGTATATTGGATCTGTCGCTCAACTGAAACAGTTACAATAGCCTCCATCTCGGGCTTCGTACGAGATACCAAAATTCTCCCTAGTGGAGTCAAAACAACCTTTTAGCCTCTCTCTCAGGCTTTGTATGAGACACAAAAGATTCCCTCGTTGAGTCAATCACCCCTTTTTGCCTCCATCTCGGGCCTCGTACGAGATACAAATTCCTTAAGCAAGAGTCAAACTCTTTTAGCCTCCTCTTAGGCTTTGTATAACGATATGCCCCACTGGGTCAAAAACTTTTAGCCTCTATCTCGGGCTTTGTACGAGACACAAAATAGCCTCCTCTTAGGCTTTGTATAATGATTTTCCTAGCGGAAATTAGCCCCCTCTTAGGCTTTGTATAAGAAAACCACTGGTTGATCCAATCGACCTTTTAGCATCAAAGTTGTGCCTTGTTCACAGTATACAAACATCAACAACTCCTTTCCCTTCATATAATCACTGTAAGCGGCAAGCCTCTGGATCATCTACATCCATGCCACTGTCCCTCTTTTAGCATGAGAAATTCCTAAGGAAAGATGGCATTGTTCTACACTGAGTTAAAGTCTTCTCCTTCAGGTTAAAACCCTTTTCTTCGGAAATTATGGCATTGCTCGGATCCGCGTATCCCAGTTAAAGTAATTCTCCTTCTCCCCTCTTTAGAGATGACAAATTCTCTCTAAAGTCGAGGTCTTTCAGCTTCACGTCTTGGGCTTTGAACAAGACACAAATAGACCTTTTAGCTTCACATCTTGGGCTTTAAACAAGATATAAATCACCTTTCGCTTCACGTCTTGGGCTTCGAACAAGACACCAAAAACCAATTTCCTCCCATAGAATAGGAGGAACTACGAACGCTCTGATTTCCCTGTTTCGGTAAACGGGAATACGTAGGCATAAGATCGAAAGAAAAGATCTTAGCGAGCGCAATCAACAAAAAACCCAAATCCCATATCTCAGTCAATCAAAAGCAGTATTTCAAAAGCATCAGTCCTAACATCCTAATCCTTGTTCCCCGTCAGAAACCCTTTGCCTAGATAGAAAGAAAGAACCTGTATTGGCGAAATACGAATAACCAGTACAAAAGCCCCCCCACATTGATAGCATCCGTAACTTAACAGACCGCTGTTTAAACTCAGTATGCAAAGCAGGGTTAATTGGAGACATCTATTTCCCTTCCTTATTCAGCTCACAATAGGATAAAAAATGAATCGACCTGTAGTTTAAAGCTCAAACCGCAGAGAGCGACCAACGCTTAAGAACCGCGTCCAAAATCGCTCGCTACAACATGCAAGCAGAAAATGTTTATTATGAGAATGACAATTCTAATACAACACTCGTGTTAACCTTGAAGTTTTATTGAAAATGCGTCGCCAATCTTTGTGAACGAATCACTAGCTGGGATGTGACATTGATTTTTGAATGGAAAACGACACGCACATGCAATACCAACAAAAATCTTATTAGTACAACTCATAGGAGTCAGGAACGCTATCTCGTTAGAGTACGCCTTCGGAATAAACCCTATTTCAATTAGGACTTTTAAGGTTTGTATCATGGTCTGGCTCACGGTTTTGAGAAAAAAGGATTTAAGGCTCAAAGTTTATTGGTGCCCACCCACTCTTCATCATGTTCTCCAGTCCTATGTTAAGCTAATTTGTCGCAAACGCTCATCTCTCAAAAAGATTTCATGATCTTTAAGGAATCCATGCCCTAGTGGTTTGAGACCTGATGAGGTTTTAGAGCAACAGTCACCCCTTTTTGTCTTTTGTGTCTGTAGCCACACGACTTTGTTCTTGAGGATTTTTCTTTGTAATCCTTTTCGCTTTTCGCTTTTCGCTTTTCATTCTTTTGTTTTTTTTTTCGTTTCCCTGATTTTTTCCTAGACTGACTCCTTTGAGTTTTTTCGATTTTTGAAGTCCAGCGGGATGCCCTAACTTTTGCCTAAGTCGCTTGTTTTCAAGTTTCAACTTAGCGGGCTTTTTCCTTTTTCTTTTTCTTTTGATCCCCCCTTTTTTGGAACAAATCGTGTGACACCGTTTTGTCTGACTTGCTTGAAAAGGTTGTGACTGCCTCACTCCTTGATTGTTGATGGATAACCATTGTGGTTTCACATCTCTTGACCTCTTGACAGTGGAATGGAAGGTAATGGACCCTCAGATGCACACTCCTTTTGCAATTTGAACGCTCGGTCAAACTAACTGACGCCTACCCTGCCCCAGGTTAAGATTGAGGGTTTTTTCATTTCTAGAAAGAAACTTCTACTTCAAGGCTCAAAGGGGTTAACGAGGGTCTATCTCCCTTATATCTCCAGTGTTTAGGGATTTGAAACAATGCCTGTACATCCTCAATAGGGTTTTATCCAAAAGCACACAACCAAAGATTTTGCGTTCTTAAATCATCATCCTCCCTCAAGGAGTTTAAGCAAGAAAGTTGGTATTGTAGTGCACAGAAATATTAATTGAGTGAATACGAATGAAATTATTCAAGAAAAACATACTCATTGAATTAACAATCATCATTCAAAACAAAAACAAGTTTTTACATGCAAACAATGGTTAAACAAACAAATGAAAGCTACAGATGAAAATGCAGTAAAGAAAACCGAAGATTGCCATTGTTGAGGAGACTTGACTCCGTCTGGACTTATTGCTTCTGATGATGTCTTCGCAGCCTCGAGTGCTCACTCTGATAAAGAAGCTTCACCTTGTGGGGGTACCATCTGGGGTGATGACCTTTGAGTCAATCAAATCTTACACCTTGTGTTGGAACGCATTACAGTCGTCAATTGTGTGCCCAAACGTTCCCGAATGGAACTCACAGCTAGCGTTCATGTCAAAGTCCGGAGGAATAGGGTATGGCACTGGCATGGCATTCCTCAGCTGGATCAGCGAGGTCTTGAGCAAGCGAGCCAACAACTGACTATAAGGAATAGGAATAGGATCAAATATCCTCTTGGGCCTTCTTGGTCTGAATTGCCTCTGCTGCTGATAATTCTGCTGTTGCTGCTGATTTGGGTGCCCAATTTTCCCATGCACTTTCCTTTCTACATTCGGCTGAGGCACAAACACGGGTTACTGACGCAAAACTTCTGAAGCATAAGCCTGTGGAAGAGATCCATGACCTGAGGTGGATCCTTTGGAAAAGGAGAGAGTCCTCAATTCCTTTACAACGATGGGAGTAAAATCACCTTGTTTACCAGTGCCAACGGATGTAAACTTGATTGCCTCTGAATCAATGAGATCTTGGACTTTATGCTTGAACCTTGTACAATTCTCAACATTGTGACCAGGTGCCCCAGAGTGGAACTCACATCTAGCATTAGCATTGGGTCCCAGAGGAATCTTTATCGAAAGAGGTCCCAAACTAACACGTTCAACTAGTTTGAGCTCGAGCAAATAAGAAAGCAACTGCGCATACGGCATTGGAATGTGATCAAACTTCCTCTTAGGCCCCTCTGACTTAGGATCCTCTTGAAGAGCAGGAAATGATTGCTGATGAGAAAGCTCTGAAACTTCAGTTTGTGGAAGAGATTCACGAGGCAATCCACGATCTAGAGCAAATCCCAAAGAGATGGGAGGAGTAAGGACCTCTGTTGTGGAAGCGAGCACATGATTGTTTTCCTTCTTTAACACCTTATTCAAGACTTCCATGATCAGGCCCATCTGAGTCCTCATCTGGTTGACTTCCTCTCTTAGCAGTTTCTGGCCTTGAGACATGGCCTGCATATCTTCCCCAAATTGCCTCATCTGGATCTTCATTTTAGTCACTTTCGCATGGATTTATTCCATGGCTATCCTCTGATTTGATCTAGTAGAATACCGGTGAATTGGCTGGTTATCAATCCTGCCTGCGACCAAATAAAGGTTAGAAAAGCCCGAGAGGAACACCTGCTATGCAAAAATGATTATGATTATGCAAATGCAAATGAACATGTTTGAATATTTGCAGAGCGATCCACCCCTTGATTCCAATTTAAGGACGAGATAGGATGAAACTGTTGCTCATATAAAAATTAGAGAAAATCACTTTTAGAAGCTACAACCCAAGATAACAATAATAAGTCTGAAAACAAAAAAAGCAAAGATCCCAGCCAACAATTCTGGTGGTGACCCGAGATACAAAGAAAAACAAACTACAGAGTGTCACCCACTGCCTGATCTAGAGCCTTCACTCCTAGGCCTCTTCACTTCAGCTCGTACCTTCAGCTCTGCTATGGTCGCCATGGCCTCATTCAGTCGTTCCTCAACCGCGTGTCTCTGGAACATCCCTGATAAGATCTCCTCATCTTTCTTCCTGAGCTTTGTCTTCAAACTCTCGATCTGATCCAGGAACTTATCTTCTTTCTGCTTGTTGGTTGTGATTGCAGTATCTCGGTAAGCGTTGAACTTGTGAATTTTTTACCAAGCCTTGGCTAGGTCTTCCTTCTTGGATTTGAGAATCCTGCTAACACCTTTCAGAGCTTGCCCTACCTTTTGTCTGGCTATGACCTCTTCAGCTAGCTCTTTTTCTTTCTTAACGAGAAGCTCTGTCTTCAACTTGGCGACATGAACAGCTTCACCTCGCTCATGTTTCAACTGGTAGATTTCTCTTTGCAGCTCACCGTTCTCCTCTCGAAGCTTCTCCTTTTCAACCCACAACTTGTTATACTTCTCTATCTCAATTGTGGTCGGAGATTCGATCAGCAGGGGGTAAGATGGAGGTTCTCTGCAGAATAGTAGAAGTGCACTCTCTACTCTCCTCCGAATCCAGTCCTCGTATGCAGGGAAAGCTTTGTTGTTACACTTTCCAAAAGAAGTCTTTCCTTTCTTGTGGCGATCTCCCCAAGTATTTGCAGCTTCTTTTAATACTTCCAGATTGGCTTCTCCACTCACATATAGAGACTCCTGAACATCTTGGTCCTTTGGCAGCTCTGTCAAAGCATACCCAAATTGCCTAACAGCAAGAATAGGGTTATAATTAATTCCCCCTTTTCTTCCTATTAAAGGTATGTTTGGGTAACCTCCACAACTAATTAGGATCTTCTGGCCCAGCAAATCACGATTGATCCAAATCAAGTTGTCAGCCCTTAATCCCATCAATCACTTTGACCAATCCAATGTTTCTTTGGTGTCTACGAATGCCCCAGAGTCAGGAAGGCGATCGGCAAACCACTTGTGCAGAATTGGAGCGCGAAAGTAAAGAGGTCCTCCTCTCCTCTTCTCATTCTTATAGTGCATCGAATAATACAGATCCCCAAGCAAGGTAGGTACCAGATTCTTTGTGGTGAATATCTGGACAGCGTGCACGTCTACAAAATCCTTCACATTAGGGAACAACGTTGTTCCATAAACACACATAGCCATAATCGCATTGAACACCGACCAACACTTAGCCTTAGCACAAATAGCAGCCTGCTCAATCAAAAACTTCGTGTGAAAGCCTTCATAACCTCCTTTACTAGCAACATTTCTCTTCAACAAAGACTGATCCAAACATAACACAACAGCAACCTTTTCCAGATCGGGAAACTCCTTAGAAGGATAGAAGGGAACTTCTTCTTTGGCAGAAACATCCAACATAAGAGTAAACTCTTCCAATGTCGGAGCTAAAAGATAATCCGCAAACAGAAAACACCGCAGGTGAGGGTCATAGAACTGCACCAGAGTGTGCAGAGCCCTGAACTCATAGTTGGTAACATCTCGGGCGAAACTCAAAATCCTCCCATATTCTCCTCTAAAGTCTGCCAATATCCCGGGTTTTGCCATAGCGGAGATCTTGTGAACAGCATCTAGATGAAGCTCCGGGAACTTGTACGGGATGATATTCTTTCTCTCTTTAGTGCTAGTACTCATCATGAACAGTCTTCGGACAACCGGAATCAAAGTTAGGATGCAACCCTACAAATGAACAAACATGTTAGAATGCAAAATGATGATGCAAAATGCAAACATGGGATCAAGGTATCCAAGATGCTCAAAACTGCTGTTGTTTTGCTGACTGAATAAAACCCCGAATATCAGAAACCCAGAAATCCAGAATAACGGCCCACTCAAACTACCAGAATATCAGGATGATAACAGTACACTGATGAGAAATCCAGAAAACCGGGTAGGTTGAAGGTTTCGGTTACCTGCAGACCTGCAAACACCCATCCCCTCTCACGTGTGGGTTTTAGAAAGGCGAGGATCTTCAATATCACGGGCTCTCAGGTCGAGAAATAATGATACGTTCACCATTTCTGGTTTGCCATCATCATCAATCGAGGAGGCCTCAACTGATTCCCCTCAAAAGGAAAGGTCATCAGCTTCGGGCACTGAGGTCGAGAAGCAATAGTACATTCATCCTTCGGGGTACAGTACTATCGCCAATCGAGGAGTGCCTCCACTGATTCCCCTTTAAAAAGGACATCCTATAGCGAATTCCCAACATTAGGTCCTCGGATCGAGAAGTGTAATGGGTTTGCCATTTCTGGTCTGCCATTATCACATCTCGGGAGGAGTGTCGCAACTGAGTCCTCGGGAAACGGTCGCCAGAGTCGACAGTTTTCCAGGTTATATTCCATCGTCTGCCCCAAATGCGCAGGATAGAATATTACCCAAGAAACCTCGTCTAGATATGGAGTTTTCATGTATACTAAGTCTGGCCAAATGCCAAACAAGTCACACTACTTTCCACGCTAATCATAAGTGTATGCTCAAGCTGGGGTATTGGGCTTTTCTCTCATGAATCCAACCCACCCTACAAACAGGAAATCCAGCAGCAGAACAGTACAGCATAATAAAATGCAATGCAATAAATGCGGTAAATACAGTAAAACACTAATATACAGTAATATACAACAAAATAAAGCACAACAGATAAACACCCAATGAAATAAAACAAACAAGCGCTAGGATTGACTCGTAAAAGGGGATGGACCAGCCAGAGGTCTATCTGTCCCCAGCAGAGTCGCCAGCTGTCGCTCCCGAGGATTTACATCCATGGTACAAACGCGAAAGTTGCGCGGAAAACAGAGTCGCCAGCAATGTGTATTTATCCCAAGAGAGGGAAAGGAAACATTGCGTAAACTTGAGGGAAGGGAAAGAGCATGGTCTTGCGACCAAGAGAAACGGGTAAGGGATTCGGTTACGCGAAGGGAAGGTGCTAGCTCCCCACACGTCCATCGTACTCGACAGGACCCACACTTGTTGTCTCGATCAAATGGTATCGTCATCTGGAGCTCCACTGCTACTGGAAATGAGAAGAAACAGGAATGGAAAGGAACGAAGAAGCGAAGAAGAAAAGAAAAAGAAGTGACTCGATAGGACATCGCTCGTCCTACACCTACGTATTCCCTCGTGCAATGGGAAAGTCAAATTCAACGTAGTTCGGACACGAACTAAGGGGGGAGGTTACTCGCCAAGACATCGCCGTCTCGTGCCTACGTATCCTCAATCGGACTAGAGAGAGGAAATCAGAGCAGTCGTAGTTCGACCTAACGAGGTCGGTTAGTGTTTTTTATGAGCGACGTTAGATTCGCGTCCGGCAGTTAGGGTCGATGCCTGTTTGCGACGAGACGGAAGTAACGCGCCCTTTTCTGAAAATGATTGAAACTGAACAAGTCCCGAAGAATGAAAAAGGTTTGAGTTTGTTTTTGTGTTTTTTAGACAGAAGTGGATTGAAGTTAGTTCGTAACTTACATTGCACTAAAGTCTACCATGCGGGAACGAGTGAGTCGCATGGTCGCCCCCAAATGGGACGTATGCTAAACACTCTAGAAGAGGAAGGGAGACCCCTCGTTCTTCATTTCCTACACTTAAGGCTCGAGCGCAATATTCGTTATATTTTATTTAGTGTTTTCAATGTTATGAGATGAGAAGAGAAGACTCAAAGGAAAAACACTAAGGGGAAACTAAAAGTTCCTAATGTTATCATGCAAAGGTGGCCCTATAGTTGAGGTTGAAAGGGAAACTTCTACCTAAGTTAGCATGCAAAGGTAAGCCTAATGCTAATCCTACTCCAAGCTTAATCGAAAATTTAGTTGGACTAGGTAGCTCTAAGGGAGTGAATCCAAGACTTAAACAAGTCTTGAGATCCGTGGGAAGAGAAATAGTGAAAGAGATGAAGAAGAAAGAGAGGTAAAAGATTAGAAACAAGAGGGGGCAGCAAGTACACCACACACATCATACTCAAATCACATCATTAATCATGCTTCAAAAGATCACACATGAAAGCTCAAGTAAGCAAGTAAAAGCAAACAAGAAAGGATGCAAGCAAACTTGCATAAGAAGCACAATTAAACAACATTGAACCTCACACAAAGATGACCTGAATAAGGTAAGATAAAAGTGGATCCAAGTCAAAATTCAAGTCATGCCAAAGGTCAATCAATTCACACATTAGAAAATGGCATCAAGAGCATCAAGTATGTATCTCAACAACATTGCACAATTTAAACATTGAACAAAACAATCATGCGCAAGCAACCATGGAGACAAACAACAATCGTGCATCATACGTCCAGCAAGTTGAATCATCAATCAAGAATTAACATGCTCCGAATGTGTGTGCAACGTGTTCATTACACCAATTAGTCAACAACGCAAACATAAACATTTATCGAATGAAAACCAAAAGTCGTGTGTCAGAAAATTGTGTCCATACAATGGTGTGAGGTTCAACGGCACAAGAATGATCCACAAATCATCATCATATCAATCCACAAAGTTTAGACATGAAAAGGATCTCAAATAACCAAAAAAATGCAAGAAAGTCAAGTTCTGCTTCAGTGGTAACTGGTTACAGCATAACTGCTAACCGGTTACACAGTTCAACATTGCACAAATTATGCAGAAAATACACAGTGTAACCGGTTACAGCATAACTGTTAACTGGTTACACAACAACAGAATTAAAAAAACAGCTCTAAAAACACTTTTCAGCAGCAAATGACTTATGTAATCATATTCAATGATCATGTAATCAACAATGCACAAAAATCAATTTTGAAAACAACATTCAAACATCATTTAAATCCAATAATCATCAACATCCATAATTAAATTCACACAAATGAATCAAAACACACCAAAAATCATGGATCTACATTGTGAAAGTTGCAATTAAGCTAAAATGAGTATGGATCTGAAATTAACCAACCTACAAAGCTGAGATTTGCTTTGGTGAGTGTTGTAAACAGAATTTGATGAATCCAAGTAGAGAAATCCAAGATCCACAAGCTCCTTGCACTCAAAAGTTGAAGATCCAAGCAAATAGCAACCAAAACTCCAAAATCACTTCCAAAAATCACTTCTGAAAAATCAGAACAAGATCCAAACGAAAATCCAAGTTGAAAAGCAGAAATGTAGTGATGATGAGAGGCTTTAGCTCAAGAATTAAAAAGTTCCAATGAAGAACTTGTTAATCTTTGAAAGAGAGCTTTGAGTGTGGTTGAAAATGGAGGTTGAGAGTGAAAAAGTGAGAGAGAATTGAGAGCAAAATTCTGAAAAATGAGAGTGAAAATGATCTAGGGTAGAGAGGTTTGGAATGAATTAGTTTAAATAGAAGCTAGGTTAGGAATTCAAATGTGGTTTGGAGTGAGGTTTAGTGAGTGGAAATTAGGATGAAATGTGGATTAGGAAAGGAAATGTGGAATTGGAGTAGAAGAATGATGGAGAGAATTTGAATTTTGGTGGAAAATGATGAAATTGGATCAATTCTAGATCCTTCCCACACATGCACAAGCCAAGCACATGATCACTAATGATGCAAACTTAATTTTTTTCAAACTGCATCCAGGGTAACCGGTTACAGCATAACTGCTAACCGGTTACACCGTTCAAAAAACCTTGAGAATGTGCTGAAAATGAATGAGTAACCGGTTAGCACATATGCTGTAACCGGTTACACAGTTCAAAATTTGAATTTTGGCGCCTTTTGGAGGGAAACTTGGAAAAGTGACTTCTGATAGTTGTTCTGAATCCGTTAAACCTCTGAAACTCAAAACTTGATATTGCTACTGAGTAACACCTGAAAAGAACACAAATTCCTGCTGACACCTCAGAATATCCTGCTGAATTAATAATGCCTGATGCAGGATCGCTTGATCAGAAAGTGACTGTTGAAGCTTCTGATTATTAAAATGCCTAATGAGCAAAATAAAAACTCCAAAAGACCTTGAAAACCATCTGCTTGACCCTGAATACTGCTGAAAATAATGCCGGAGCTGATAACGCCATGAGCTGCTAGAAAATACCTTGATCCCATGCCTAAAAGAAACATGCAAAAATGCAGAAATGACGATGCAAGTGAAATGAAGCATAAGTAAAAAGGTTAGCAACACTAGGGCAAATTTTGAGGTGTTACAGCGAGCAAGGTTGGTACGGGGTTTCCAATCAGAAATATCTTAATGGCATTGGTGTCGACGAAGTTATCGATGTTTGGAAAGAGGAATAATCCGTATGTGAGTAAAACAAAGATGTCCTCGAAAGCGGTTATGTTTCCTACACTGGCAAAGTATAGGTTTTTCTCCGTCAGGAATTTAGCTGGTAAACCCTGGATTCCTCCCTTAGTGGTTATGTGAGTCCTAACCTCTGACTCGTCCAAATAGATTGCTCTTGCAATGATTTGATCCTTTAGAATTTCTTTCAGTCCAAAAAACGGAGCTTGATCAGTGATAGGTAACTCACTCAAATGAGAGTACACCTCCAATGTTGGTGTCAGTTGGTAATTCAGGAAGGTGAAGCAGTGGTAAACCGGGTCGTAGAACTGTATCAGTGTAGACATGATTCCTTCAACTACGTGAACCCTTAACAAAGATAACAGTCTGTCGTGCCTCGCTCTAAAAGCCTCAGGGTTGGTAATCATCCTTGCCAACTTCCTTAAATCTTCTAGTTTTGGAGCCTTGAAGGTGTATTTGTGCGTTTTTCTTCTACCGAAATCCATAACGCAATCCTTCTCTCTGACATTTGCAATTTACTGTTTAGTTTAATTTGAAAAATATTTTTTTCTTGTTTGAAAAGAGTTTTTTTTAGATGAATGCATGAATGCAGCACACAAAAACATTGAAAAAACATGGGTTCAAGGGTTCAACGTCACGAGCATGGAGTCATGGCTCTACCCATCCCCAAAGCTTGTACTATTTTGGATAATTTTTGTACCTGTAGAACAGGTTCTTAAGGTTCCCAAAATCATTGACCCCCCTAGGAATATCAACAACAAGCTAGTTCACCCGAGCGAGCCGTAGCATCCTAGGATGAATCTCAATTTGAGTGTAGTATCGCGTGTCGACTATTTCCGATAGCCACCGCACTACCAAATAGTCTCTATGGTTAATGTCTACTAAATCCTCAGTTTCACGGGTACCGCACTGGAATATCGTCTGCTTTCACAACGGTCGGTTGTTCAGCATAGTATTCACACGGGTACCTCCACTGATTTGATGGTCTACCAGGTGCCACTTAATCGTGATTCACTCCCGATAAGCATACCTGTCTATGCCATCACTTATCTTATGGTTTCTCTCAAACTTTCCAGATGCGTATTAATCGTATTCCCGTTGACAGAAAAAAATAAACACGGATATCAAGTAGGAAAAACAGTATATATAAAGTACCTAAAACTAATCATCCTAGACCTCTTAAGAATTCTAGTCCTACTATGGCTCCCCAGCAGAGTCGCCATTTTTCTGCAGCGTACGATTTTTGTCGGTGACGCGACCACCTTATCGCCAGGAGGATTTCCTCATCTCAATGGGAGGAATGTTAGGTGCTACTTTCTGATTTCTTATTTATCCCGTGAAGCTGGAAGGGAAAGGAAAGCTATCTAAAACTAACCATGCACGCGGATGTTTAACTGAACAAATGCTAAGAGAGATTGGGAAGTTCGAGGACAGGTTATATAATAGGGAGTTGTCAATTACCCATCCTATACATGGTTATCCATGGGTTGATTAGCATTAAGTTCTACTTTCTACTTGATGGTGTTTGTCTATAAATGGGAAAGTTTCTTCTTTGTGGGGATGTCTGAGAGAGTATTTTTATTATTTTTACTGGTTTTTCGATGTTTTTGGTAAGGTACTGGACCTAAGGTTTTTGTTTAGTGTGCTCGCTAAGATTTCACAATCTTATGCCTACGTATTCCTGTAAAGAAGTACAGGGAAATTAGAGCAATCGTAGTTCCTCCCATAGAATGGGAGGAAAAAATGTTTGGTGTCTTGTTCAAAGCCCAAGATTGAAGCTAAAGATTGAGTATTTGTGTCTTATTCAAAGCCCAAGATTGAAGCTAAAGGGTTTGACTGAGAGAGAATTTGTCATCTCATCTGTTTATCACAATTGTTTGAGTAACTGATTATAAAGGAGGATTACTTTAAATGGAATGTATGGAATCCAGTAATGCCATAATTTCCTTTACCGGGGATTTATCCTGAAGGAGAAAACTTTAACTCAGTATAAAGCAATGCCATTTTTCCTTAGGAATATTTTCATGCTAAGAGAGGGACATTAGCTTGGATGTAAATGATCCAGATGCTTGCCACTTACAATAATTAGATGAAAGATTTTTAACTAGGATAATGAGGGACTACAACTTGGATGTTTGAATCAACAAGTGTGCCATTTACAACAATTATCTGGGATTAGGGTTTGTTTTGTTTATCTGTTTTTGATGTGATATACAGAGAAATGTCTTCCTGCAGAGAGATTATTGATTTCCTCTGAGGGGATGTTGACTTTTGTGTGCCTTGATCAAAGCCCAAGGTTGAAGCTAAGAGATTGATTGACTCTGTTAAGGGAGATCATTATACAAAGCCTAAGAGGATGCTGATGGATTGACTCAACAAGAGAGTGCTTATCTGTGTCTTGTACAAAGCCCAAGATTGAGGCTAAAAGAGACTGACTCTTTTGGGGAAAAGTTTTATCTGTCTTGTACAAAGCCCAAGATTGAGGCCAAAGAGGTTGACTCCACTGGGGAGGACATTTATGAATGTCTTGTACAAAGCCCAAGATTGAGGCTAAAGATTAAATTGACTGACTCAGCTGAAGAATATTTAGGTGTCTTGTACAAAGCCCAAGATTGAGGCTGAAGATAATTGAATGATTCTACAGGAGAGGTATTTATGGGGGAGTCTTGTACAAAGCCAAGATTGAGGCTGAAAGACTGCTGAGGAATTATCATTATACAAAGCCTAAGAGGAGGCTGGTTGGGGGAATTTCTTATATAAAGCCTAAGAGGAGGCTAACTTCTGCTGAGGATCATTAAGATCCAGAGACAGATCCAAATTTGGGGAATTCAACTCTTGCTGTGGATTACAAAAGAGTTGAGATATCAGATGCCTTGAGGTTCTGATTCTATTAAGGATTTTATTAATGATGAATCAACAGTAATTGACCTTGACTTGGGAAAATTAAAGTGAGGGTTTAGAGATTGAGTTTTGAAACCTGTGGAGGTTTTAGCTCTGCATGGAGGTTAATCAGGTGATCAGGATTTTTCCTATGCTCAGGAAGTTTAAGGGTTTCTTTGAAATCCAAAAAGGGATGAGATTGTCCAAGTCTACTGGTATAGAAATATTTTTCTTTGTATGATGCCCAAGAGGAGGCAGAGATGTTAAGGGATGAAGGTCAACCCTAAATTGATGTCAGGTTTTGACTCAAGAAGACTTCTCTAACAAAGGATGACTAGGTTTTGTCCTATACCTTTAGGAGGTCTTTGGGTCCTTGTACTAAGCCCAAGAGGAGGCATGAGAACTTCTAAGAAGCCTGAGGGTCCTTGTACAAAGCCCAAGAGGAGACTGGGATGCTTTTAGGAAGCCTGTGGGTCCAAACTTAAGAAAGGTTCAAGAAAGGTTTCACCGGGATATATCTGTGTGTGTGTGTGTGTGTGTATAAGCATGTGAAAAAAAAAGCTGATAAAAACTTACAGCTGAGCAAGCTTCCATTGTAACAACTGTATGATTAGTTATTTAAGAAATTGAAGAAAGTTTTGATAACAACTGTTCATTAGAATTTAAATCACAAGAGAAGTTGCTTTGAAAAGAAGTTTGGGGCTTATACTCAAGGAGAGACCCAGAGGAATTCTTTTGAAAAGGCGACGATCGTGTCGTAGTTTTGAAATTACATAGGGACTTATACAATGACTAAGGCCCAAATTTATTTGTATTCACAAAGAGGATTGGGTCTTACACTCTATTAGAGGTCCAATGTTATTTTTGTACAAAAGATGGGGCTTACAACTCAAGGAGAGGCCCAGATGAAAGATGATTGTACTGTTATTTTAAAAATTGTACTGGGACTTATACAATGACTGAGGCCCAAATTTATTTATGTACAAAGGGGGTTGGGTCTTACACTCTATTAGAGTCCCAAAGGAGAGTTTGAAAAGAAAAGAAACGGGACTTACAACACAAGGGTAGGCCCAGGTGGTTTTGTTTTGAAATGGCGATCGCACCGAGATTTTTGAAAACAGTGAGACTTATACAATGACCGAGGCCCAAAATATTTTGGTTTTCAAAAGGGATTGGGTCTTACACTCTATTAGAGGCCCAAATAATGTTTGAAAAAATTTGTGAGGGTGAGAATGATTAAAACCCTAATTTTTTATTTAAAATGTATTTTAATTGAATAAAAATTCAATTAAAATAATCAAACATGTGAAAAAAAATTATGATCTTGGATTAATATTTGAAAAATCAAGTTTCATTCATATAATGATTTAAAAATCATTTTAATTTCGCAAAACCAAGATAAAGAAATATTTTTAATGTTTAAAAAACAAATAAAAATATAATTCTTTACAAAAATACCAAATACATGAAATAAATAATATTTTTGTGAAATTTTTGTAGAATCAAATATTCTAATATTTTTGTGAATTTTCAAAAAAAGAACCAATAAAAAATAATTAAATTTGAGAGAGAAATTAATTTTTGAATTAATTAAAAAAACCATAAAAAATATGAAAAATAGCAAAAATATGAGAAAATAGCAAAATGGTCTGGGTGGGGTGTTGAACCCATGACCTCTAAGACAAACACACATGCGAGCTACCACTGGGGTGGTGATACATCCGTGTATCAAAACCACCCCATCAACATATATGGGTGACTTGGTTTTTAGGCCTGGCCAAGGCAAAAAACCAAGTCTTGGTGGATTTGCATGAAGGCTCTAACTTTTTCATTTCTCCATGGATTTGGACAAAATTTAGGTGCATCTTGCCTAGAATTTAACAAGGAATCCAATGGTGCTTTTAGATTTTTCAAAAGATGCTTATATTTTAAAATCCGATAGTAGTTTCAAAAAATGCCAAGATTTGCATGTTCTATGCTATCACATCATACAAGCACTAATAGCATGGTAAATTGGTTCTAACACAACATATATGATATGTATGAGATGTCTATGATCAGTGGACTTCAAAGCAATGCATAATTCAAAGAGTTCAAGTTGTCATACACTTACCTCTTGAAGCTTCTTGTGCTAACTGTCAAGATCCTTATGCCAGAAATAATCCAATGCTTTAGACACTCTTGATTGATCCCTGAGAAGCTTTTAGGATGATCAGAACCAACTGAAAACCTCAGGAACAAGAATTGGCTCTTTCTTGCAAAAGTGGCAAAAGTGGTCAAAATGGTATCTCACTCAAATGGTGTTCCAGATGAGGGAAACCAATTGGGACAGTTTGAGGATGATATTTGAAGTATGTTTAGATCTTTGTTTGGTTTTGAAAGTGACTGAATCAAGACATGGCTTGAAAAATGCAAAAAAAGTCAAATTTTGAGGTTTTGGAGGTTGACTTTTTGATTTTGGTGTTTCAGATCAAATATGATTGTTTGAATAGCTCATATATGATATATTGGATGTGTTTGGATCATGAGCTGTGGTGGAATTGCTTTCTAACTCAAAAATTCAGTTGTGACTTGCAAAAGAAGGCACATTTGTAGTGAAAGAGAGAATTTGAGGAAAGCAAGTGTAGTAGTGCTTTGGGGTACTCAAACTGATAAGAATTGAGGTCTATTTATAGTGTGTCAAGTTTGTTTTGGCATCAATAGTGAATGGGAACTGCAGCAGGCCTTTGGTCAATTGTAGCAAAAGGTGTTCAAGTCTTCCATTGCCACTGACTTGAGGTTAGGGCACATGCCTGTGGTCCTTTGGTTCAGAGTTGAATCTTGACTCATTTAGTGATCAAAGACTCAGTCCATGCCACCTTGATGTATCCATTGAATGCTTGGAAATAAAATTGGAGTCTTTGAACTTTTTAGCCTTTTTAGGTTTGTTATGGCTACATGTAGATTCTTGGACTTGGGAGGCTTATGGATCAAATCATTCCTCTTTTTTTTATTCCTTGAGGTTTCTAAATGGATGACAAGGCTTGGATTTATCTGATTTGGCCAAATCGAGCAAAAATACCAAATTCTGCCTTGTACAAGACTGTTGGAAATGGTGATTTTGAGGAGGTCATATCTCCTTGCTCAGGTTGAGTTATGGGAGGCTCTTGTACTTTTTAAAGAGCCCTCATATGGTACTATCCATGTATGATCATAGTTTATCTTGAAACTATTTGGATCCAACTTAAAAAATCCCATGAACTTTGATGTCCAAGGCTGGTAACTTAGGTAGATTTTTACTAAGTGTTGAAAAAGTGTCATTTTCTTCTTTTTTGCCATTTTGATCACTCGATAACTTAAAATCCATGAAGATTTGGAGTTTGAGGTTGTTGAAGATTTTGTAGAGTGTAGGAAGGCCTACAAATCAGGCTTTGAATCATTCCAAATGGATGCTTGGATCACAAGTTATGGTCCTTGGAAGTTGGCACCAAAACCATCCAAATTTAGTAACTTTGAAAAATTTTCAATTTCTCAAGGTTACCCCTTTTACAAGTTATCTTATTTTCTTGGTCAATTTTTATTCAAATGACATTATAAATCATATTTTATGAAAATATGAATCATAAGGATCATTTTTTCCCAAAAAAGTCATGTTTTGACTTTTGGCTTCGAAGCGGTTCGATGCGTAAAATCCTAATTCCCGACTTTTGGGGAATGCATTCTCTGAGGATGCGTTAACTTTGCCAATGGTTTCTTAGGGTTATTTTGAGCACGTTAAGGCATATGTTAAAGCCTTGGCTCATCTTTTTGTGAAAATCTCACTCTGGAGGTCCAAGTCGTCTCAAAATCCTAATTAGGTGATATCGGGTGTATCGAGGCCCATTCCACTTGGAATGTTACAACTTTATGCTTGATTCTTGATGTGAGAGTCCTATTGATCCTTATTGTATTTTTTAGGGATTAGACGATCATGTCATTTCTTGATTGATCTTTTGTCTAAACATTCTGAGAGGGCTCGAAACCCTAATTCCTGATCGTGATAGATGCTCAATCATCTTTGAGGAGGTTGTTGAGGCATGATGGTACACCCACATTGTGGTGATGATTTGCACAATGATGTGAAATCTTAGTGGTCAAAATTTGGGGTATGACAGACTCCTATGCATCTGACATGCATTCTAGAGAAAAAAGAAGTAAGTAAAAAGGTTTGTCAGAAGTTTTATCGTGGTATGATAGGATCTCTTCTGTATTTTACTGCTTCCTGTCCAGATATTTTGTTCAACATATGTCTTTGTGCTCGTTTCCAATTAGATCCAAGGGAAACTCACTTAACTGTTGTTAAGAGAATCCTGAGGTATTTAAAAGGAACAACTAACCTTGGCTTAATGTATAAGAAAACATCAGAGTACAAGCTTTCTGGTTACTGTGATGCAGATTATGCTGGAGACAGATTGGAAAGGAAAAGTACTTTTGGAAACTGTCAGTTTCTGGGGAACAACTTCGTATCTTGGGCAAGCAAAAGACAATCAACTATTGCACTTTCAACTGCAGAAGCAGAATATATCTCAGCATCACTGTGCAGTACTCAGATACTCTAGGTGAAGAATCAACTCGAACATTATCAGATACATGAGAGTAACATTCCTATCTTCTGTGATAATACTTCTGACATTTGTTTATCTAAGAATCCTATTGTGCATTCTAGGACAAAACATATTGAAATAAAACATCACTTTTTACGTGACTATGTTCAGAAGGGTACTTTTCAGTTAAAATTTGTGGATACTGATCACCAATGGGCTGATATTTTCACAAAACCCCTTGCTGAGGATAGATTCGTATTCATTCTGGAAAATCTATTTATAAAACCATGTCCAGAATGAGTAGATGATATTTTAATGTGTCAAGTCACCAGAACTTCTGATATAATATTCTAATGTTAAGCAAAGTGTTTTATTATTTATTTTATGACCTTCTAATTAACGATACTTCTATATGTTAGAAGATGTTCTGATCAGAAACTCAATCAGTCGGATACCTCTTGGTATTCTTGACCTTGGGAATATCAAACGTGCTCTCTTGAAAACAAAGGCTATGACTATTTGTGACACTTGTCCAAAATCATATCATACCTACTGTTGAAGAGACACCTTGAGCGTTGTGATTTCGTGAGACTAGGTTTCAAGTAATTATTTCCTATTACTCCCAACTTTTTATCATCATCAAAATTTTTGTTATAAATACTCACTCTCTCACTTTCACACACTACGCTACTTTCACTTCCCACACTTTTTTTAGAAACCCTAAAACCCTTTTGTGCTCCGTTAACTCCATCATCTTTTTCAAATGGATCCTCAACAACAAAGCGTTTTCGAATTCTCTCAACAACAACAACAAGCAGAATCGTCCTCAATGGTTTCATCAACAACTGCTCAAACGGAATCAACTCCACTTCTTCAATCACTATCCATATTTCAGAAACCAATTGAAGTTCACATTGTGGATCGCCCTGCTCATGTTCATCTTGCTGCTCCTTTCTCAGAACTAGAGGTTTTATGTGAATGGCTGGTAGACTTTGATAACCTGCTGGAAAATGGAATAGACTTGTCTGAGAATCTAAATACTCAAGGTTGGAAAACCTATTTTGATCGTCTCTATGGTCCCATTTATTCTAATCTTGTCAAGGAATTCTAGAGATTTGCTGACGTTGATGAACACTTCATTGTGTCACATGTTTTGGGAAACAAGTTCATCATCACGGAGAAATCCATAGCCACACTACTTGGAATGGTAAAATCTGGTGGAAAGCGCATTTACAAGATGAATTCTAAATCCAAGTTTCTCTTTGATGTGGTTAACCCAACCATTTTCACTCAATCATCCAGTGGAAAACCAACTTTCAAGATTCAAGATTTATCAAAGGAGCTTCGCGTCTGGCTGAAAATTATTCTGGGATGTATTTATCACCGACCGACTTCAAGTTCTTCTAATTTTCTTAATACCGATCAGAAATTCATGTTGTACTATCCGATGAAAGGAGAGAAAATCTGACTCCCTTCAATTCTATTCAGATACCTCAGAGACTCAGTAAGAGAAATAAGATATCAATCAAAGAAATCTACGAACTACATTCCTTTTGGTCGATTGATCTCAGATATTCTGGTTGAGAGTGAAATGATTGATCATCTGTCAAAAATGCCAGTCACAAATGAATTAGACATCATAACTGGAACTCCTCCGAATAGCAAAAATCTGAAGAGAATGCATATTATTGATGAAATTAGAGTTGAACCCAGCATAGCAATAGATTGGGAGAGTGTGAAGTCAAAAAGACTGATTATAGATGGATATCCTCTGTTCACCAAACATGACAATCCAATAGTTATAGCGGAATATATACATATTCGAGAAGCTGAAGGTTGTAATGTATCTGACTTCAGAGTTGAGGATCTGATGGATAATCCTCCTGATATGATGAAGAAGAAGAGACCCTTCACTAACATAACTCTTCAGACAAAGACTGCAAAGAAGATAAAGAAGAGTATAGGAGAAGCCAACACAAGAAATATCTCACTAGCATCATATCCAAAACAACAGAGTAAGTCTCCTGAATCTCCCTCTATAACTGCACTTGTTATTATTAACAGAAATTTATCTTCATCTCTTCCTACATCTTCTCCACCTCCTTGAACACAGCCAATATTCTCTACTCCACCACCACTATTTTCAAATGTTGTCACCACCTCTCCCATACCCATCTCTGAATCACCAACTGAAATAATTCTATCATCTGCACCATCTATACAATTTACACCACAAATACTAGAAATCACAACAACTCAACCATCTTTTACCATATCCATACAACTCAACCCCATCATTACTGAATAACCATTTCCAAACATCACCCTACCATTAACCACTCAATCTTCTTATGAAGAATTTCCCACTGAACTTCTTCAAACAACCAACTCTCCATAAACCACTCTAATCATCGCTCCACAAATAATACCAGACAATTCTGAACTTTCTGAACATAATGATAACACCAATTTGGCTGATTCTGCTGAAGAAACCCAATCCTATCCTGAGAACCAACCTTCTGACCTTCCTCCTAACCTAGATGAAGTAATTTAGGCTTTTAAGGACAGTGTGGTTATGAGATTCAAATCACTCTCTGATGAATCAAGTTCTAGCGAAGACCCTTCTGCTTTGGGTGCTCCATGGGATCAATTCAATCAGTGGATGTCTAAGGAATTTCAGAAGATTTAAAATCTTTCTGTTCAGACAAAAGGAAGCTGAAGCTAGGCTAGCTGCTAAAAGAGAATTGGCATAGAGGTTAGCCAAGGAAGCTCTTGATTGAGAAGCTGAATGATTGGCTAAGGAAGCTCAATATCAAGCTGAGAAAGAAGCTGAAAACTCTACTTCTGATCCAGTGTTGAATGTAACGCCCCAAATTCATATTTTAATTATTTATTGATTATTTGTGAATATAAGGCAATTTGATGACATGATGTTGTGTTGCATGGACATTTTTGGGTGGAAATTATTTTAGTAATAATAATAGTAAGAATAATCATATTATATTATTCAAATTATTATTTATTATTTAAAATAAGAGAAGTAGGAGTATTGAGGGTATATTGGTCTTTTAGGAGGAATAAGCGAGGATATAATGGTAGGAGCACAATTAGGGGTATTTAAGAGGGAATAGTGAAAAGGAATTCATTATTCTACTATTTGGAGGAAAAGGCAAAAGTGCTCTGAGGAACAAGTGAGAAGGAGGCTAGGGCATAAGAGAATTCCGGAGAAATTTCAAGAGAAGTCGAAGGAGACGATATTTTAAGGTATGGGGAGTATTACTTTACAATAATCTTGATATATGGATTTGATTGTTGATGGATGATTGGGGTTTTGGAGGAAAATGGGGGAATTGGAGGTTAGGGATAATGGGATTTGATGATTTGAGATGAGATAATTGTTGTTGTTGACGTATATGTGATAGTTATAGGTTGTGTTGACATAATCTGAGGTAATTGATGGATAAAACATGTTTTTGGAGTGTGAAATCGCAGGAATGGAAGTGTTGTTATCGCAGGGTTTTTCTGCCAAAATCGCAGAGCCCGCTTAGCGCGGTCTAGTGTGCTCAGCGCGGGCTTAGCCCGCTTAACGCCACCTGGAAGTTGAAATTATTATTTTTAATTTCTTAAAATTATGGGAAATTGTCCGTGTTATGTTGTATTAATGTTGTAATGATGCCATGACTTGTTACTGCGTGTTGACGTGTTATATGATGATAAATTGATGATTTTCAATATGATGATGTATATGAAGTTTGATGAACTAATGATGATATGATTTACATGACGTTGATGAATTAATGATGACATGATTATATGATGTTCTGGTGAATGATGATGCACTTTATTACCTTTGTTGATATTGATGAATTTGAAGTTGTGCATCATGCATTCATAGCATTTAGGACTTCGGTCCAGTGACGATGTTAGGACTTCGGTCCAGTGGTGGCCTTAATCCCATTGTGCGGATTGAGGTATTTTGTGACGTGCTCCCTTGTGGAGGCTTGATGGCCTGGTGTCCATTATTATGACGAATTGGTACCACATGCATGTTAGGAAGTCGCATTTCATTCTTGGTGGCATTACATGATTGCATGTTTATGATGTTAATGACTTGGTGATTTATATGACGTTTTGGGTGATTCGCCATGATGTTGTTTGAGATGAATGTTAACTTGTTAATTATCTTTTCCTTATATGAATTATATTGAATTGTGATTACTCACCCTGCCTGTTTGAATGTTACCTCTACGTGGGTAACGTGCAGATAACCAAGACTAGTTCGCGGTATGTGAAGAGTTAGCTTGGAGTCATTGTCCTACCGTTTAGTAGAGTAGAGGGTGTGTCTTGCTCTGGTTATGTAACATCGGGGTTGGGAACGTTTCTGTTTTTGAAGTATTGTGTTATTTTTTATTAACTTGTTTTATTGAGAATTTTGAGGATGTTGAGTTGTTTTAAACTCCAAACTTTGATGAAAAGATAATGTGATGAGCTGTTCTTTTTATGATGATAAATCCGCTGCGATGTTTTGTTTTAAAGGAGATGTTAATTAAAAATAAGTTGTTATTTTCTACGTGTTGAACCCGTGTTACGGAGCAGGGTATTTAATTGGATGTTTTATGAAGAAATGTGACACCTTATGTGATGTACTCTGATTAATTTTAACTATACTATTGCGTATATTTATGTTGGGTTAGAAGGGTGTTACATTAGTGGTATCAGAGCCTGGTTGGTCCGTCCGGCCAGGTTTTTACTTGATGTCTGTCCCTGTCAGTCGACGAGTGTGCGTACACTGTCGATGTTTTAGTTCTTCTAACCTTGTTGGTGGTGGGCAGGATGGCTAGAAGAAATGATCGTGCGATTGCTGATGCGTTGGAATCGGTTGCTAATATGGTGGCGCAGCTGAATCCAAATGGTGGAGCTCCTGATGAGTTTCGTGCGTTTGGGAAATTTCAAAGGAACAATCCACCGACTTTTGTGGGCACGCATGATCCAGTAAGTGTACACAAGTGGCTAAAGGCGATCGAGAAGATCTTCCGGGTAATGGGGTGTTCTGCTGAGCAACAGGTTCAGTTCGGAACGCATATGCTGGAAGAAGAGGCTGAGGACAGGTGGGATAACACCCGTCAGAGACTTGCAGATCTTGGCACTGTGATAACTTGGGCTGTGTTTAGGCAAGATTTTCTGGGCAAGTATTTTCCAGAGGATGCTCGTGGCAAGAGGGAAGTGGAATTCCTTGAGTTGAAGCAAGGAGATATGACTGTGGCGGAGTATACCGCAAAGTTTGAGAAGCTAGTGAAGTTTTGTCCGCACTACAATCGTGTTGATGCTAAGATGTCTAAGTGTATCAAGTTCGAGAATGGGCTGAGACCAGAGATTAAGCAAGGCATTGGGTATCAGCAGATCCACAGGTATGCTGAGTAAGTTGACAAGAGCAGAATCTACGATGAGGACAGCCGAGCTCGATCTGCTCACTACAAGCAGTTGAGTGAGAAGAAGGGGCAGTATAGGGGTAAGCCTTATAGGACTTCAGCTGAAAAAGAGAAGCAGAAGGCTTCAGATGGGAAGAAGACAAGTGGGGGAGCGGCTCCTGCTTCTGGAAAGTGTCATAACTGTGGTGGGCAAGGTCACCTTGCTGATTCATGCACCAATAATGTGATGAGGTGCTATCGATGTGGTAAGAAAGGGAATGGGGCTACTGACTGCAAGGATGAAGGTCTGACCTGTTTCAATTGTGGTGAAAAAGGTCATATCAGTACTCAATGTCAGAAGTCGAAGAAGACCGCGACTGCTGCTCAGACCAGTGGCAGAGTGTTTTCTTTAAGTGGTGCAGAAGTTCCAGAGAAGGACAACCTGATCCGAGGTACTTGTTTTATTAATAATATCGAGTTGGTTTCTATTGTTGATACTGATGTTACTCATTCTTTTATCTCACTTGAATGTGCTAATAGATTGAGTTTGAAGTTATCTGACATGAATGGGAATATGGTAATAGAAACTCCAGCTAATGGTTCTGTTACTACTACCCTTGTGTGTTTAAGATGTCCTGTGACGATTTTTGAGAAGAGTTTTGTGATGGATTTGGTGTGCCGACCCTTGCACCAGATTGATGTGATCTTTGGGATGAACTAGTTGGAGTTCAACTGGGTTCATATCAACTGTTATAACAAGACTGTAGAGTTTCCTGAGATTGATGACAGCAGAGATTTGATATTCTTGTCTGCTAAGCAAGTAGGGGAACTTCAAGAAGACGAAGCTTTGGTGTTTGCGATGTTTGCATCGTTGCACATTGATCATGAAGCTGCAAGTGCGGAGTTTCCGGTTATCTGTGAATTCCCAGATGTATTTCCAGATGACATCAGTGATTTGCCTCCTGAGCGTGAAGTAGAGTTTGCAGTGGACTTAATACCAGGTACGAGTCCAGTGTCGATGGCTCCTTATCGGATGTCCGCTTTTGAGCTAAGCGAATTGAAGAAACAATTGGAAGAATTGCTTGAGAAGAGGTTTGTTTGACCAAGTGTTTCTCTGTGGGGTGCCCCTGTGTTGTTAGTGAAGAAGAAATATGGAAGTATGAAGTTGTGTGTTGATTATCAGCAGCTGAATAAAGTGACTATCAAGAATAAGTATCCGCTACCGAGAATCGACGATTTGATGGATCAGCTAGTAGGTGCTTGTGTGTTCAGCAAGATTGATTTGAGGTTTGGTTATCATTAAATTCGAGTTAAGCCTGATGATATTCCAAAGACGGCTTTCAGGATGAGGTATGGACACTATGAATACATTGTGATGCCGTTTGGTGTATCTAATGCACCTGGTGTGTTCATGGAGTACATGAATCGGATTTTCCATGAGTATTTGGATAAATTTGTGGTGGTGTTTATCGATGATATCTTGATATATTCTAGATCCAAAGAAGAACATGCCGAGCATTTGAGGACTGTGTTGCAAGTGTTGAAAGAGAGGAAGTTGTATACAAAGCTAGCGAAGTGTGAGTTTTGGTTGAATGAAGTGAGTTTCCTTGGGCATATGATTTCGAGTGGTGGTGTTTCTGTTGATCCTTCGAAGATTGACGTCGTATTACAGTGGGAGACTCCGAAGTGTGCTACTGAGATACGAATTTTTCTGGGATTAGCAGGTTATTACCGCAAGTTTATCAAAGGCTTTTCTAAGTTGGCATTACCGTTGACTCAGTTGACTCGAAAGAGTTAGACTTTTGTGTGGGATGTGACTTGTGAAGAGAGTTTTGTAGAATTGAAGAAGAGGTTAACTACTGCTCCAGTGTTAATTTTGCCTAATCCGAGTGAATCCTTTGTAGTATATTGTGATGCGTCGAAGATGGGTCTTGGTGGAGTATTGATGCAAAATGGACAAGTTGTTGCCTACGCTTCGAGACAATTGCGAGTTCATGAGAGGAATTATCCTACACATGACTTGGAATTGGCCGCTGTGGTGTTTGTGTTGAATATTTGGAGACATTATTTGTTTGGCTCTAAATTTGAGGTGTTCAGTGATCATAAGAGTCTGAAGTACTTATTTGATCAGAAGGAATAGAATATGAGGCAGAGAAGGTGGTTAGAACTGTTGAAGGATTTCGATTTCGATTTGAGCTATCATCCGGGCAAAGCAAATGTAGTGGCCGATGCGTTGAGCAGAAAGTCATTGCATATGTCGATGCTTATGGTGAAAGAGTTGGAACTAATTGAGCAATTCAGAGATCTGAGTCTAGTGTGTGAAGCGTGTAACGCCCGGTTATTTAATTAATTATTTAATTAAATATCTTCGTATTATTTGTGTGTTTTGTGTTGGTTGTCGAAATGTTGTGTTAAGTTGCTACGTCGGTTTAGTCAAATTAATTTAAGTAATTTAAGTTGTGTTGGCTTTAGTTGAATTAATTTAATTAAGATAAATTAAGTTGTATTGTGGTTATTTGATTAATTAAGCCGATTAAGTAGTAGATATAGTAATTAGAAATAATAATAGATTATATTATTTGGGCTGTAATTAGAAGTAGTAATAGTGGGGGTGTAGAATGTGGCCCAATAAGACAATTAGAATATTAGAGTTATAATATTAGGTGTTAAAAATAAAATGAAATTAGTAGTAGCAGTTACGGAGAAGAAGAAGAGGAGAAAGGGTTTGGAAACAAACACGGAGAGGCTGCGAGAACGGGAACCCAATCGGAGATTTAGAGCGACCTTCAATCCAAGGTAAGGCTGTGATTCTGACTCTATAATGGGGTATTTGATGAATGATATGTGGGTTTGGGTTTGTAGAATTATTGCCTCTGTATGTGTTGTAATGGTTGTCGTGGATGTTGAAATACGTTGGTTGTTGATGAATCAGTTGTGGAAAAATTAGTCTATGTTGCTTCAGGGTATGATTTTATTTGTTTCTGTTGCACTGTGTTGGATGATTAGTCTGAAACGGTAAATGGGGAACGGGAATAGGAACCACCTTAGGAAGGGTGACGAGTGCCACCCGTTTTGTTTTTGAGAAGGTGGCAGCGGCCACTAAGGCATGTGGCTTGCGCCACTATGAGAAGTTGATGTGGCAGGAGCCACTAAGTGAGGTGGCTTGCGCCACCATTGGAATTGAGGTGGCTAGAGCCACTAGGCATATGGCTTGCGCCACTATGAAGGGATAATGTGGCAGGAGCCACTAAGTGAGGTGGCTTGCGCCACTAGGGATGTTTTAGGTGGCCAGAGCCACCAATTCATATGGCTTGCGCCACTAGTGGTGTTAGGTGGGGACCATGATGTGCTGCAGTCAATAGACCATGCAATTACACAGTCAAATATTTCTAACCATTTGATCATGATCTAGTGGCTTTGATTTAAACAGGAATTATAAAATAAAATATAAATGGATTTTTATGAACTGTGTGATTAAGATCAAACTACATGGATTCTTTTGACTATGTGATTGTGGGAAAATATTGACTGCAGGGGATTAATTTCCGTTTAGGTGGCCATTGCCACTAGTTTTTGTGGCGTGCTCCACTTTAGACATTTTCGTGGCCAGGACCTTATTTATATGTTTTCCTGATTGGTTTTCTTCCATGAGAATAAATCTGTAACCCAGTTTTACATAGAGTTTGAATCATTGGAAAATACCTAGATAAATTTTGTGAATTATTGATGATTGTCTGTCGTAATATCAGTAGCAGTGATAACTTATTAGAAGGATAATTAAAGCTGCATAGTGGTTAATCATAACAGTACCCGAATAGTCGTAATAATATTAAAGCAGAACAGAAACATTAGTAATTTTAGTCGGAGAATAATTAACCGGTTTTGGAAGTCCTGTCCGAATAAATTCGAGAAGCGTTTGTGATATAAGATGGTTGGTACAGAGTAGGATATAAGTGTCGTGATATCGTCGTGTTTAAGTTGTGAAGTTGCTGGTATGAATTTTGTTGTATTGCCTTATTAGTGGTAAGAATTAAGTTGTAGGCCTATGGCCCATGTTGATTTGTTGTTGTGTGGTTACATAACTATTATTGTTGTTATTATGATATTCATGTTGAGTTGCATACATCGCATATCAAGTTGGAGCTGATGCTTGGTAAGTTGGCCTGGATTGGCAAAATTTAAGTTGAAGGCTTATGCCTTGTTGACGTCAATATTAATTGGCAAGTTTCTAAGTTGGGAGTTTTGCTCCAATGGTACCACATGCATGTGCATAGTTTAAGTCGCATTTCATGTTGCATAATTGTTGTTGTGTTGTTGGATGATGTTGATAATAATGTTGTGAAGTGGTGATTTTTACATAACCTGAACTAATATATTATTTATCATATATCCGATTATATTGTTTGATATCTCACCCCTTCTGTGTATGGTGATGGTTTATACGCCATCCTGCAGGTAATCAGGAATGAAGGTTGTCTACCTTCATTAGTTCGAGTCAGTGTCGTCGCTCTGATACGTAACACTCGGGGGGATGAACGATTGTTTTCTTTATTACTGATTTTAGTATTGTTGCTGAATTTTAAGTTGGTTTTATTTGTTTTGAACCAAACCAGATGTGATGGTATTTCAGTTGAATTTATGAATCCGCTGCGTATTAATAAAGTTTTTTTGTGTCAAAGATTGAATTATGTTCATCTGAGTATTAAGTGTTATGTATCCATGTTTATGCGGTTAAATGTTGTTGTTTTTAAGTTGAAAATGTGGCATCCTATTTGAGTGTTGAAATTTCGAAACTATGATTTATTATTATCTGATGGGTAGAAACGGGGTGTTACATTAGTGGTATCAGAGCAGGTCGGTCCGTCCGACCAGGTTGTCTAATGTTGTTTGTTTCCCTAGTGTGCGACATGTGTGTAAAAACACTGTCGATGCTTGTTTTGTTTTCCATTTATAGGTTGGGAATGAAACAAGTGGGGGAGAAGGTGGTGCTTCTCCAAGGTGCTTCGAGTATGGAGCGTTGCCTAAGGTGGTTCTTATTCCTGTTCCCCATTTACCTTTTCAGACCAATCATCCAACACAGTGCAACAGAAACAAATAAAATCATACCCTGAAGCAACATAGACTAATTTTTCCACAACTGATTCATCAACAACCAACGTATTTCAACATCCACGACAACCATTACAACACATACAGAGGCAATAATTCTACAAGCCCAAACCCACATATCATTCATCAAATACCCCATTATAGAGTCACAACCCCACCCTTACCTTGGATTGAAGGTCGCTCTAAATCTCCGATTGGGTTCCCGTTCTCGCAGCCTCTCCGTGTTTGTTTTCAAACCCTTGCTCCTCTTCTTCTTCTCCGTAACTGCTACTACTAATTTCATTTTATTTTTAACACCTAATATTATAAATCTAATATTCTAATTGTCTTATTGGGCCACATTCTACACCCCCACTATTACTACTTCTAATTATAACCCAAATAATATAATCTATTATTATTTCTAATTATTATATCTACTACTTAATCGGCTTAATTAATCAAATAACCACAATACAACTTAATTTATCTTAATTAAATTAATTCAACTAAAGCCAACACAACTTAAATTACTTAAATTAATTTGACTAAACCGACGTAGCAACTTAACACAACATTTCGACAACCAACACAAAACACACAAATAATATGAAGATATTTAATTAAATAATTAATTAAATTACCGAGCGTTACAAAGTGAAATTCTGGTATAACAGATCCCAGATGTCCTACATGATGTCGAGACATCTGGTTTGACATAAATAGCAAGGCAATTATAGACAATTAAATAAGTTGCTGAAAAGAAAAGTACACACAGAATTTGTTCACCCAGTTCGGTCTAACACCTACATCTGGGGGCATACCAAGCCAGGAAGGAAGTCCACTATTAGCAGTATTAAATAACAGACTCAACAATACCAGTTGACAATCTACTCACTTAATCCCTACCCAATGACCCTTCTACCTAAGTTCTCCCTAGGTAAGAGACTCCATCTCACTTCTAATCATCGCAATGATGTCTAGCAGTCAACATCTCAGTTACTGCATCAACAGGTAGATTTCCAACAACTCTCCAAACACATAAAAATAGAAGACACACTCCTATAACAATACATAGACATGACCCTCATGACTAAGAACAATGCTTAGAGTTGCTTAACATCTTCCTCTAAGACCAATACATCTCTTACCTACAGGCTTAGAGATAAACATGATGACCATCCCACAAACCGGGTGGTTCATCTGCCAACACAGCCCTTATAATTTACATGATGGCTGGCTTTTCAAAACTAGGTTACAATGCTTCTATTTATAACCTATTTCCCAACTGGATTTGGGCCTTCAAATCAAAACAAATCAGCTGGTCCAAATCTGCAAAAGATTCTGCTACTAAATAGATCTTCAATCAAATCTTCAATTAAATCTAATTATTCTCCATATCTTTTTGCATGAAAATAGTAACAATATCTGCTCAATATAAGATTGCAATAGAATATATTTTTCCCATCATATTCGCCTGCAATCTCTCCACCAGATCTTCTCAAGACACACTTAAACAAATGCAGCCCTAACAAAACACATCAGACTGATGTTCTGATGTTCTATCAACTGATGTCAAGACATCAGGTTTAACATCAGCATATAAAACTTCAACCCTGCAACAACTAATGTTAGGAACCAATGTTAAGACATCAGACGTCAACATTGTTCAACTTTGTTTTACCAAAATTCCAGCCAATACAAGAACTAACAATCTCCCCCTTTGGCTAATTTTGGCTAAAACAATCTCTGCCAACCTCGGAGATACCTGCAGCAGAAAAACTTCATACTCCTAACATTCCAAAACACAACCAGCAGCAATCACATCCAAAATCTGCTCAAAGCTAAACTCCCCCTCAAAACAGGAACCAGCATACCAGCTGTTCAAACATGCACACTCCCCCTCAAGCCTAGAACCACAATAGACAACTAGGCAACACATAGGCACATAGGCTAACTCTCCCCCTTTTTAGCCACAATTGGACAAACTCTGAACAAAATATAGACTCAACAGCTACTACTGTACATTCTCTCCCCCTTTTTGGCCAAAAATTGACAACATTGGTGTAAATGTATACTTCTGATTCAATCCATTGACACACAAATCTATAGAACCAGGTCAAAACTATCAAGTACACCATGAACTTCACCAGTAACATAATGTCACGACATCTTGTCTGACATTACAATCTGGATAAACAACTTCTTCAACAAAAGATCAACTCTCCCTATCTAAGATAACCAGTGCTCCTTTGCAAGAAGAACACCTTAAATGAATGGAAAACATAAGACTCATCTTCATGTCTTCAAGAGTTCACCCTCTGTTCAACACACCTGCTGAACGCATTCACAAAATGCTTAATCCAAGTACCACACTAGTACAGACAGAAGTTCTCCCCTTATATTTCACAACTGATGCTCCTTGACCAGTACATCATAGCATTTGGAAAATCCAGACACAGTCTTCATCCATCCAGTCAGGAATGCTTCACACAATCATCCACAAGTTCTGAAGCACACTCACAATGCCTTCCACTAAACTCTAAGTAAACTCCTCTTACTTAGAATTAATAACACACATCAAGACAAGTGTGACATCTCCCATCAACAAAGACCCTCACAAAGTTTTTCCAAAACTGCATAAAATTGTCTTCAGACTTCTCCTTAGAAGCATGTGCGCACATGATACAAACAATTAGCTTCACATGGCTAGAACCATTCATGTCCACACCAACATGCCATCCAACAGCCTAATGTCATAACATGTTATCTGACATTATCTCCTCATAAGAGGCAACCAATCTCTGCAAGCTTGATCAGCATGCAAGCTTCATAATATATGCACCTTTGCTGCAGAATCCATAGACAAGTACTCCCCCTGTCAGGGTTAACTAATGCTCCAGATGGAGATGAACATTTGAGCACACTTACTGAGCACATTCACATACTGTACTTTCACTTTTGGAGAACACAACCAAGGATCCTGACTTGTTTGACACTGCTCACAGACTCCACAAATTCTCTGCTTTACTGAGATCTAATCTCTTCAAGAGATACTTGTAGCAGAAGAAGGAACAACTCTAAAAAAAATGTTCTGATCAGATCACATCACAATCCCTCTACCATTACACCAGTAGTTGTTGATACTAGTGAAGTTTTCAAAATTAGTAGTCATGCTTTGCCAGAACAAACTACTAAAAACAAGACCAGAATCTCCACATTCTAATTCACATAGTCAGAAACATCTCTTCTGACACAAATGCTTGAGCATCCAACTCCACATGCACACTCTTAATCATCTTCCAAATATAACCATCAGCAAACATGATGTTACAACATCACCATTCAACAACATCATTTGGGGACATCAGCTTCTCATTACCATTCAGAGGACTTATTTCGTATAGAAGTCCTTCAAGAAGCTCCCAATAAAACACTGTCAGAGCAGCTTATTCAGGTTAACATACACACCTGAATACCATGAGCTCGCACACCCTCTCTGAAGCAAAGAGTTCAGACTACAAATTATTATACTCACATGATTCCCTCTTGGTTTGTTATCTTCACATGCTCTAAAACTCCACATCTTGCCAGGCTGATCAACTACTCTCTAGCATGACTTGACAATAGGGCTATGTCCCCTTCACATGCTTTTCTTCTTCCTTTAGCGATACACATCCAATCATCTATTTTTGACATTTGGATCAATTGATGAATATCCACATTCAGACTTTCAAGCAATCAATACCTGATCTACTTCAGTCTTCTCTACATTCTCCTTCCAAAGCAGACCTTCTACTTCATCATTCTCCCGTATGATTAGGTAGATTCTCTTTAGATACAATGTAGGTAATCATCCTAGATAATGTCCTATCACAAGTTAGAACATCTTCCACACACCAAAACATCAACACCATGATTCTTGATACGCTCCACCAACTGGACTTACTCTAGCATAATAATCCAAAGAACCAGAGGAATAAACTCTCATCCACCTTCAAGAAAAATAATCTACTTGAGTCTTCAACTCATCACCCTTCTGCCCAAGAGTAACTTGTTCCAAGACAATCCTCAATAATAACCAGCTGCCACACTCTGATTATCTTGATTCTTCGAATTCACTTCTGAGATCAACCAATTGCCACAGTTTGATCACCTCAAGCATGAATCCTCATATGAAAACAGCCAAATGCCACATTTTGACCTTTTTCATGTTTGTCAGAACTCTCACAAAGATATCCTGATCCACCAAGGAACCCAGATCTTCAAATCACATGTTCCAATTGCTCAATAGCAAACACACTTAGACTCCCTAAGCCATGGTCATGTAACATCTTCTCCTTCCTGCAGCTCCCACAAACTGCCATGAGAATGATCCTATTGTTCATTCCTGTAGATCACCCTATCAAAAGCTGATGTGCCACATCACCAGTTGAGACTTCTGATGTTAAGCTAGATGTCAGAACATTATGTCACCCAACTGTTGAATTCAGCTCTACCTTCTGCCACTCAGAAGAACCTCCTCCCTTTGCAGAAACAGATTTCCATGCTCTCATAGACTTGATTCAACAATCAAATTTGAGTAGACAACCTCCATCCTGCTTAGAAACTCCAAAGACTTCAAACCTACCACATCTGAACCTTCAGAAAATAAGTAGTCCAAGACTACCCCATAGCAATAAAGAAAGTCACTTCCCTTAGAAGAGTTGTCAGTAGAAAGCCAGAGATAACTTCCACTTATCCTCGACCTTCACAACCAGAGCAAACACCATGCTCCAGACCACTTAAACTGATCCACGCTGTAACCAACAAGATTATGATGTCTACATAGTCTTCCGTCTTCATCTTCAACAACACCACCATCTGGACAAGTCATTCACAATACTTTCTAGGACCAGATGCTAAGCAATAATCCCAGGTCAACAACACCTAGGCGACTTGTGAGCGAATGTAGAACCCCTCCCATGATTCTCCAAACCTCTGATGAAAAGATGTTAAAACAATTGACAGAATATCCTTAATCTTGTCTTTCAAGGATAATCAATTAAATACTTGTGAATATCACAAATAGTAATTGATCTTAAATCCCTGTGGTTTAACCCTTCTTCAGATTCTAGCATCTTCTGAATCTTCTTCATGACAACCATTATGACAACCATTCATACCACAAAAGCCTTCTAGGTTAGGTCAGTGTCTTGATCTTTCACTCCACCCTGAGCAAAGAACTGAAGTGATGTTTCAACATCAGTTCCGACATCAGTCTAAATCACATTAAACATCTACTAGGATTTGGAGACTACAACCATAGTAATCCACACATATCTCTTGCAGCGAACACACGAGAACATATCAACATCTGATTAACTTCCAAGACCAACAAAACTGCAGTAACTTGCATAACACACTCTTCCAGAAGCTTCTTATTATAAGCACAAGGTTCAGACCTCTTGTCTAACTTAAGAGTGATAACATACCAGATACAATCTGCTACTTCCAATCCTTCAAGCCGCAAAATTGAAAGAGCTCACGCATACACCAATTGACCACAGGTTGATTTACACTGCTACTGCACACACACTCTTGGATGCATTTTCCCTATAAAATTGTCCTCATACATTTTAGCTTAAACAGGGATCATCTCCTTCTCTTCTGCTATCAAGATTACTACCTTTTCTTCAACCAGATCCAGCTGAGATGCTATGACATTATGAACAGCATCTCAAAAATTGTTCAACTTCACAGCTTCAGAGATCCTTCAAAACAGCTACAATCTAATAGGACTTTGACTCAGCATTTACCATAAACTGCTGATGTGTAGCGCGATGTCGAGACATTAGGATTGATATATCAAGCTCAACTTCTTTCTTGATGAAACTTCCTCCAGTTCATGATTTTGAAAATCAGAAACATGTATCTTCACAAGAGAATTCATCTTCAGATATACCAGAACTACATAAATACGCTTAAGAGATAACTTATCAAGATCTTCACTCCCACATGAAAGATTTGATAGTGATACTCTTTTGCTTTGGCTCCACCCTCTCCTTTCATCATCAAGAAAATTGAGAAGGAAGGAATCAGTGTTTTGGACAGATTGGTCTTCAATACCTGATTTGAAATATATTCTTCTTCTGCTGAGGAGACCAAACTCTAAAGTCTTTCCAAGAAAATACCTTCCTAAAGTCTCACCACCAGAGACACAAGAAACAACCAGGGTTACATCAGATACCATGCAGCAGAACACACAACAACTCCTCAACACTCTTCAGGCACTACTCAATAATCCTTGCACACCATCACCATAATCCAAGTGCCAAAAAAAATTGAAAATAAATCAAACTCATAACAGCAGTTCTCCACCAAAGCTACACACCTGATAACAACAGATAGGTCCAATACATACCCTGTCATGAATAGTCCATCCTTCACTTCAAGGGATCAAACAACCAACTATATGAACTGACCAAGTCCATAACTCAGTAAAACTATCTTCCTTGCTCATGAACTAGAAAGTATCTTCCCTAGATCTCATCCAGAAATAGACAGGATGCCTGCTCTGATACCAATTGAAATTTTGGTATAATAGATCCCAGATGTCCTACATGATGTTGAGACATCTGGTTTTACATAAACAGCAAGGCAATTATAGACAATAAATAAGTTGCTGAAAAGAAAAGTGCACACAGAATTTGTTCACCTAGTTCGGTCTAACAACCTACATCTGGGGGCATACCAAGCCAGGAAGGAAGTCCACTATTAGCAGTATTAAATAACAGACTCAACAATACCAATTGACAATCTACTCACTTAATCCCTACCCAATGACCCTTCTACCTAAGTTCTCCCTAGGTAAGAGACTTCATCTCACTTCCAATCATCGCAATGATGTCTAGCAATCAACATCTCAGTTACTGCATCAACAGCTTGATTTCCAACAACTCTCCAAACACATAAAAATAGAAGACACACTCCTATAACAATACCTAGACATGACCCCCATGACTAAGAACAATGCTTAGAGTTGCTTAACAGCTTCCTCTAAGACCAATACATCTCTTACCTACAGGCTTAGAGATAAACATGATGACCATCCCACAAACCAGGTGGTTCATCGACCAACATAGCCCTTATAATTTACATGATGGTTGGCTTTTCAAAACTAGGTTACAATGCTTCTATTTATAACCTATTTCCCAACTGGATTTGGGCCTTCAAATCACAACAAATCAGCTGCTCCAAATCTGCAAAAGATTCTGCTACTAAATAGATCTTCAATCAAAACTTCAATTAAATCTTCAATTAAATCTAATTATTCTCCATATATTTTTGCATGAAAATAGTAACAATATCTGCTCAATATAAGATTGCAACAGAATATATTTGTCCCATGATATTCGCCTGCAATCTCTCCACCAGATCTTCTCAAGACACACTTAAACAAATACAGCCCTAACAAAACACATCAGACTGATGTTCTGATGTTCTGTCAACTGATGTCAAGACATCAGGTTTAACATCAGCATATAAAATTTCAACCCTGCAACAAATAATGTTAGGAACCAATGTTAAAACATCAGACATCAACATTGTTCAACTTTGTTTTACCAAAATTCCAGCCAATACAAGAACTAACACAAAGCGACTCCTGACAGTGTGAAGTTGGGAATGTTGAAGTTGACTAGTGGCATTCTGGAAGAAATCAGAACGGGTCAGCAATCCGATTTGAAGTTGGTTGACCAATTTACCTTGATTAACCAAGGTAACGGAGGTGACTTCCGAATTGATGAGAATGGTGTGATGAGGTTTCGAGATAGAGTGTGTGTTCCAGATGTTTCGGAAATCAAGAAGAGTATTCTAGAAGAAGGACATCGAAGTAGGTTGAGTATTCATCCCGGTGCTACGAAGATGTATCATGATTTAAAGAAGTTGTTTTGGTGGCCGGGTATGAAGAGGGATGTTGTAGAGTTTGTTTATGCATGTTTGACTTGCCAGAAGTAGAAGGTTGAGCATCAGAAGCCTTTAGGTATGATGCAGCCGTTGAGGATTCCAGAATGGAAATGGGATATTATTTCCATGGATTTTGTGGTGGGATTACCGAAGACTGCTAAGGGAAATGATTCAATTTGGGTGATCGTGGATAGATTGACTAAGTCGACACATTTCTTACCGATGAAGATTAATCATTCTATGCAGAAGCTAGCCGAGATGTATATCGAAGAGATTGTAAAGTTACATGGGGTACCTTCGAGTATTGTGTCGGATAGAGATCTGAGGTTTACATCGAGGTTTTGGAGGAGTTTGTAAGATGCTTTGGGAACTAAGTTGAGGATGAGTTCTGCCTACCATCCACAGACGGACGGTCAGACAGAAAAGACTATCCAATCCTTGGAAGATTTGTTGAGGGCTTGTGTGTTGGATCATGGAGGATCATGGGATATCCATTTACCACTGATTGAGTTCACGTACAATAATAGTTTTCATGCTAGTATTGGAATGACGCCCTACGAGGCTTTGTATGGAAGAAGGTATAGAACTCCTTTGTGTTGGTATGAGTCAGTCGAGAGTGCGGTACTCGGACCTGAGATTGTGCAAGAGACGACTGAGAAGGTGAGGAAGATCCAAGAGAGGATGAAAGCTTCGCAGAGTCATCAGAAGAGCTACCATGATAAGAGGAGGAAAGCACTTGAATTCCAAGAGGGAGATCACGTGTTTTTTAGGGTGACGCCAGTGACTGGTGTGGGTCGAGCTTTGAAGTCTAGGAAGCTCACCCCACATTTTGTTGGTCCGTATCAGATATCGTAGAGGATAGGTGAGGTAGCCTACCGAATTACGTTACCGCCGTCACTTACGAATTTGCATGACGTGTTCCATGTGTCTCAATTGAGGAAGTACATTCCAGATCCGTCGCATGTGATTCAGATGGATGATGTACAAGTGAGGGATAATCTGACTGTGGAAGCATTGCCAGTGCGTGTCGATGGTCGAGAAATGAATCAACTGCGAGGTAAGGAGATTGCTTTGGTGAAAGTTTTGTGGGGAGGACCAGCTGGCGAGAGTTGGACTTGGGAACGTGAAGATCAGATGAGGGAATCGTACCGACTCTATTTGCTTCAGGTAAATTTTTTAGGACGAAAATTCCTTAAGTGGGGGAGAGTTGTAATGCCCCAAATTCATATTTTAATTATTTATTGATTATTTGTGAATATAAGGCAATTTGTTGACATGATGTTGTGTTGCATGGACATTTTTAGGTGGAAATTATTTTAGTAATAATAATAGTAAGAATAATCATATTATATTATTCAAATTATTATTTATTATTTAAAATAAGAGAAGTAGGAGTATTGAGGGTATATTGGTCTTTTAGGAGGAATAAGCGAGGATATAATGGTAAGAGCACAATTAGGGGTATTTAAGAGGGAATAGTGAAAAGGAATTCATTATTCTACTATTTGGAGGAAAAGGCAAAATTGCTCTGAGGAACAAGTGAGAAGGAGGCTAGGGCATAAGAGAATTCCGGAGAAATTTCAAGAGAAGTCGAAGGAGACGATATTTTAAGGTATGGGGAGTATTACTTTACAATATTCTTGATATATGGATTTGATTGTTGATGGGTGATTGGGGTTTTGGGGGAAAATGTGGGAATTGGAGGTTAGGGATAATGGGATTTGATGATTTGAGATGAGATAATTGTTGTTGTTGACATATATGTGATAATTGTAGGTTGTGTTGACATAATCTGAGGTAATTGATGGATAAAACGTGTTTTTGGAGTGTGAAATCGCAGGAATGGAAGTGCTGTTATCGCAGGGTTTTTCTGCCAAAATCGCAGAGCCCGCTTAGCGCGGTCTAGCAAGCTTAGCGTGGTCTGGAGAATTTTCGCCTCCTTGAGGCAGTGAATTTTTGCCACCTGGAAGTTGAAATTATTATTTTTAATTTCTTAAAATTGTGGGAAATTGTTCGTGTTATGTTGTATAAATGCTGTAATGATGCCATGACTTGTTAATGCGTGTTGACGTGTTATATGATGATAAATTGATGATTTTCAATATGATGATGTATATGAAGTTTGATGAACTAATGATGATATGATTTACGTGACGTTGATGAATTAATGATGACATGATTATATGATGTTCTGGTGAATGATGATGCACTTTATTACCTTTGTTGATATTGATGAATTTGAAGTTGTGCATCATGCATTCATAGCATTTAGGACTTTGGTCCAGTGACGATGTTAGGACTTCGGTCCATTGGTGGCCTTAATCCCATTGTGCGGATTGAGGTATTTTGTGACGTGCTCCCTTGTGGAGGGTTGATGGCCTGGTGTCCATTATTATGACGAATTGGTACCACATGCATGTTAGGAAATCGCATTTCATTCTTGGTGGCATTACATGATTGCATGTTTATGATGTTAATGACTTGGTGATTTATATGACGTTTTGGGTGAGTCGCCATGATGTTGTTTGAGATGAATGTTAACGTGTTAATTATCTTTTCCTTATATGAATTATATTGAATTGTGATTACTCACCCTGCCTGTTTGAATGTTACCTCTACGTGGGTAACATGCAGATAACCAAGACTAGTTCGCGGTGCGTGAAGAGTTAGCTTGGAGTCATTGTCCTTCCGTTTAGTAGAGTAGAGGGTGTGTCTTGCTCTGGTTATGTAACATCGGGGTTGGGAACGTTTCTATTTTTGAAGTATTGTGTTATTTTTGATTAACTTGCTTTATTGAGAATTTCGAGGATGTTGAGTAGTTTTAAACTCCAAACTTTGATGAAAAGATAATGTGATGAGCTGTTCTTTTTATGATGATAAATCCGCTGCGATGTTTTGTTTTAAAGGAGATGTTAATTAAAAATAAGTTGTTATTTTCTACGTGTTGAACCCGTGTTACGGAGCATGATGTTTAATTGGATGTTTTATGAAGAAATGTGACACCTTATGTGATGTACTCTGATTTATTTTAAGTATACTATTGCGTTTATTTATGTTGGGTTAGAAGGGTGTTACATTGAAGACTCTGGAAAATATTCAGAAGCAGCAAGAGTTGTTCAGATCAAGGATGGACAAGCAAGATGAAGTCACTTCCATCATTCAGAATGCACTTGCTCAGATCCTTCAGAGGCTCCCTCCTCCTTCTCAACCTTAGGCACCTTTCTAGGCTACCCCTTAGTTTTTATTGTCTGTTTCTTTATCCTATTTTTGTACTATGGTTTATCCTTTTGATTACCCTTTTTGATTATGACAAAAAGGGGGAGTATTTTAATGGAAATTTATTTTGATAAATATCTTGTCTCTGAATCATAGCTCTAACATTCTAACACTTTAAGTGCAAATTTTCCTAAGAATGCTTTTCAGGAACAATATTTATATTGGCAATCTGAATCTGAATTTAATCTGGCTCTGATATAACTTATCAGACTCGGTTATCAGACTCCATGACCACTATAATCAAGCTCTGATATTCTGGATCTGACTAGATCATTGTAATCAGGCTCAGGTATCCCTAATCTGATAAGATTTTTTTAAGTCTTAAATTCAGGGGGAGCTTGATAAAAGGAAGTTTACTCTAAACTTATCTGTGTCACTTCCTATTAATTATCTTCGTACAAAATTGTGTTATCAAAATACATTGTTTTGTCATTATAAAAAAGGGAGAGATTGTTAGGACAAGATTTAGTTCTGCAAGATATCTCTATGTTTTGATAATAGCAAAGTAGTATTTGTGTGAGAACAATTTTAGTACTCTAATGTTTATTTTCTATAGAATTGACAAATAAAATCTGACTCTAATAAAGAAAGCTCTGACTCTGATAGAGATCATGTGGAACATCACTCTCAATTGACCAAAAGTCGCTTCTGCATCAAAGAAGCAAGTTTGCTTCTGATATGCTCAACTTCAAAAAGATTCTAAAAAGACAAGGTTTTGTTGAACAACATTCTGAAGACTCTGAAGACTTAAGTTTCTGAAGACTAAGTGTTAAAGACTCTGAAGACAAGGTTTTGCTGAACAAAGTTCTAAAGACTTTGAAGACTTAAGTTTCTGTTAGTTCTTGGATTGGCTGGAATTTTGGTAAAACAAAGTATGTTCAATGTTGATGTCAAGGTAGTGATGCTGCAACATTGAGACTTAACACTGGACTGTGTTAAGTAATTAATTTGCGGAAGTTGGATGTCTGATGTCACATAGGCGATGTTGTGACATTAGATCTACAGAATTAATAACATCAGGTTGTGATGTTGTTAGGGTTTGCGTGTTAGCTAGAATTGTGGAGAGTTGTTAGTCTCATTGGATGAGAATATCTTGGGATAGATATTTTCCGCTGCATAGGAGATCTGGTGCAGATTTGTAGGAGATTTAAAAGGTTGAAGATTTGAAAAGATTTTAGGAGAAAATTTGTTTTAAATATTCAGTTTTAAATAACAAATCAAGTCAGAGATTGTAGCAGTCCAAGCCCAATTCAGGTTGCTATTTAAAGCGCACAAGACCAAAGGAAAAGGTACATAACAGAAAATACAGAGAGAAGATCAAGAGCAAAGGCTGAGTGTCTTGAGTATTTTGTACGAGTTTTGTATACACCATTCTAGGTTGAATTGGTGAGTCGTTTTCTGTCCTCTCTTAGAAGTTGTGAAGCAATAGAGAGTTATTACTTGATCAAAGCTGTGAAGCAGAATCAAGGTGTGATTGAATTGTAGGGATTGAGTAGTGTTCTCATATCTAAGTGGGTTCTTAGGTAGAAAGTCACTAGTAGGAATTAAGTTTAGGAGATTGTCAACTGGGTTGTTGAGTCTGTAAATTAATTCTACAAGTAGTGAATTTCATCCCTGGCTTGGTAGCCCCCAGACGTAGGTAGTTAGACCGAACTGGGTGAAAAATTTGGTGTGTTATTCTGCTGTTTATTTTGTCCATTGTGCAGGGTGTGTTGTTGTGACATCGCACCTTAACATCACACGTCTGATACCAGAATTTCAATTGGTATCAGAGCAGGCATCCTGTCTGTCTCTGGGTGAGATCTAGGGAAGTTACTTTCTGGTGTAAAGATGGACAAAGAAGTTGGAGGATTCGTCAACAGACCCCCTATTTTGGATGGATCCAATTATGACTATTGGAAGCCAAGGATGACTACCTTCTTAAAATCCTTGGACAGCAGGGCTTGGAAGGCCATTATTAAAGAATGGAAAGCACCGGTTGTGTGTGAGAAAGATGATGCTGGCAAAGATAAAGAAGGCACCTCAAAGCCAAAGCCTGAAGAAGAATGGACCAAGGAAGAAGTTGAGCTTGCCCTTGGAAATTCCAAAGCTCTGAATGCAATCTTCAATGGAGTAGATAAAAACATATTCAGATTGATCAACACATGTGAAGTTGCTAAGGAAGCATGGGATATTTTAAAAGCTACACATGAAGGAACATCTAGAGTTAAGATGTCAAGACTTCAGCTTCTAACATTGAAGTTTGAGAGTCTGAAGATGAAGGAAGATGAGACTATCCATGACTTCCACATGAGTGTGCTTGAGCTGGCTAATGCATCCAGTGCTCTTGGTGAAAAAATGTCAGATGAAAAACTTGTAAGGAAGATCCTTAGGTCTCTTCCTAAGAAGTACAAGATAAAGGTAACTGCCATTGAAGAATCACAAGACATCAGCAAGATGAGGGTTGATGAGCTCATTGGATCTCTTCAAACTTTTGAGCTTGGTTTGAATGAGGAAGAACCAGAAAAGAAGCCCAAAAGTATAGCCTTGGTTTCCACTCCTGCAGAAGCTAAGAAAGTTACAGATGATGAGTCTCAGGAGGATCTGTCTCAAGCCATAGTTATGTTGGGAAGACAGTTCAACAAAGTGTTCAAGAGGATGAACAATAACTCCAGGCCTAATGTCAGGAACATCTCTTCTGACAACAGCAAGGCAAAAGAGAAGGATGAAGAGAAGACTGCCCAAGATAAAGGAGTTCAGTGCTTTGAATGTGAAGGGTATGGATATGTCAAGAAAGAGTGTCCCACATTCTTGAAGAAGCAGAAGAAGAGCATGACAGTCTCCTGGTCTGACTCTGATAGTGAAAGTGAAAGTGAGTCAGCAAAGCATGTCAGAGCTTTGACAGGAACTGTTGTTTCTGATGATGATTCTAGTGATGGGGAAGTAACTTATGAGGAGTTAGCATCTACTTATCAAGAGCTATGTTTAAAAAGTGATGAGATTTGTCAAGAAAACAAGTGTCACAAGCAACAGATTACTCAGCTTGAGACGACTAAAGCTGATTTGGAAAATTAGGTGTTATTAGTCAGAGCTCATCTTGATCATATGACCAAAACTGTTAGGATGCTGAACAGTGGTACAGACACTCTTGACAAGATTCTTCAGACGGAAAGGGTAGCTGGAGACAATACTGGATTAGGATTTGTGGGTGAGGAAAAGGTGTCTACTGAAGCAAGCACTTCAGGAACCAAGGAAGAAATGTCTCAACCTATGTCTCAACTTCAGGAGGCTAAACCTAAGCAGGCTGCTCAACCTCAGCCTCAGAATGATGAGAAGAAGAATGGTTCCCATCAGAGGAAGATGAAACCCATAGGAGCTAGTCAGTATATGCCTCCCCAATACCACAAGAGCATGCAAGCTGCAAGGTTCAAACAGAACCAGTCTCATCAGATGTTTCAACATCAGAAAAACTGGTATGGACATGGATACAACAATGTTGTGCCTCATCACTATGGAAGAAGGAAGCCTCATCACCATAGGAGACAGCCTAGGAGACAGCATCCTCAATACAGGAGAAGATAACCGCACCATAGAAGACAGGCCAACTATGGTAGAAGGAGACATCAATTTGGGTGGCAGCACCAACAGTATCATCATCATAATGGTGGAAGATATAACAAATTCAGAGATGACAGAGTTAGATGCTTCTATTGTGGCAGGTTTGGACATATGCAGTACTCTTGTTTCAAGCTTCATGGTTATCCTAATTCTGCTCCTCAACCCAGACAGAAGGAGGTCAGGCCCAAGGTAGTGAAACAATGGGTTCCTAAAGCTCAGGTCACATGTCTTTTGGCGCATATCTCGGATGGACATTTTGACATGAATGCATGGTACTTTGATAGTGGATGTTCAAAGCACATGACTGGATCCAAGGAGCAGTTGGTGGAGTTCAACCCGTGCCGAGCAAATAAGGTGGTATTTGGAAATGGAGAACAAGGAGTTGTAGAAGGAGTTGGAAGAGTGAAGAAACTAGATGGTCTTACTCTTGATAGTGTGATCCTTGTCCAAGGCTTGAAAGCTAATCTGATTAGCATAAGTCAGTTGTGTGATGAAGGTTACAAAGTCAGCTATTCCAAGGATGAGTGTCTGGTGACAAACGAAAAGGATGAAGTGATCATGAAAGGAGCTAGGTCCAGAGATAATTGTTATCTATGGATACCTATAGAAGTCAGCCCGTCTATTGATGTTAAGGTTGATGTTTTAGCATTAAACTATGACATCAAGTGTGAAAGGCTATTAGAGTTAAGTACTTTGAAGTTGAATCCTTTCAAATTTGTTAAAGGAAAGCTTATTTGGGGGGAGAAACTCATTGATTGGCCTTTAAAAATTACACAAAATCTGGCGCCTTACCTTAGACCCTCATTTCCGATTATAGGAAAATCGCAATCCATCAAAACTCATATCTCCTATCTGTTCGTCTCCTTCAACACGAAGAATCATCTCAACCTATACTGCCTCAAAGGAACCATGTCAAAGCAGACATCTTCCCCATCAAAAAGTTCATCACGGAATAAAGCTAGGGTTTTTACATATGAACACTCTGAAGACGAAGCTCTGAATAGACAACCCATCTCCGTAATGCTCCCAGAGTCAGGTAAACCTAGACCTTCTAAACTTGCTTCTAAAAGGGCCGTAACTACCTTTAAAGACACTGAAACAAAGAAGCTTGTTACTAGTATCCTATTTAATGATAAATCAACACCTAGGTCATCCTCGTCTCAAAATGTGGTAGAAAAGTTTGATGTTGACAAGAGTATGGGTAATCTGGCTACCAAAATACTAGACAAAGGTATACCTGTGAAAGGAATTTCTATACCATTGAATCAGATGACGGCAGAAAATGTAGACATGCAAGGAGTTGAGTCTGGTCTTCATAGACTTGCTATGTCTGTCATTGAAGATTCTAAAATAGGAGGGGAAGAAGATGATGTTCATGGTGAAAGGGGTGTCAGAACATCGCCTAGTAGGGAAGCTAAGACTACTTCTGGAGGAGAAAAGAGTACTGATGTGATTAATGTTGATGACTTATCTGATGATGAAGTCATTGGAAGAGTTGTGCCTAGTCTGGCTAAGAGACTAAGGACAAGGAAAGAAAAGCAGGTTGAATCGTCCCCAAAGAAGTCCTCTGATGATAAGAGGAAAAAGACTGTTGTTGGGCCAACTAAAGCTTGGAGTAAGGTCGAGGTGAATCCAAGAAAGAGGAAGATTGTGGAACAATCTGAGTCTGAGGATGATGTTGAGAAAGATGTCCATGACATCACTCCAGTCAGAAAGACCATTTTGAAAAGAATCTCTGATAAGGTCCCTGAAGTACTAGTGGACAACATATCTTTTCATTATGCTAGCAGTGCTCCCTTGTGGAAATTTGTTTGCCAAAGGAGACTAGCTCTGGAAAGAGAGCTTGGAAAGGATGTCTTGGAGATGAAAGAAATTATGGACCTCATTAATGTTGCTGGACTGTTGAAGACTGTGACCAGATTCTCTAAGTGCTATAGTGGACTTATTAAGGAGTTTGTTGTCAACATCCCTATAGACATTTCTGACAATAGAAGTGTGAACTACATGAAGGTGTTTGTTAGGGGGTAGTGTATTGACTTCTCTCCTAGTACCATCAATAAATATCTGGGAAGAGATGAACAAGAGGGATGTGAGCTGGAAGTAACTGATAATGAAGTGTGTAGAGAAATCACTACCACTCAAGTTAAGGTGTGGCCACTGAAAAATAAATTGACAGCTAGCAAACTCAGTATCAAGTATGCTATTTTGCACAGAATTGGTGCTGCTAACTGGGTACCTACTAATCACAAAACCACCATAACTGTGGGATTAGGAAGGTTCATCTATGCTATGGGGAAAAAGGTCAAGTTCAACTATGGAAGCTATATATTTGATCAAGTGGTAAAGCATGGTGCCACCAATGCTATCAAAATGCCTATATCATTCCCTTCCCTTATCTGTGGAATGATCTTAGATCAACATCCTGGAATCTTAACCAGTACAGAGGTAGCATGTAAGAGGGAGTCAGCTTTGTCTTTGCATCCCAAACTGTTTGCTGGGAGTCATGTTCCAGACATTGTTACAACATCAAGTTCTGGGGTTAAGAAGGTCAGTACAAAGTCTGAGTTAATTGAAGAATTAAAGGCAACCTGCAAGGATCTTGATGTGGTTATCAGTACCAGCACAATTAGGAAAATGAAGATTGAGTAGATGATCAAAGACTTGGAACAGGGGGAAGATAATGTGAATGGCGATACTGAGGTTTCTGGGTCAGATAAAGGTGATGAAGATGCTGATGGTACCAGCTCGGATGAGGACTAACTTCCATCTGCTGCTATTAGATAATAGTTTAGTTTTATGTTTCGGCAATGTTTTTTTTGTTTCAGTACTAATATTGTGCTTGGTTATGTAATTTGAATATTGTGCTGTTATATGCACCTTTTTATGTTGTTCTCTTCTATGATTTGTTTGCCTGGTTGCTAACTGTGAGGCTAACAATGAGAGTTAGGATTGTACTAACTGTAGTTAATAGGGATTCTGATTGAAGCTTGTCTAATTGTGGCTAAAAATGGGGAGAAGTAGCCAAAGAAAAAAAAATAGCCATTGTCAAGAGTATCAAAGAATGTTAAATGTCAAATGTTGCTTAGAGAGTTATGCTGCTGAGTGCTGTTACAGGTGTAGTGAAGAAGTGCAGATGATTGAGGGGGAGTAATTGCTGATCTACTGAACAGTTGTTATGTTGGCCTTTGTATTAAGGGGGAGTTTAGACTGAGCTGCCAGTGAAGATATCATAGCATTTGAAGAGTGCAGCCAAGCAGACATCAAGGGGGAAAAGTGATGCGTATTGTGAGCTACTGAACAGCTGTGATGCTGGTTCAGGTTTTTTAGGGGGAGCACCAATTGGCTGTAGTCAATAATGAAGATGGTGCTGCAGCAGATCAAGTGCTGAAGACTATGAAGATTGTCAAACTGCTGCTGATGAAGTTTTCAAATTACTGAAGTTTTGAAATTACTAAAGTTTTCCGCTGCTGATGACTGTGAGGGTTCAGAGGGTGTGTTAGCCAAAATTAGCCAAAGGGGGAGATTGTTAGTTCTTGGATTGGCTGGAATTTTGGTAAAACAAAGTATGTTCAATGTTGATGTCAAGGTAGTGATGCTGCAACATTGAGACTTAACACTGGGCTGTGTTAAGTAATTAATTTGCTGAAGTTGGATGTCTGATGTCACATAGGCGATGTTGTGACATTAGATCTGCAGAATTAATAACATCAGGTTGTGATGTTGTTAGGGTTTGCGTGTTAGCTGGAATTGTGGAGAGCTGTTAGTCTCATTGGATGAGAATATCTTGGGATAGATATTTTCCGCTGCATAGGAGATCTGGTGCAGATTTGTAGGAGATTTAAAAGGTTGAAGATTTGAAAAGATTTTAGGAGAAAATCTGTTTTAAATATTCAGTTTTAAATAACAAATCAAGTCAGAGATTGTAGCAGTCCAAGCCCAATTCAGGTTGCTATTTAAAGCGCACAAGACCAAAGGAAAAGGTACAAAACAGAAAATACAGAGAGAAGATCAAGAGCAGAGGCTGACTATCTTGAGTATTTTGTACGAGTTTTGTATACACCATTCTAGGTTGAATTGGTGAGTCGTTTTCTGTCCTCTCTTAGAAGCTGTGAAGCAATAGAGAGTTATTACTTGATCAAAGCTGTGAAGCAGAATCAAGGTGTGATTGAATTGTAGGGATTGAGTAGTGTTCTCATATCTAAGTGGGTTCTTAGGTAGAAAGTCACTAGTAGGAATTAAGTTAAGGAGATTGTCAACTGGGTTGTTGAGTCTGTAAATTAATTCTACAAGTAGTGAATTTCATCCCTGGCTTGGTAGCCCCCAGACGTAGGTAGTTAGACCGAACTGGGTGAACAATTTGGTGTGTTATTCTGCTGTTTATTTTGCCCATTATGAAGAGTGTGTTGTTGTGACATCGCACCTTAACATCACACGTCTGATACCAAAATTTCAGTTTCTGATAACCAAGGGGTCTGAAGATTGAGTGTTGAAGACTCTGAAGACAAGGTTCTGGTGAACAAGTTCTAAAGACTCTGATGACTCAAGACTCTGAAGACACAGTGATAAATTCGTTTGATCATGCTTTAACCATATCTATTCAGAAGCCTTTGATGAACAGAAGAAGATGAAACGTTTGCGAGGGAAAATAGTACATAGTACATATCAAACACGTTCTTTTCTCACTACCATTCCACTACCCTGATTTGGTGGTACGAAGGACAACTTTTGTGTACGATTTTCATCCCTGGATAATGACATTATTTCAAGTCGCCATCAATCTTAATGATATTCCTGATCTGCCCTCCAACGGATCTTTTTCTGGCTATATAAGGACTTAATCACTTGAAGAAAAGTGTGAGACTGATACATATGAGAGAGACACATGTGTGAACAGTAAAGCACCACAATACAAAGTAAAATACATTGTTCATACTGTATAGATTTTATTTGAGTTATTCATAGTGTTTATATCAGCTTGTGTAGAAGCAATTCATTGTAAACATTAAATTTGTTCAAACAGTTGTTTGTATTCCTTAAGGGACCAGTTGGGTCAGAATCCTTAAAAAGAGAAAATTAGTCTTTGATTGTTAGTCACCAGCAGTTTGCTAGTGCAGTGTAATCAATTTGATTATAGTGGATTAAGTTCTTGTGTATAAGGTGAAATCACCTTGGCGGGTGGACTGGATTAACTTGATAGTTTTCAAGTGAACCAGGATATATCGTGTGTCTTTCTCTATTGCTAGTTTATTTGTGATTTTTGTTTGAGTTTCACAAAAAGCTTTCATTTTCAAAACCCAATTCAAACCCCCCTATCTTGTGTTTTCTCACACCTTCACATGACTCTTTGAGGATGGAAGTCCCTAGTTGGCCCTCGTGGAGAACATGATTGTCGAGTTATAGAATTTTATGTAGTACAGGCGGCGGAGGAGGCAGGAGGTTAGACATGGCCAACAGTTTATGATTGGATATATTTTTTTTGTATTTTCGGACAAATGTTATGTATGGTCTTGACTTTATGGATTAATGTATGACTTTTTACATTCATTTAACTGTAATATATCTTGATTTTAATTTAATATAACTTGCCTTAAAAATATTACAATATTTTGAAAATGGTGCTGCTCTGAAATGATTAATGGGGGAGAGGGGGGAGGTTCCAGAGATGCATCTCCTAAATAATTTCCCTTTTGCAAATAACATGCTTCCAATACCTTTTAAAGGACTTCAGGGGAAATTTCAGAGATGCATCTCAGGATACACCCAAGTACCATACAAAGATGCATCTTTGGACCATACTTTGTTCAAAATGGGGTGTATCTAAAAAAAATGCTTGTTGGGGTGATTTTTGGTGCGTCTGAAGATGCATCTCTGGACGCATGAATGACATTGTCAGATTTTCAAGGGTGTATGATGCACATATAAAGGTCTTTTTTTAAGGTGGGAATCAATGTCTCTAAGGGGAAAAGTGGATAAATGTTAAGCCAAGATCAATATTTGAAGGTGTTATCTATCCATAGTGAGAAAGGGTGTCAAGTACTAAATGTTTTTGGGAGGAATTGATTAGGTCAAACTTGGCACAATGGTTGAAAATTATTTATTTTTTGGAATCAATTTGACATCAAGGTAGGTCTACAAGGTAGGAACGCCATTTAACATCAATATATTATATTCTTATTAATGAGTGTGGTTGGTAGTTTAATGTCTAACTTGTCAAAGGAGGAAAGAAACTTGAACAAGGAAGCATTGATGTTGACAAAACCAAAAAGATATGAGAGAACTTTTCTAAACATAAAACATTTAGCAAGAAATTATGTGAAGGATCAAACGATACTCTTTTTTGGTTATAGATAATAAGAGATTTATAAGATTGAGGACATAATAGGCAATGTTGTTAAGTTTGGTGAAAGAATAACTAGATTCTAAGGGTGAAAAAATTATTGAAGTAAAAATTCAAGAACTTCTTGTGGAGAGACAAAAAATTAAAAAAGAAAAAGGGTCGGGGGTATACATTACTTATAATTATGGGTAGTTTTACGAGTGGTGGTTCAAGGTCTTATGTAGTAATCATGAAGGTTTTAGCCTATAATATTATATGTTTGGGAGGCGCTTCTAAATGGAATGAAGTCGAAAGTTTTAATTCAAAACATTTGTCTAGACATTGTTGAATTTATGAGGAAAAATTGTAAATCATGGATATGTGAAGGTGTGAGAAAAACACAAGAAAGGGGGGTTTGAATTGGGTTTTTGAAAATGAAAGCTTTTTATGAAACTCAAACAAATATTACAAATGAACTGACAATAGAAAAGAACAAGTGATATATCCTGGTTCACTTAAAAACTATCAAGTTAATCCAGTCCACCCGCTAAGGTGATTTTGCCTCTCTCAAACGAGGACTTAATCCACTATAACCAAACTGATTACAACTGCACTAGCAACTGCTGGTGACTAACAACAATGCACAAGCCAACTGCAAGTGACTAACAACAATCTCTAAGACACACTAGTCCTAGACCTCTTAAGAATTCTGACCTAACTGGTCTCTTAAGGAAATCAAACAACCGTTTGAAAATACAATGTGTTTACACAAAATTGCTTATATACAAGCTTATGAGTAAACAAATTTAAGAACAAATTAATTTAAGAATGATAAGAGAAGTAGAGCATGTGAACAGTGAAAATTAGTCTTGTTGGATGTCTCGTTCACGTTGTTGTTGTTATCATTCTTGAAGTTTTCAAGCCTTTATATAGCCATGCATGGATATGACCGTTTGAAGGATATTTCTGACATTTCAGAATTATGGTGGCTTGAAAGAACGTGGGGGACAAATAGTACATTTGCGTCCGCCCTATCCGGAGTGGAGCAAAGCGTCTTCATCATACCGTTGTACTGTTGTACCACGTTGCTTAGTTTTCTCATCTTCCTAACTTCAGAGGCCTCTGAGAGCATGAGTTAGAAGAAGGGAAAATTTAACTTGGGTCTTAAGAGCTTCAAGTCTTCAGAGTCTGCAGAGCTACATCTTCAGAGTCTTCAGCACTTGGTCTTCAAAACCCGTTGTCTTCAACATCTGGACTTGTTCATCAGAACTTCTGTCTTCAGATCTTCAAAACTTATTTTCTTAGGTCTTCAGCATCTGGACTTGTTCATCATAACTTCTATCTTAAGATCTTCAGAACTTGTTTTCTTAAGTCTTCAGCATCTGGACTTGTTCATTAGAACTTCTGTCTTCAGATCTTCAGAACTTGTTTTCTTAAGTCTTCGTATCAGAGTCATACAACTTCAGAGTGTTCTGAAGAAAATGCTGCTGTTCAGCAGAACAATTGTAGCGCAGAAGCTTGAACAATTCTCTTCTAATAACTTAGCCATGCAATTTATCAGAAGCAGAACCTGTTTGTTAAATTCTCAAAAATAACAAACATTAGAATACCAAAATTGTTCATACAAACATACTTGCTTGTTATCATCAAAACTCAGAGGTAATATTGCAGAACCAAACCTTGTTCTAACAATCTCCCCCTTTTGACGATGACAAAACTATGTATTTTGATGACACAATTTTGTACATAACGAAAATAATCTAAATAAGAAGGTTAAGGAATACTTCATCCTTCAGATGAGAATCTCCCCCTGAATCTCATACTGGATGGAGATCAAATATCCTGACTTGTGAACCTTTTGTGTGAACTCCCCCTGGTTACAATAGGTCAGATATTGAGATCTTTAGGGTCTTGATTCAGATTCTAGAGGTCAATTGTACCAATTGAGATCTTGAAATATCAGAGTCAAAAACATTGGATGCCAAGAGAGTATTCTGATTTCATATTTCCTAAAAAAGAAAACAAGAAGACAAATCTAAGAGAAACAGAAGTTTTATTGGTTAGAATGTAAACAGCTTGTTTTTGAGAAATAGATTATGGGAATCAAAATATTACGTTCATAATTCTCCCCCTTTTTGTCAAAATCAAAAATTTGAAATTTCATTAATACCAAAAAGATCAAAAGATCACAGCAAGACAGAATCCTAAGAATTAGAGCCAAAATGGAAAAATCAACCCCTAAGTGCTTAAGTGCCTAAGTTCCTAAGTTCCAGAGGAAGAAGGATTTAGAGAGAACTTGTTCAGAATCTACTGAAGCATATTCTAAAGAGAGTTGTTGACAACCCTCTGCTCAGTAAAGCTTTCTCTGAAATTCTTCTGTTCTTCTTTTATTGCTTGTTGATCCGTTTTTAGTTCGTCAATTGCACGTGCCAAATGCACGAAAGTATGTTCAGAAGAGGAGACAGGATCAGAGGTGTTGACAGCTTTGACAATTCTAGCTTCTTCTGCTTGATCATTAGCTTCCTTAGCTAATCTTTCAGCCTCTTCTCTGGACAATTTTTCTTCCAGTTCTATTTCTGCAACTAGCTTAGCTTCGGCTTCCTTCTTCTCTTGCAACCCTTTTTCAACCTTTTTAACAAAACAACCTTTTGTCTGAACAGAAAGATCTTGAAACTTCTGAAATTCCTCAGCCATCCACTGATTGAACATATCCCATGAAGCACTCAAATCAGAGGGATTTTCACTAGAATTTGATTCATTAGAAAGTGTCTTCAACCTTGTAACCACATTGTCTTTAAAAACAGATATTGCTTCATCTAGGTTGAAAGGAAGGTCAGAGGTTTAATTTTCAGTTAAGGTTAGATTATCTTCAACAGGATCATCAAGAATGAGGATATCATTGTTTAGAGAAATTTTAGGATTCTTAATTATTGATTCTGGAGTAGGGAGTGGAGCAGTAATCGAAGTTGGTTGGATAAAAATAGTGGAAGTTGGTTGAGATGAGGTAATTTCAGGCATTGGTGGAGTCAACTGTAAGGATGGAGGTGAAGTAGTGATTATTTCAGCAACGGGTGTTGGAGAAGTGGTGACAACAGTAGAGAATATTGGTGGATGAGTGGATAAAAATGGTTAGGTTGATGAGATGGGAAGAGATGAGGACAAATTTCTGTCTATAGAACCAGATGTAGTGTCAGATGGCGATTCAAAAGACTTACTTTGTTCTGTAGCAGAGGAAGTAGATGTAGATGTCATCTTCATCTTCTTTGCTGATGGTCCGTCATCATCATCATTTTTCTTTTTCTTGCCTTTCCACTTTTTCTGAATAATTTCAGGGAGAATATCCAGTAGATTTTCCAGATCAATCCATGCATCTAATGAGTTTTCCTCTTCATATCCAGCAAAATAGTTTGCTAGTTCTTCTAGATTATAGTTATTTGAAAAGGGTGGAAATCCAGAGACTTGAAATCGAACAAAGTCAAGGTCAAACTGATTTGGAATAGCAGGTCGATGGGTGATCTTCTTAAGAAGCTTCATATTCTTTAAGTTCTTTGCCCAAAACGGTTGTCCATAAGATTTGCCTAGTTCCTTAGTGAACCCATCAATCAATGAATCTTAAACTAAGCCTGACTCAATGAAAATCTCAGACAATAGTCTGCCATAAGGGATATGATTTCCCTTCTTGGTGGAACCAGTTCTTGAGTTAACTATAGATTCTCTCAGAAAGTTGAACAAAATGGAAGGGAGATGTATTTTCATTCCTTTAAACAGGAAGTATAAAACATACTTCTGTGACAAATTAATGTAATCCGATGAATGAGGGGAAGGACGGTGATACATAGTTCCCAACATGATTTTAAACCAAACTCTTAAAGTATCTTTCAAGAGCGATGATGGTGGATCCTTTATAGACTCTAGATCAGTTCCATTTTTGAAAATAGCGGTGATGACCTTAGCTTCTCTTTCCTTATTTGGATGAATATTGGCGATTCTTAGTCTCTTTCCATCATGAGAGATTAAGTCACTGATAGTCTTTTCTGTGATGATGATTCGTCTTCCAAACACATTAGAGACAATGACATGTCTACTAGTGGTTGCATGAATCCAGAAATCTTTAACCAAGTTTGGTAATGAGGATCCTTGCAATCTGTTAAAGTAACCATCCCATCCTTGATAAATGAGTGTTTGAGTAAGGTCACATCCATTATCCCTGAGGTTTGTGAAGTAAACCATGGATTCACTAAGAACTCAAAGTTCATTTACAGGAGTGTCGAGGGAGATAGGACATTCTTCAGGAATAGTACACTGATATTCAAGTAGCTTAGCTTTGGAGATAGTTTGAGATGATCCCGCCATTGATGAAGATAATGAAGTTGCAGAGAACTGAAGGGCTTTTAGGGTTTCTAAGATAAGAGTGTGAGATGAAGTGGTGTGAGGGGGTATATAACATGTGAGTGGAGTGAAGAATTAAACATAATTATGGGGAATAATAAATGAACGTAATCATGATTTAACCAATTCCAAGAAAAGTACTGCTCACGCGTTAATCACCCTTTAATTAAGTGACACGTTTTGATCTCCTCAGAATCTGGAAGACCAAAAGGTTTCCGTCTGATCAGAGACACTTCTGACAAAAGCATCTTCTGATGACTGAGGTTAAAAACAAAATTTACTTAGTTTAAGTGAAAATCTGATTTTTCAGACTTTGACTAAACACATCTGATTCTGATGAAATCTTACTCTGGACAATAGTCCATTTTCAGATGCTTCAGAATAAATAGAAATCTATCTTCAGCCAAGGATTTTGTAGAAATATCAGCCTATTGATGGTCTGTATCTATAAATTTTAAACATAAGATTCCCTTCTGAACATAGTCTCTAATAAAATGATGTTTAATTTCTATGTGCTTAGCCCTAGAATGTAAGATTGGATTCTTACTTAAACAGATAGCAGTAGTATTATCACAAAAGATAGGAATGTTACTCTCGTGTATTTGATAATCTTCTAGCAGGTTCTTCATCCACAGCATCTGCGTACTACATAGAGAAGCGGATATGTACTCTGCTTCTGCTATAGAGAGAGCAATTGTTGATTGCATCTTGCTTGACCATGAGATCAGATTCTTTCCGAGAAATTGACAGTTTCCAGAGGTGTTTTTTCTTTCCAATCTGTCTCCAACGTAATCTGCATCACAATAACCAGAAAGAGATTACTCTGATGTTTTCTCATACATCAAACCAAGGTTAGTAGTTCCTTTCAGATACCTTAGAATTCTTTTAACAACAGTTAAATAAGATTCTCTGGGATCTGATTGAAATCTAGCACACAAATGAACACTGAAAAGAATATCAGGTCTAGAAGCAGTTAAGTACAGAAGAGAGCCTATCATACCACGATAGAGCTTCTAACAAACCTTTCCACTTACTTCTTCCTTTTCCAGAATACAAGTTGGATGCATTGGAGTCTTAGCTGGTTTACAATCCATCATGTTGAATTTCTTCAGAAGTTCTTTGGTATACTTACTTTGATGAATGTAAGTGACCTCTGATCTTTGGTCAATTTGAATTCCCAGAAAGAACTTCAATTCACCCATCAGACTCATCTCGAATTCTGCCTGCATTAGCTTAGAGAATTCTTCGCAAAGAGAGTGATTAGCAGAACCAAAAATAATATCATCAACGTAAATCTGAACTATAAGCATGTCATTTTTTAACATTTTACAGAAGAGGGTGGTGTCAACCTTGCCTCTGGTGAAGTTATTTTTTAAAATAAAATTACTCAATCTATCATACCAAGCTCTGGGAGCTTGTTTCAGACCATAGAGAGATTTTTTGAGTTTAAAAAAAAATCTAACTTCTCAGAGTTTTCAAATCCAGGAGGTTGTTTGACATAAACTTCTTCTGAAATATAACCATTCAAAAATGTGCTTTTAACATCCATTTGATATAAGATGATGTTATGATTTACAGAAAAGGAAATTAATAGACGTATAGCTTCTAACTTGGCGACTGGAGCAAAGGTTTCTGTATAGTCTATTCCTTCTTGTTGACTATAACCTTGTGCAACCAGTCGTGCCTTGTTTCTGACAACCTCACCCTTCTCATTGAGCTTGTTTCTGAATACCCATTTAGTTCTAATAACATGGACCCCTTTAGGTTTCTGAACAAGATCCCAAACACCGTTCTTTGAGAACTGGTTAAGTTCTTCTTCCATCGCCAAAATCCAGTCTTTGTCCAGTAGAGCTTCATCAACAGATGTTGGCTCGATCAAGGACACCAAACCCAGAAGTGTTTCTTCAGAAGGTTTGAAGGCTGATCTGGTTCTGATAGGAGCGTCCTTATTTCCCAGAATCAAAATCAATTCTTCAGGGTGTGAAGTTGCAACTCTGCTTTTCTTTTATTGTGAAGGATCAGTGGGAGCAACAATAATATCAGAAGTAGGAGCTTCTGAATCTTTAATTTCTTTTGCATTTTCCTTAGATTCTGAAAAACTGATCTCCAAATCTGCAAACTTTTCAACTAGCTTTGACTTTTTAGAGTCAAGCTTATCATCGAATCTGACATGAATTGATTCTTCCACAATTCGTGATTCTGTGTTATAGACTCTGTAGCCTTTTGAGCATTCAGAATATCCTAACAACAGACACTTTTGTGCTTTGGAATCAAACTTGTCCAGATTCTCTTTAGTGTTCAACATAAAACAGACACATCCAAAAGGATGAAAATAAGAAATGTTGGGCTTTCTATTCTTCCACAATTCATAAGGAGTCTTACCCAAAATAGGTCTTATTGCGATTCTATTTTGAATGTAACATGTTGTGTTAACTACCTCTGCCCAAAAGTGCTTAGCCATATCAGTTTCTTGGATCATGGTGCGAGCCATTTCTTGCAATGTCCTATTCTTTCTTTCTACAACCCCATTCTATTGTGGAGTTCTAGAACAGGAGAAATCACGGAATATGCCATAAGAATAAAAAAGTTTTTCAAAATCTTTGTTTTCAAATTCTCCACCATGATCACTTCTGACTCTGACAATTTTGCAATTCTTTTCATTTTGCACTTGGGTGCAGAAGGAAGCAAACACAGAATGTGACTCATCCTTGTGTCTTAATAATTTTACCCATGTCCAACGATTGTAATCATCAACGATGACTAGTCCATATTTCTTTCCATTGACTGAAGCAGTTTTCACTGGTCCAAATAAGTCAATGTGAAGAAGTTCTAATAGTTTAGAGGTAGAAACAATCATTTTTTTGCTTTAAAATAAGTTTTTGAAAACTTGCCTTTCTGACATGCTTCACAAAGAGCATCTGAAGAATACATCAGATTGGGCAAGCCCCTGACAAGTTCTAGCTTGTTCAGCTGAGAGATTCTTCTCACGCTAACATGACCCAGACATCTGTGCCAGACCCATTGCTCTTCATTAACAGACAGAAGACATTTTACATTCTGATTTTTCAAATCTGATAGTTTAATTTTGTAAGTATTGTTTTTCCTCTTACCATTGAACAGAACTGACCCATCCTTCTGACTAGCAGCTTTACATGACGTTTGATTGAAGATAACGTCATAACCATTGTCACTAAGTTGACTAATTGACAATAAGTTATGCATTAGACCCTCAACTAAAAGAACGTTGTTGATAGAAGAAAGTTTACCATTACCAATAGTTCCGGATCCAATGATCATTCCCTTCTGGTTTCCTTCGAAACCGACGACGCCTCCAGACTTAAGTTCCAAATCTTGGAACATACGCCTTTCTCCCGTCATGTGTCGCAAGCATCCATTGTCCAGGTCCATGATTGGTGTTTCAGTGACACCATCAAGGATGTCTGTAACATAGATTATCTTACTTTTAGGTACCCATTTTATGGGTCCTTTCTTGTTAGTCTTTCCAGAGGTTCTTATACCTTTGGATTTTTGTGCAACAGAATAATCAAGTGGAATTTGTGCATGATATATGTGCTTAAAAGTTTTCTTCTGTGTCTGTGATTTTGGTGCAACAGAATCAAAACCTTTTAGTTCTGAACATTTCAGTTCGGTGCCAGCAGACACAAAATGTTCAGACAGAGGTTTTGGTTTGATACTCAGAGTCTCATCAATTGGTTTTGATGGTCATGAATATCCCAGACCTCTGCTTTTGTTTCTGCTAACTCCATAGATCATTGAAGCCATTTTGCTTCTATCTATGCTTTTAGCAAGGAAGTGCTGAAAAGCTCTATCATATCTGATTACTTCATTAGTAACAGATATGTTAGAAGTAATCTCTTCTTCTAGTTTAGAGACTTTACCTTTTAGAGATCATTATATTTTTCTAAAGAATTTTTTTTATTTAAATCAGAAATATTTGGCTCGCTCTTAGTAGAGTTCTCAGAAGCAACCACAAAATTCTTTTTCAAAGTTTTGTGTTTACTTAGAAGAAGTTGATACCTTTTCATAAGTTCTGATAAACCTAATTCAAGTTCAAAATGAGATAAGGAAGAAAGTACCTCTTTGTCATCATCAGAGTCTGACTCTTCATCAAGTGTTAGTTGATCCTCTGATAAGGTTTCACTCATGCTAGTCTTTGCCATGAGTGCCACGTTGGCATGTTCTTCATCAGAATCCTCTTCTTCTGACTCTGAATCATCCCATGTTTCCATAAGACTTTTCTTTGCTTTGGAAAAATTCTTCTTAGGCTTCTTGTCTTTCTTAAGCTTTAGATACTCATTCCTATAATGTCCAGGCTCCTTACATTCGTAACAGGTAGCTTCTTTTTCAGAAACTTTTCTTTGACCAGATGTGGACTCAGGTCTACTTTTTCTTCTTGGCCCTATGAACTTGCTCTTTCTGTGTTTCCACATCTGGTTTATATTTCTTGATATGAGAGACAGTTAATCTTCGTCTGAATCTTCTTTTGATTCTTCTGAGCTCTCCTCTGCTTGGTAAGCCTTTGTCTTTTCAGACTTAGACTTCAGAGCAACAGACTTACCTCTTTTCTGAGGTTCATCTTCTTGAAGTTCTATCTCATGACTTCTTAAAGAACTAATCAGTTCCTCAAGACTCGTGTTGTTCAGATCCTTTGCCATTTTTAAAGTAGTTACCATTGGTCTTCATTTTACAGGAAGACTCCTGATACTCTTCTTGACATGATCAGCAGTAGAGTAACCTTTGTCCAGAACTCTGAGTCCTGCAACAAGCATCTGGAATCTTGAAAACATAGTTTCCACAGATTCGTTGTCTTCCATTTTGAAGGCCTCATACTTTTGAATTAGGGCCAGAGCCTTTGTCTCCTTGACTTGAGCGTTGCCTTCATGAGTCATCTGGAGAGAGTCAAAGATAGACTTTGCAGTTTCTCTGTCTGTAATCTTTTCATACTCTGTATATGAAATAGCATTTAACGAAATCGTTCTCGCTCTGTGGTGATTCTTGTAGGTTTTCTTTTGAGCCTCTGTAAATGAGCTTCTGGCAATCTTTTTGCCTTCAGAATCTACTGGATGCTTGTAGCCATCAACTACCAGATCCCATATATCCAAATCAAATCCCAGAAAATAGCTTTCGATTCTTTCTTTCCAATAGTCAAATTTCTCGCCATCAAAGATAGGAGGTTTTGCACTATATGAATCTCTTTCATTATTAGCAGAAGTAACACTAGGAGCACTTGGGGTAGCCATTGTTTTTCACACTTTGGATCAGTACTGAACACTGTTAGGTGCTTGATAAAAATTCAAACATTTTATATTCTCAGAACCAGGCTCTGATACCAATTGGAGGTGTGAGAAAAACACAAGAAAGGGGGGGTTTGAATTGGGTTTTTGAAAATGAAAGCTTTTTATGAAACTCAAACAAATATTACAAATGAACTGACAATAGAAAAGAACACGTGATATATCCTGGTTCACTTGAAAACTATCAAGTTAATCCAGTCCACCCGCCAAGGTGATTTTGCCTCTCTTAAGCAAGGACTTAATCCACTATAACCAAACTGATTACAACTGCACTAGCAACTGCTGGTGACTAACAACAATGCACAAGCCAACTGCAAGTGACTAACAACAATCTCTAAGACACACTAGTCCTAGACCTCTTAAGAATTCTGACCTAACTGGTCTCTTAAGGAAATCAAACAACCATTTGAAAATACAATGTGTTTACAGAAATTGCTTCTACATAAGCTGATGAGTAAACAAATTTAAGAACAAATTAATTTAAGAATGATAAGAGCAGTAGAGTGTGTGAACAGTGAAAATTAGTCTTGTTGGATGTCTCGTTCACGTTGTTGTTGTTATCATTCTTGAAGTTTTCAAGTCTTTATATAGCCATGCATGGATATGACCGTTTGAAGGATATTTCTGACATTTCAGAATTATGGCAGCTTGAAAGGACGTGGGGGACAAATAGTACATTTGCTTCCGCTCTATCTGGAGTGGAGCAAAGCGTCTTCATCGTACCGTTGTACTGTTGTACCACGTTGCTTAGTTTTCTCATCTTCCTAACTTCAGAGGCCTCTGAGAGCATGAGTTAGAAGAAGGGAAAATGTAACTTGGGTCTTAAGAGCTTCAAGTCTTCAGAGTCTGCAGAGCTACATCTTCAGAGTCTTCAGCACTTGGTCTTCAGAACCCGTTGTCTTCAGCATCTAGACTTGTTCATTAGAACTTCTGTCTTCAGATCTTCAGAACTTGTTTTCTTAGGTCTTTAGCATCTGGACTTATTCATCAGAACTTCTGTCTTCTGATCTTCAGAACTTGTTTTCTTAAGTCTTCAGCATCTGGACTTGTTCATCATAACTTCTGTCTTCAGATCTTCAGAACTTGTTTTCTTAAGTCTTCGTATCAGAGTCATACAACTTCAGAGTCTTCTGAAGCAAATGCTACTGTTCAGCAGAACAATTGTAGCGCAGAAGCTTGAACAATTCTATTCTAATAACTTAGCCACATTATTTATCAGAAGTAGAACCTGTTTGTTAAATTCTCAAAAATAACAAACATTAGAATACCAAAGTTGTTCATACAAACATACTTGATTGTTATCATCAAAACTCAAAGGTATTATTGTAGAACCAAACCTTGTTCTAACAATATGTTCTTTTGTAACCCTTTTTTGGGCTCTAGTGGCATTGGTTTTTTACTTCATCCACTGGTGG